>QVRM01004902.1:0-56159 GCA_003439945.1 Dermanyssus gallinae | reverse complement strand
AACCTGCTGAACGAAGCATGTCGGGGCACAGGATGGTGCTTGTTTATTGTTGGTGTTGTTGTTTCTTGTTGACCTCGTTGCTGTTGGCTGTTGTTTGTTGTTGTTTTAGTTGCTGGGGTTGGTTTTTTGTTCTTGTTCTCTTGAAGGTTGGCACTTCGTTGGACTGGCATCTCCCTGACCTCTCCTTTTGCTTTTCTTGTTTTTTTTCTTGCTTGCTGGTTCTTTCGGTCTTCGGTCGTGTCAGTGTTAGTGTTGTGTATATGTGTGCGTGTGTATGTTGTTGTGAATTGCGGGGGGGTGTCTCATGTCTTCAGCGTTTCGCTGACTCACACTGTTTGTTGTTGATTTGGCTCAGTTGAATCTCGCCTCGTCGGTTAATCTGCATGTATTGCGCGCGGTTGTAGTGTTCGTTCGGCTGTGGTGTGCCAACATTACGTACCATGCACGTTCGTCGTGCACGACCCGTTGGCGGCAGGTCGCGTCCGTGAAACAGAGAGCAGGGGGGCGCCCTCTACCCCAACAACCCCCCCCCCCCCGCGGGCACGACCATGTGCCGTCGCTTTCTGCATACATGGCGTCATTGATTGCGTCGTCATCGTAGTCGTCGGCTGGTATGCCCATAGCTATTTCTCCTCTCTCCCTTTCTCTCCGCATTTGACTCTTTCTCTCGAGCTACTTTACCACCCCCTTATGCTTTCTTTTCTCTCGAGCGCCAGCTCTGCCATCTTAGTTCTCCCCTTTCAATTCACCGCACACTCTGTAGCATTTTCGTAAACTGGTTGCGTCTTCTATATGTATGTATGTAGTCGTATGTGTGCGTGTGTGTTTAGCTTGTCCTGATAGCAAAAAGCGACCAGCGGCAACAAAAGCAACAACACCAGCACAAGGACAGTGGCAACAACAACAACAACACAGCACATAACGACAACAACAACAATGGCAGCATAGTTCTAGTAGTACAAGTAGCAAACGTAGTAGGCGTAGAAGTTGAGCGACATAATCGGCATCTGTGTCAATTGACGGAAGGCATGAAGCATAACGCCTAGACACCAACAGCAACGCTAGCGCCACCACCACCACCACTCTTAACAACAACAGAGCAACAACAGCAACAACAACGATGACGACAACAATCACATCAACAATATCGCTAGCGGCTTCGGCTTCGACCGCCATTCTACTGCCGGTGTCGTTGGCGGCCCCCGGCGGAAGGAAACGCACTTCCCGGATGCCGGCCCACATCAGTACGGGAGGCACCGTCATAACCCGTCGTAGGACATCGAAGGAACATGACTCCTGTGACAGCAGCAGCAGCAACAACATCAACAACAAACAAGATCAAAAACAACAGTAACAACAGCAACAGCAACAACAACTGAACAACAACATCAAAACAACAGTAACAACACAATAACAACACTGAACAACCAACAGCATTAAAAACAACAGTAACAACAACAACGACATCAACAACAACAACAGACACACACACGGTGGCTGAATGAGTAGCAACGCCAACTAATGCTCTAGGAACGTCATCGTTGTTGATTGTTATTGTTGTAGTGGTCGTTGATGCGTACTGTTAGTGTTGTTACTGTTGCTGACGACATTGCTGTTACCATTACTATTCGAATCGAAATAGATCAATTAGTTGGATTTGTAGTATTTTCGTCATCATCATCATTGTCATCGTATTCGTCCTGCCTGGCCACCTGCTGTCAGCAGTTTGAGTAACAGTGATCATCACAGTAAAATTGCTGTTCTAGCAGTTCAAAAAGTATTGGTTCTTGGAAAATTACTATGAATATGATGATGATGATTTTTTTTAATGAGCAAGCAGCTCAAACAGACAAACAAGTCCATAGCAAGAGAAGGGACACACACAGTCACATAGACAGAGGTGACATAAATGAATGATTAACGTCATTGTAGACGGAGCAATGACTGTAGTAGACGTGTATCTATGCCGAAACGTGCAGGCAAGAGCTACAGCCGACAAACGGGCACAGATTACAGTTCGATACGAATACAACAGTAGCATAACTGGTAGTAACGTAACAGAAACTTCTTCGGGCTGACCTTCTGTCTCAGAACGCTTCACGTCCACGAGACTGCTTTCGCGTTGCTTCGTAACACATACTCCATAATATACAAATCGGTGCACAGTGGGGCTCGAACCCGTGTTGCACCCTATTTGTCTCCCTCCGGTCGCGGAAGCGCACTCGAATGCACCAAGTGATAGTAACTGCAGGAGACAGCACAACAACATCGTTGTCAATGTCCCCTAAACGCCCCAACAAGGCCCACAGCAAAAGATGGTTGACGCCATAGCGTCTTCCGTCGCGTAACGCGCGCATACGTCTCATCATCAGGCCGACGTCAACGCGTGGAGGTGGCTCGTCGTTAGTTGTGCGTGGTCCATCTAGCTGTGCATTTGGTCCGTGTCTACTCCATTATTGGGTCCATCAATGGGTCGAGCGTGCCGCATCGTAATTCGTCCTTTGCTCGATGAGATATAGACAGCCAGCGAGCGCGCTCGCCAGAACAACAAAACAGACGACGACGGCGGGGGTATTATTTATGATTGTTGCTTAGGGCTTCTGTCGGCTTGGGCGGGGCGGGGCGGGACGATGAGGAGCGGCGGATTCCCCGAAGCCCCCCGGCTTCCATCCGCTCCCCGAGAACGAGCACAAGCACAAGACGACACGAAGTAACGGGCGGAAAGGAAGATGAACAAGCGTGGAGAACTTGGAACAGATATGTCAGTATCATCCCGTGTCTCTGTTGCTGCGGCTGCTGCTGCTGGCGGTGGAGATCGTCCTAGTAAACGTAGTTGGTAGTGTTGATGCTGTCGCTGCCGCTGCCTCTGCTTCTGCTTCTACTTCTTCCCATTTTCTCCTTCTTGTGTTCATCTGCTTCAAGATTGGATCCGGCTTTGGATTCAGCTATTCGTACTGTTTCTACTTACGCTGACTATACATATAACAGTACGGCTTCCAATTCTGCTTCAGCTCTTGCTAGGTAGACTGGACAACGCAACCGCAACGCCCGCGGCAACGCAACGTTTGCGGCTCGCTATTTATTTATTTGTTTGTTTGTTTGTTTTTGTAAGGAGGTAGCGGCGCCTCTATCGACATCAGTGGCCTCAGTCGCCATTGTCACGTCATCATCATGATTATGATCGCCTGTGGCGGCGGCGCGCCGGCGGCTTCAGCTGCTGGTCCTCCCTCGCTCTTGTTTGTATATGCTGAGTTCGTTACTTCAATAAGACTACAACAACTACTACTACTACTACTACTAGTAACTACTACTACTACTACTACAACTAGAACTACAACAACCACGACTACTATTAGTCGACTATCAGTGAAGTTATCTCCTCTCAAGAAGTTAGCGGCATCGCGGCCACCCCGACAAGGGTGTAAAACACACCACGACCGCACACTCTGATGAGGTGAGGTGGATTGCCTAGGATGGGTATAGTGGTGAGTACACACTACGCACGTCCGAGACTCTGCCAACGATGCATGTATGCTCGCATGTTGTGTGTGTGTGTGTATCCGTGAATTTTAGCAGTAAATTTCTCTAAAGAAACACTACACACACAGGTACACTTACGCACACTACTGCAACTACCACTACAAGATGCGTACCATCATAATGAGGATGACGACGACAATTTGACGCTGGTTGCTACCTACCTACCTGCCTACCTGCCTGTCTACCTACACGAGTGAGTCGTAGTAAGTAGTATTTAAAAAAAATAGAGGCCTCTGTTCTGAGGCCGCCATCATCCTCCCTGTTGGCCTTCACTCACAACACGGCCGGGCAACCGGCCAACCAACCAACCTACCGAGACATTCAGAGCTAAGTAACGAGCCAGCCAATCAACCAGCTAACGAACTCTTGCTGCTGTGACACCGCCCACGCCCACGAGGGGCACGAAGATGCCCACGACGCGACACAAGCTACGACAGCGGTGGCAGGCTCGTAGCGGGACCCCTCGTGGTCGCCACACTGCTGTGTGTAATATATACATGTATATATATATATATATATATATATATTATATATATAATTATACATGTACATGTATTTGTAAAAGGAAATAATCAGAGGGGGCCAGGTCATAAGAAGGTTGTTCATAAGTTCAAACCTCAGTTGGGCCAGTTTTTGCCGATGCTTGCCGCGACTTGTTTGCAGGAGCATTGTCCTGGTGAAATAGGACAACCTTCTTCTGCAAAGCGGGCTGTTTCACGATGAGTTCTTGCTTCAGGCAGTCCAACAGTCTTGCATAATATTCTCCCGTGATCGTTTACCGCTCTCAAGGTAGTCGACCAAAATTATTCCACGTTGGTCCCAAAAAACCGTAGCCATCATCTTTCCGGCCGATGCCGTTGTCCGCACCCTCTTCGGAGGTCCTTCACTAGGTGCACACCATTGGCGAGATGCTTCTTGGATCTCGGGAGTGTAGTGATGGACCCAGCTTTCATCGACGGTCACGAATCTGCGCCAAAAATCCGACGGATTTTTCGACATCTTGGCCAATTTTGCTGTGAAGTGAAAACACGCGCGTCTTTTTGGCTTTGGTTGAGCAAATGCGGCACCCATTTTGCTCTGAGTGTTTTCATCTTCAAGTTCTCGTGCAGGATAAAATGCACACTACCCAAACTGATCCCCAAGGCCTCCGCTATCTCCTTAATGTTCACTCGCTTATCTGCGGCAACGATTTTCCGCACTTTTCCACGTTTTCCTCATCAGTTGCCGTTTTTGGGCGACCTGAACGTAGTTCATTCTCGGTGCTCCTGCGACCTCTTTTTAACTCATTAATCCAGTTTGAAACAGTGGCAAAACATGGCGCATAGTCTCCTTACACCTTGTCTTACTCAGTTTTCACTTAGGTCGCATTCCAACCTTTGAAATAAAAATGCTTGATAACCACTCAAAACTATTTTTTCTCAATTTTTAAAAAAATCACACAAATTCTGAAAAGCTCATTTTAAGAACCTGTTAAACTACCTGTATATATATATATATATATATATATCTTGCGTTGGGTTCAAGGTTGGTCAACATAAAAAAGTAATCGTATCGAAGAAGTTCGCAAATGCTGCCATCGTGTGACAGCAAGTGATCAAATTTACCATTACACTCATAACACACACACACGTGTCGAACAATACGCAATATGAGAAGAATTTTGGTATTAAGTCGAGGATGGTTTGATTCGTTGTATATGATTGCAATAGGGCCTTTCCCCGTTCACTCCGGATTCGCATTGAGTCCAATGTTAGCCGATGAGGGACGTAAGCGGCTGGTTTACGGTCTATATCTGGCAGTGATTGATGTGGCGAACGAAATATGACGGTCTTAACTAGACGACCATACGTATGCAGTGTAGGTTTTCACCAGTTAACATCGACCAATCCATCGACCTTTAGAGGTAGCGTCTATGTGAGCCCGTATCGCCGCGTCGTCCTGGAACCACATCCTGAAGCGATTACTTTCTAATACGCGCAGTTCTGATGAGGTTTTACTCAGGAGTGTGTATCTACGTTTCTGTTTTCAGCTTTTCGAAAGTTTCATAACGCCTACGAGGTATTTGTTTACTAAGCTGACCAAACATCTTTTGAAAACGATCTTGGCTGTGTATGCGGGCGGGTCATTTGCTGTTCTCGTTGACCCGCCAAAGATAATTATGTAGAATAAATATGCTCTCTTCTGTTTGTGAATAGCTCACGTGTTAGGGGCGCAATAGCAAACTTTTATGGCACTGAGCCCAACGCTCAAAATGTAGATGCCACAGCATTATGTATCGATTTTGCGCACTCAGTCAGTACAACCGAGCAAGATGGTTCAGCGACAAAGCCTTTGTCTTGCATTCGGGAGACCTGGGTTTGAGACCCAGACCGGCCACTTTTACATTGTTTATTATGGTTCCAAACTTAGTCAAAAGTAATGCCAGAGTGAACTAAAAAAATGGCCATGATATGAAAAACCGTACACGGGCATTAGCCTTACGAAATGACAAAAAATAAAACAATTGAGTCGAATGTATTTCAGACAAAGCAGCATTTTGTTTCGAACACGCCGGTATTTCTGTGCCGAATAACCCGTTCTGTCGCAACCGCACATTTTATGAATTCATGTGTTTGGCTAGCCACATCAGTGTAATGAAAACTAGTAATTTTATTGGTATTTCCCCCTCGTTACATAAAAATTAATAACATATTTTAATCAGAGATGTATGTCAACAAATTAGTGATCACCCAAGGATGAGATTAAACCCTGTATCACTCGAATACAACCACAATTATACCAAATCGTCATTGCATATTTCGTTTAAAGGACACAAACGTGTCAGCCGAGTTCAACATGACTCTTTCCAGATGTACTGTTCAAAACAAATGCCCTACCCTATGCTCAATAAATCATTTTTTTTAAAATTAAATTTGAAACAACTGTAATTTTTATTTAAATTTTGTTTGCTCTTGCTGGAACACACTGGGATCCAACGACCTTGCATTGGCGACCATTGTGGTATTTTTTAATGGGGACGGTTATCAGCCAACGGGCATAGCAAAGGTTCGTTCATGCGAGACTCCGCCCTCAAAAACCTGCGCAGTAAAATCCGCAACAATATTGGTCGCACGACAGGCTTTCAGTCCAAACGTTACCCAAATAAAAGAAATTCTGCTATTCTTCTGAAGACGGAGCAAATTAATAATACTAAACATGGTACATACGAGATAGATGTTCACTCGCGGATCAGTTTAATACAATAAATGGGCACAGTTCCGGGGCTATCGTCGAATTTAGAGACGTTCTTGCCTTTTAAGCTCCAGAAGATGGTCTCAATTCCAGACTATTCGACAGAATGTTGGACATTCAATGATGCCTTAAGCGTCTTGAAACATTTGAGCTGAATTAAAAACGACCGGATTTAAAAAGCTCATCTGGAATCGTGCATCCCGAAACCTCAATTGTTCAACTCATTGGAATGGCGACCAATCAAGGAGACGCGATATTTTCTGCGTCAAGTCAAGAGAAGAGACAATGTCACGACCAAGAGGTTAATCAGCAACGCCTGGAGAGACCGTTCACCAGGACTTAATCTCGAAGCGGGCGACAGATGGGACAGAACAATAGACTAAACTATCGTTTTTCCGGCGCATGGCCTGATATGGTTGACCTTTCAGGCTTCTACTGAGCTAAGAGCCGGCTCTTGAACGTCACGATCAGGACCGCAAACAGCGGTGAAGTTTAGACTATAATGAGTGAAGACAACTATGTGATTCTCATAAAGCCCTCCCGAAGATATACAATACGTTATATCCAGATTTGTCGATCGACTGGTGCAGGGCCTACCTGCAATTAACTCACATACGCCAGCGGTTTGGCAGGCGACGTAAACTGTCGTCTCGACCCCACTGGAACACAAACGGAGATACGCAGATATTTCTGGACTACTTCTCTCCCAATTTGGTGTGTAGATGATCACAGATCCAGCACAACGTGCCTTTAAAAGGCACCAACGATCGACGATCAACATGTTCGCAACCAACCTAGCCCCAAACGTGCGATCGAGCTCATCTGAGAGTATATCAGAGCGTCTCGAGCATTGACGCGCACTCAACTGCCAGAAGGCAACGTATGTGGAACGGGTGGTGGGTGTTCACCGAAGCAGCCGCAATCGATCTGGCTGGGGACACCACACTGTTCACAGAGAACCGACCTCCAGCGCGGCTTACTCATCGGTACTCTGGTTAACCCGCGAGTATCAAGAATATCTACTAAAGTAGGAAGCTAAGATGTGTCAAGTGAATATGGACTCCTACCAGAGGCAAGCAATGATGAACTACTTAAAACTCGCCTTCTAATTATGCGTCATGCAGTGCACGGATGTCGTCACGCAGTGTGCAAAAAAAATTTGGCTTCTAGTAGAGACAGATGAGCAGTGCACCTGCCGGCAACTGTAAGTTGCCAATTTGCTAAACTCAGCATTTAGTGCGTTGCCGAAACTCGCCAGTAATTCGTCTGGTGAGTGAAATGTTCATAGTTAACTTAGTTCATAACATACACTCGACTTGAGTAATCAATAAGCGTTTGTATGAGAAGCGCATTAGTAGGGCCATACAATAATATCAGCCGAATCATATGGCATGAATACTAGCGCTATATGTGCATGCGCCAAACGAGAAACGGGTACGTAATTTTTGCCGATAGCACTATACAATATGCAATGTTGACTCGAGAGCATCCGAATTTTTGCGCCAGAGGGTGTTGCTCGACATCCAACGAGGAAATGCAGCATTTGGCACATGATTAATTATCTCGGCTAATCCAGGGTTGGAAGACCCGTGACTACACGTTCGCGTGGTGGAGACAATTGTTCAGTCAAAGTTGTATAAACAAAATCATATATGTCGCTGTCACATACTCGGGTATCCCAAAATAAACAAAACGTGTAAATTATATATATATATATATATATATATATTACCTTTACAAAATAATAAAATATTTTCTAGACATAATTAGAGACAAAAATATATTAGCTTTGATTAATACTAGACAAATATTATTCTAGCCTCACGATAGTCGATTGTTGTGGTGGTGAGGACAAAAATTGCAACAAGCACCAATTGTAAAAGAAGAAAACACCAAGTTTTGCAGAAAGGTCAGTTTTAAATCAAGAGTTACCTGGAATCTATACGACGCAGGAGTATCTTCAAAACACAAAACGAGATAGTATTATACATAGGCAAACTAACATAGGCAAAATACAGAAATAACCAAAGGAATGTAGCACGAGCAATCTAGCGGCATTCTGCCAGCACGTGGATATGAGTGAGAGTCGCCAAAATTCCGCCTTCTGTATGCGACACACATAGACTTGGCTCTTTCACTAACACGTAACTAAGTTAACACAAACCTGGCATATGTTGCACTGGATTTTCCGTCGAAGACACTACAGGCCCCTTATAAGCACAAACAGGTCGTAGCTAAGATAGCGACCAATCAAATTCGGGCCATAGTCAGTTAAAACAGTTAGTTAAGTTGTTAAGTTGTGGCTGATAATAAAACTGTGCAAGATGCGTGTATGTGTGTCTACTGCGTAGTGGTGTAGAAGCGAAGTAGAGCGGAAGTACTGCCGATGAAAATGGTGTTCATGCGGCTGTACAAACATGCACACTTCGTTTGCAAACGAGCGTACCGTCGTTTGCAAACGAAGTTCATTACGAGAAAAAGCTCTAAAAATGAATGTCTTCACATACAAGTGATTACGGCGCAGTCACAGATTCAGTAGGTGCAGCATGCCCTTCACCCAGTTGTTTTCTCCCCTCTGGTTACCCTCGCGTGCATCCAAATTGCGCCTCTTCTATATATATATATATATATATATATATATATGCATCTTAGATGATGAGGTCCAGCGCGGTTGACCATTGCTTATCCTGCTTGGACATTATAACTCTCAAATTTTGTCTGATCGACGATGGACTGTGGCCGAAAGCAGGGTTTGGCTTCTAAAAACGACATTTTTTACAGGACAGAACCGGCACAGCGGAAGAAGCAAAACAGAGAGGTTAGGAGAGAGAGAGAGCTAAGAAGAAAAAAAACGGAGAAATTCAGAGGTGGGGAGAGAATGCAAAGAAGGACAAAAACAGAGATCTTCATGACCTTGAGGTTGAGAGGTGTGCCAGCAACAGCATTTGTAGCTGTAGTAGTAGTAGTAGTAGTAGTTGTTAGTTGTTGTTGTCATCGTCGTAGTAATAGTAATAAGAATCGACGCGCACCGGTAGCACTGGTGCCCGCTGTTGTACTCATAGCAACACAGCAACCTCGTCTTATAATCAACGTTTGCATCATCATCACCATCATCGTCGTTAGCATTATCAGTATTATCATTGTCGTTGGTCGTTGCGAGGTCGTCGCTTGTCGAAAGTGGGTGAGCTGAGCTGGGCTGAGGTGAGGTGAGCCGAAGTGAGATCGTCAAATTCGACCGGCTCATCCGGCGTCCTTGAGAGCATTACCGACGCACAGCAAAACTGGCTGCTTGCTTGGTTGGTTGGTTGGTTGGCTGACTGGCTGATTGAACTGGCTCAACGAAGAGACAGACGATCGAGACGTTTCAGCGGCGGGTAGACACGTCATCCTCAACATAGGCTAGGCTCGCTTTAGAGCGCTGCAGTGCGAAAGCAATGCTGCTATCATTTTGCCGCACCGCACTCGCTCTTCACGAGCTCTTTTCCTTGCACTACTTTGAAAAAGCCTCATTTTGCTTGCAAGCGACAGCATTAGAAGTCGCTGCTGCTGCTGGCTCGTCGGCCATCACGAGCAGCTTCAGCGAGGAGCCGTTCATAGCCCGTAGTGAGTGGTAGTACGACCTCACCTTCCCCCCCCCCCCCCCCGCCGACCCTCCGTATGCAGAATCAACCACCACAACCCACAACCTCAGCTCGCAAATGCACATACACACATCCAATGGCCTCGCGCGACCACCGAACGACGACGGCCAAATCCCCATGGCGAAGACGCCGCTGGCTGACGACTCCTCACCGCGGTGGTGAATCGTCGCCTACGGTAACCTACGACAGCACCACCATCAATGCCCGCATCACAAACTCAGAACCACCATCCCTTCCCCTTTCTGTCCCCTTCCACGCCCCCCCCCCCCCCCCGCCTCCCTCCTGGTCCGTGTACCCCCGTAAAACCCCACACCTCTACGATAAGCCCGGACGCCAGCCATTCAGCGCCAGCCGTCTGTCTCTGCGAGCCCGTGTACTTCGTTCGACTCGACCCGACTCGATCGAATCGAAAATCTTGCTTCTCTTGCTTCGCCTCGCTTCGTGAAGTTGAAGTTGAAGTCGTCGAGTCGTCGTGCCTACACAATTGAGTGCGGCCCACGGCAAATGTCCTTGGACTGCATATCCGGCTCACATCAGCAGCAAGAGCAGCAGCAGGAAACTATTACTGCTGCTGCTGCTACGGCCGGTGCGACAACAACAACAGCAACACCAACAACAACAACAACCACTAATACTAGTGGTACTACAACCAGTACTAGTGCGATCATTCTGAGGACAATCCCTTTCTTTCTTCTTCTTCTTCTTCTTCTAAGTTTTTCGTCTTCTTCTCTTCTTCTGCCCGTTCTCCTTAGGCCACCTCCTTCCCCTCATTCTTCTTTGGCGCGCCCCGTTCGGCAGGCTGTACTTCTGTTACTGCTGCTGCTGTTGCAATAGCTTTGACTACTTCTACTACTACTACGATTACTACTACGACAAGTACTCTCCTGGTACGATGAAGTTTCTACAGGAAGTGTTTCATCGAGCAGCATATAGTACTGCTACTACTACCACTACTACCACTATCACAATTACTACCGCCACTACTTCCACTACTACTACTACTACTACTAGAAGCAGGCACGCTCTGAGCACGACGATGGGTTTGATTTGATGATGGTGCCACCTGTGCAATCTTTCTCGTCGTCCGAGGTCGTCCTCGAACTAGGTTAGTCGTCAGAGAGCTCTCCCCCCGCCCCTCCCCCCCTATCCCTCCTTCTCTCCATGTCTCTCTCCCTGTCTCTGTCTCCCTGCCGGTTCGCCCATACGACGCCCTCCCGCCTGCCCAACTGGCTGGCAGGCTGCCTGGCTGTGTGCTTGGTGCATGCGTTTCAGCCGTGTGGCGGAAACTAACTAACTAACACCGGTGTGTGTGTGTGTGTGTATGTGTGCATGTGTTGTTAGGGCTTTTTGTCCTGTTCCGTTCCGTTCCGCCGGTCAGCCGTCGTCGGCCGGTCCAATCGGTCGGCTGACGACCGGTAGCCTACACATACAACCCCCGTCGTACTTCATTCATTCGCCTTACTCGCGCGATCTTACTGCGACTGTGTATGATCGCCAACCACTTTAACCACCACCACCATCACCACCAACCACTACGCCGTTCCGGCATATGGTAACGTCGACCTAGCTGCTTCAACTGCTACGGCTATGGCTGCTGTTGTTGTTGTTGTGGTGGTTGTCTACACGGGAGCTGCAATCTGAGTTGTTGTGAGAAAGAAAAAGAGAGATTAAGATATATATATATATATATATATATATATATATATATATATATATATATATATTGAGAGGGAGATAACTAAGATACATTAAGAGAGAGGAAAAGAGAGAGTTGCAGCGGCCGCACTACTTACTAGTAACTGAAGTAATGCCTGAAAGCAACACCTTTGATAGAAGAAGCACACGTTGATGCCTGCGTTGTGTGGCAGACGTTTCAACGTCTTAACTAGATGTCGCCGAGTCAACCGCGATCTACAATCTCCATGTTGTTTATTTCATAATAATAACAATAATAATAATAATAATAATAATAATATATTATTATTAGTATTTTTTTATTATTATTATTTATTATTATTATTTAGTTAATACAATTGTGAGGTATGAACGTTTAAATCATGTTTATCCGGCTCTGTTCGCTTTCTGTCAGTTCATGGCGCCTATAATGGAAGCCACGTTCCCTCTACACACGGCCAAAGACATCATCTGTCTCAAAAACATGGCCTCGCGTCGATCGCCCGTAACGTCTTCGATTCGTTTTCCGATGTCTTGCAGGAGTTTTGCTGTACCTGTGCTGATGGGGCCGAGTGTCTTTAATGTAATGGGTGCAAAGTGGTATTATTATTATTATTATTTCTATTATTACTTTTGCAAAGTGGTATTATTATTATTATTATTATTATTATTATTGTTATTACTATTATTACTTTTGCTGTTCCGCTGCTGATGGGTCCTAATGTTTCCATAGCCACCGGTACGAAGTGAAGTTATTATTAATATTACTATTATTACTATTATTATGCCTGGTGGACTGCAGAGGGACGACAAGCGTCGACCGGATTACCAGCCAGAACTGGGACCGTAATCGGCCGCTGACGTGGGACGTCAGTGTTTCCGACACTTTCGCCCTCGACTATCGTGCACTAGCCAACGCAGACGTCGGCTACATTATCCACCAACGGGAGATTCACAAACCGCGCATATACGCGCATCTTCTTGAGGACCACGCTGCAATGGCGTTACGTTTCGAGTCATCTGGCGTTTGGGGCAAATATGCATTGAAGCAAAGCCAAGATGATGTTGAGTGGTCACCGATACTCAAGCAATAAGTATAATATAAGCAATATTGTAGATGGTATATAAGTAACATATTAGTAATTGTGATACATGTACATATTGATAAAATAAACTCTTGTTCAAAAATTATTATTATTATTAATATTATTATTAAAAATGTTTAATCCGCCACAACGCGGCATCAGCTCTCGAAAGCATTGAGACGGACAGTCATTTGACTTCGACCTACGTCCTTACGTTCATCGTCATATGTATAGAATAAAAAATGTCTTCATATGCAGTCCATACACAGTCGTTTCAGGAAAGATAAAGGGTTTTCGACACTGACTTCCCTATAATCGATATATTTTTTTTTAATGCTAGCTTCTTTGAAAAGCATCTGAGCCGTCTGCACCAAGATGGGCAAGTTCCCTATGTTTTTTGTCAAGGTGTCGTGATAAAACAACTGGGGAATGTTTATTATTACATTATACTTGAGGACAATCATGTAGTTGTGTATATGTTGTCTGGAAGCAGCTTTTAGTAAATTTAACCACACATTGCTGTTTACCAGGCTACAACAGGTGAACTGCGAATCGTTTCTGAAACATTGCCCTGTCCAGGCAAGGAACAGCATTCGTATACGACCTTTCTTCTGAATGTTAACAAATGCATTGCAGAACAGATCATCAAGCATACTGAACAGTATGCAGACGATTTTAAACTGTATTGTTCGAAGATGAAGACGGTTATCTGATGATTGTTTTTGTTGTGGTTAAAAGTTTCGAAAGTTGTTGATACACATACGACACACGAGAAGGTAGCGTGGGATTCACAAACCCACTAAACCCGTATTCAGAAAGAATGCCAAAGTGATACCCTGAATGAATGCCAAAGTGATACTGGCTCGGTACCACCACTTTAACATTTCTTCGAGATGTTTGTAATACATGAGTTTGATTTATTTAACCAAGTATTTGTTCGTTGACTAAATTCGCAATTCGCGACGAAAAATTTCTAGTAACACAATGTTTTTAGCTTTACTCAATTTGATTATTATATTTGTTGATATACGTTTTTGTTGCGTATTTTAGATATATTGGAATATATTTAATGCAGTTCTGCATTTTTCCATATGCATACATTTAATCTTGAAAAAGATAAAATTGATAAATTAAGTAGGAAGGTACTCCCGGGAGAATTTTAGGGAAGATGTGGGATGAACGGATTCCTTGATGAAAAACTGTATCATCAGCTCCCCCGGCTTTTAAGATTTTCATTGATTTTAAGTGCTCTAAAAGCCTATTTTCTAGTAAGGCCTTAAAAATAAGCTTGGTATATATATATATATATATATATATATATATATATAGGTATATATATATATATACATATATTTAACTTAAAAAGTTATATATGGGGGGATATTTGGAGGAGCAATAGGCTTCATGCAAACGTGTGATCACGTATACGCGATATATATATATATATATATATATATCGCGTATACGTGATTACACGTTCGCATAAAGCCTATTGCTCCTCCAAATATCCCCCCATATATAACTTTTTATCCCCCCTATATATAATTTTTTATTCCCCCTATATATAATTTTTTAAGTTATATATATATATACCATGTATCGCAGTCGATAGTTCTGCACATGCATCGCCGTATCTCGTAACTCCATCTGCAACCATCGGCAGTTCCTTCAGACGCGGCATTCCCCCTACGTGTTAGTAGCGGCGTTACGACGTTTATCTATCGTATTCTCTATGCGATGACCGGTCGAACATGAATACTTCTGTGGGGCTACTATGTATGAAGAAATACGCATGTTCTATGCTCACACATGGGTTTAGTAATACGGTATGGTTCTTTATCGTGCAAGACGCCTGTCCGTCTTGCCTAGATTCCAGTGTGGCTCACACCGTCGTTATTTGGAGAGCAAACACACAGAGACGCCCAGAGTACTACGTCGTTGTCGTCGTTGTTCGTCGTTTCGAGATTTTCGAGTCAGAACCTACGCATACGACCAGCTGACTACAACTAACTAACTAATTCACAAGTTCTCAGTTCGTCTGCACTCTGTTCTGTAGTGCAGTAGGTATATATGTTTGCGTTATACACGAAGGTAACACCAGCGTACTTTGTATGTCAATCAGACATTGGGTGCTATGCGGATATATCGCTAAAAAGCACGTTAGGGCCAAGCAACACGGTTTTGTGAAAAAAGAGATATTGACACTCTTCGGGTAGCCTTAAAAATGGATTTCCACGTATCTAAAACCACCGCAAACGCCGCAGCCGTTAGATGACCGTACCGTGCCGTAAAACTAAATAGAGAGAGAACCGGCAAAACGAAAAGAGGAAAACGCGACAAAATTAAATATGATTCCAGAGTAAACAAGTGAGAGAGGTATTGCCATGACTTTTTCATTATTAGGCAGCACAAACAAACATCGCCCGAATTAAATATCATGCCATGCCATGAATAAGATCATGAGGCTATCTTTCTACTTAATCGATGCCTTTCACCGTGGCATGAAATGCACAGGCGCCTGCGACTGCCACTGTCTACTTTTGTAGTCGACAACAACGACATACGTACATATTGACAGTCAGTAAACCAATAGTATTGTGGGCAATGCACTGAGGTTGATCTGAATGTTCTGCCGCTGAGGTTGCGAGATTGACCGGGTATAGATAGACCGAGTATGCGTGCTTGATATCCGGGCATCGATCCGGGCGGCGTCGCTGATTGGCGTCGACCAGCGCCACTTGGGCCGCCACAAAGATCGATTCATCCCCATAATACGAGCCTGTACGGACGGCAACATCTTTTGGCGGTGACGGTGCAGAAGCGGTAGTAGCAATGGCGGGGGGTTGTTTGGGGGGTGGAGGTTGTTGGGGGCGGGGGGGGGGGGGTGGAGGTTGTTGGGAGCGGGGGGTTGTGGCAACGGCGCGTGGAGGTTCTGCTGACTTTGGTGCCCTTCATGCGGTGAACTTTCTTTTCGAGCGAACACCACCACGACAACGACGACGACGATAAGAGAAAGATGATAAAGAAGATCAAAAGAAGAAAATTCCCCATTAGATTCGCCACCCGAGTGCGGTGCGGGCTGAGTGTAGAGTGAGTGAATTGCGACAATTACGGCTACGATTACGACTAGCCTAGCTACTAACAAGTCTCAGCTTGTTTAAAAGCAACTTACTACGGCATACGTAGTATACAGCGCGCCCATGCGTAGAAGATCTGAGCATCTCTTGCTACTTCGAGTAAGCGTAAATCTACTATTACGCCCGCACTGCTCCTGCTGCTGCCGTTGTTGTTGTTGCCGTTGTTAATGTTGCTGGTTCTGCCGGTGAGTGCCGGCTAGTATTGTGGCGGTTGTTCTTGGAAAAGGTGATAAGCGTAAGCTACACTACGAATACAACAGTTATTACATACAGCTACAACTGTGCCAGCAATTCCATTGATCCATTGTTTATGGCGTGCGTATGTCTGTCTGTCAGTCAGTCTGTCTGTCTGTCTGCATGTCTGGTAATCTATCCATTAATTTTCTCATACATTCATTCATTCGTTGATTTGCTGGTTCTCTTCTCGTTGTTTCGTCCATTCATTCACTCCTCGTACACGGATGGGTTTGTTGATTCATTCGGCGTCCGATCCGTTTCGTCACTCGTCACTCATTGAGGTTGCAAGAGGTGGTGCGTAGTCATCGGCGCGTTGTTGTCGTCGTCATTGTCGTCACGTTGGGCGCGCCAGCAGTGCCCCTCCTAGTAGTTGCCTGCTGAGGGCGCTGGCCGATGGAAGTTTCTTTGCCGCAGGCGGGCAGAAAACGGACAGCGAAAGCGGGTGGCGCCGACCATCGCCGGACGGACGGGCAGACGCAAACGGCTGTCGTAAATTCCTTTCGGTTAGTGCGCGTGAATGAGCGAGCAAACCCCGAGACCCCGCTACACACACCTCTCACGTCGCCCATTAGCCCTTGGGCGTCGGCGTCGTGAGAGGTATGTGCTCTGCTCTGTTTGACGCCCGACAACAACAACAATAGCAAGGACAACAACAACAGAAACGGCAACAACAACAGCAACGGCAACGGTAACAACAACAGCAAGTGCAGCAACAACAACGACGACAATAGCAAAAACAACAACAAAAAGGACAACAACAACGAGAACAACAACAAGGACAACACTGAAGACGACCACGATAACACCGAAGACGATTATGCTCGTGGGGTTTGCCCATATGGGTTCTCTCTCTAGCTCTGCCTTTCTCTCATTCTCTCTATCTCACCCCTAATCAATATTGCTTTCTCTCTCTCTCTCACGCACAGAGACGCCCAGAGTACTACGTCGTTGTTCGTCGTTTCGAGATCTTCGAGTCAGAACCTACGCCTACGACTACAACTAACTAACGAACGAACGAACAAACTAACTAACGAACTACATGAATTGAGGAAGAAATTTAATCATATTTTTTCGTTCTTTACTCTTCACAATACTATCATCATCATCTCTACAGGTCTTAAGTGCACAAACGCCGCGGACAGACGTATACAAAAAAGAAGAGACACGGGAGAGAGAGAGGGGGACGGCAAACAAGACAGAAAGAGCGCACGATCGAGACAACTATTAAGAAAGCAGAGATACCAAAAGAGAGGGAGGTGTAGAGAAAGTGTTCAGCTTTTAAATACTACTTACTATCTTCCTTTAACCTACTGCTGCTGCTACGACATTAGCAACAACAACAACAGCAACAACAACAACAACAACAACAGCAACAACAACAACAACAACAACAACAACAACAGCAACAACAACAACAACAACAACAACAACAACAACAACAACAACAACAACAACAACAACAACAACTACTGCTGCTGCTGCTGCTGCTGCTGCTGCTACTACCGCTACTACGACTTCTGCTATCACGGATTCACCGTCGTCGTCGTAGTGCGGCTGCTGCATGAGCACGAGCGTACGAAGTTCTTCGGGCTTCGAAGATTCGTTGTTCGAAGCTTTAGAAAGCATAGGTGTGGCCGCGGTGGTGGAGTTAAGTCGCTGCCGCTCGTGGGGGTCTAATAGGGTGGCGGGGCAGGGCGGGCGGCGGGGAAGCTCTAGCCGAGGCTGCTCCTATCGGCAAGCTGCTCGTGGCGGCTGTGCGCTATCTTCCTCTTCTTCGTCTTGTCTTGGATGGTGATGGTGATGATGATGCTGCTGCTGATCCTGATAATAATGATGATGATGACGATGCTGATTTGGCTGCGGGTCGTGATATCGATGCAAGGCAATGACGAACGACCATGGTCATCAACGACGACGACGGCCACGATCTACGAGGGGGAACTACGAGAGGGGGGACTACGAGAGGGGGAACAACGAGCGATTCGTTCGGGCAGGCGTGGTGTGGGGTTAGGGGGTACTGGGGGTAGCGGGGGGGGGGGGTACTGGGGGTAGTGGGCTAACGACAGAGGTTGACGGGCGGTAGCGGCGGGGGTTCGAGGAAACCCCAGCTCCGGCCGGCTCTCGACAGCGTACGCACGTACGTACGGACGAACGGCCGCACGGGCAGACGCTCCCGAGCACCAGCCAACCGATCGACCAGCTAGCAAGCAGGCTGCAATCTACGAGCGCGGGCGGTGGCGAAGATCGTGGTGCCGAAGCCGACGTCGGTGACGACGAAAGCGACGACACGAGACGGGCGGCTGAAATGTAGTAGTCTGCTGGCTGGCTGCGTGCCCGCCTGCCGAAATAGGAACTAGATGAACTAACAGGGGGGGAGAGGCAAAAGATAGGTGGTTAGGTAGATAGGTAGGATAGTAGATAAACAGACCGACAGAGAGACACACAGGCGCACAGAGAAAGAGAGTCCCCTCAAACCCCCCAAGAGCCCCCTACCACCGCCCAAACGAACTTAAGAAGAGATAGTCCCAACCAAGCCAAGCCCAAGAAAAGGTGGCTTGAGCAGCAGCAACAGCAGGAAAGCGGGCCGTGGGAGGGAGACGTTGATTGTTAGAGCCGTCTAACTAGGCACATTGGGGCTCGGGGTTCAGCAACCCAGAGGTTGTGGTTTGTTGGTTTGGGTTGGGTTATGCGGCAGTGGCGGCGGCGGTGATGCTGGTATTGTCCGTGTCTCTGTCTCCCCCCTCTCTTCCCTCTCTCTTTTTCACTCTCTATCCCTCTCTCTCGCTTTCTACTTTAACCTAGCCTGCTCTACTCTAGCCTACGAATCGTATCGTGTCGTGTCGCTACGTATCGTATCCGATGGCCTGCCTGGCTCAACCAAGGAAGGAGCCAGCAGACGAACGGACAAACGGACGGGCAAGCGAGCGACCTTGTCGGGAGGGATCCATCTCTTCATGCTTCTTCTTCTTTTCCTGCTCCTCCTTCTCCACCCTATCCTCCTTCCCCTTCTCGATTCGGAGTAGCCCCAAAGACCGAAGGCAACGAAGACGGAGATGATGATCATGGTGATAATGATGACGATGATGATGATGATGACAACAACAGGAGCAGCAGTAGCAAACCACAACAACAGCAGCAGCAAGAACAAAAATGAGGAAAACACCAGCAATCACAACAACAACAACAATGACGAGGATAAAAAGAAGAAGAAAAAGGTGGTGGCAATGGTGACAATGGTGATGATGATAAAAAGAAGTCAACGAAGCCGGCGCCATCGCTACAGTCATGTCACGAGACAACCAACGATAACGTAGTCACGTAGTCCGCCAAAAGCGGAGAAAATCCAAACATCGCGATCGAGACTGAATGAGTGGTTGAGTAAGTGAACCAGTAAGCGAGTGAGTGAGCGAATGCGCTGAGACGGCAGATGCAAGCGGCGGCATATCTTCAGGCACGAATGGCAATTGTGAAGAACGCGCGCGCCATCATCTTAGTAACTGGCCGCCAGCAGTAGTAGCAAATCATACTATTGGTAGTAGTCGTAGTAGTCGTAGTCATAGTACCGCAATGGTGTTGAGCCCGGTGGTGGCGTGGTGGTGGCTTAAGTCTGCGCCTCGCAACCGGAGGAGACACTAGATAGGTGCGCGGATTCGAGCCCCACCGTTGCCCCACATTTGTATTTATGGGGTATGTCCGTCTATGAAACAATTTGTGAAAAACAGCTCCGTGGACGTTAAATCTTGGCTGAGGGACAACAGCCCGAAAACTTTACTTTAGTAGTAGTCGTTGTACCGCAATGGTAGCCGCCGCAGTGGCGCGCATCTGCAGTCTACAACCCTTCCCCCCCCCCCCGGCAAATGATGCGGCTAACGCAGAACGACGCAAAGCTAGGTATCTTAGTGAGAGACCGACAGAACGAGCGAGCGAACAAACGAAAAACCTAGGGAGAGAGAGCGCACGAGAGTGATATATATATATATATATATATATATATATATATATATATATAAAGATATATATATAGAGAGAGAGAGCGCGAGCGTGTGTTGTATTAGAAAATGAGGGAGAGAATAAGCCGTAACATCCGGCGGAGACCGGTCGAGATCCGTTTCGGCGGATCATCGCCGCTCTGGGTCGGAGCGCGGGGAGGGGGCGACTGCATTTTTCTACGGACCGCAGGCAGCCAGCCAAACAAGCAGGCAACCAGGTTCGTGCCGCAGGCAGACGATGATCAAGACCTACTTCGTTTCGTCACGGCGGGACGAATGGGGTGCGGGGGGAGGAAAGACATAAGAAGCCACACGATACAGCCCGCGTCCACCGTAGGACCTGCGGCGGCGGCGGCAGCAGGAGCCGCAGCAGCAGCAAAAGTATTAACACTCTGACTACAGCGACAGCAGTCTCCGCAGTCTCAAAAACAGCAGCAGCACAGCAACAAGTCGTCCCAATAACGTCGAGCCCACCATAAGTACCACCAGCAGAGACTGATTCAGCGACGTCATCTGCGGACATCTCGTTCCTTGGACATTTTTTTTTGTTAAAGATTTTCCGCAAGGCTTTTGCCCGTGTACGTTTTTTTTCATGTCATGGCTAATTTTAATCCACTCCGGCATTTACCTTGTCTAAGCTGGAAACCATCCAAAGCAATTTAAGAGTGGCCGGTCTGGGTCTCGAACCCAGTCCTCCCGACTGCTAGGCAAAGGCTTTGCCACTAAGCCATCTTGCTCGGTTAACATCACGCTTGACGTTTTCATTGTTGCTGTTTTTACCATTACACTATTGATATTCTAGTATATTCGCATACCCTTTAGCAGGGAGGGGGGGGGGGGCTTTATTGAGATCACAGATGAAGGTTACTGCCAGCCGGCCAGTTCAGGCGGCTTAGATATCGGGTTGTACATGGTTAAGCATGGTTACGTACTTTTTGCATTTTTACGTACGTCATTTTGGCTTGGATATATTTGTTCTCGAGCGAGTGTTTGTAGTATTCATCTGCAAAAAATGCAATGCTTGCTTGGGCTGTTTACATATGCGAGTAAATGTGCGTATGTCAATTCTATCTGACATTTCAACAATATTGTATAAAAGCAAATTTAACTGCGTTCAAACTGATAAAAGAGCTTGGAAAGACGCGCATGGAGCCCGCAGCGGAGCCAAGATCGGCCACGTTTCTCTGAGAGAGGGCATCGCTAAAACTACACAGGGCAATGCCAATATGATGTTGACCGGTCACTGACACTCACGCAATATCGTAGATTTTATATAATTAATATATTAGTAATTAGTATACATGTCCATATCGCTAATAATAATAATACTAATAATAGTAAACCCTTGTTCTAAAATTATTATTATTATTATTATTATTATTTTCACGACTCAAATTGTTCATTAGTCATATGATTGCTATTGCTATAAAAGCGGTACCGGTCAAATGCAATTGCATGCGTGCCATTGCAGGTGAATAATACCTTTATGCATACGGTAGTACGTCATCTGTATGAGATGAGATTGCTGATGCGTCAACATTGACGCTAGCAAATTAATTCGAGGTAGAAAGCAGAGTACGAGCGGCAAGGTAATGATGTGGCGTTTGCGAAAATGAATGCGAAGAAAACATGCTTCTGTTTCCACAGTGCCCACGCAACGAAAATAAGGTAGGTGGATAGATAAAAGGGTTTATTATGTGCTTAATAAAGTACACATATATCACCCTTTATATCAGTGGCGCTTAGAGCGGCAGCTTGAGCGGACATGTTAAGATATTTAGGGTTCTGCCGAAAGTCGTTGTGGCAACATGATCGCTGACTCTCAGCGGTATGGTTTATCATCTGTTCTCAATGAGCATCTAAAAAACTTCGATCAACAACAAGGATCGAACCGGCGACATCCCGGTAGATGGCAACCGGGACCTCCTCTACATCTAGCGCACGAGTCTCATAAATGACGCCGGCAGATACGCAACCTTACAACTTTAAATTTCGAATAATAATAATAATAATAATAATAATAATAATAATAATAATAATAATAATAATAATAATAATAATAAGAAGAAGAAGAAGAAGAAGAAGAAGAAGGCGACTTTCTGAGGCAGCTGCTTTCATTGGCAGTTTGCAGAGGAAACGCCGCGTCGATATTAGGTGCGATGGGCTGACGACAGCAAGAAAGAAACTAAAATAATGAGGATACACATTCACACCTCACAACTGTATTGCTCTAAGACATATTAATAAATAAATAATAAAATAAATAATAATAATATCAGCAATAGCAATCATTGCTATCATCATTCGATTATTTTTTAAGAAGAGTTGTTATTACAGCTTCTTACACGTTCGTTGGGGAATCATTGTATGTTTAAAAAATAGTCCCTATTGCTCCTTATGGAATCCGAACGCCGAGATCCACAATATGCTTGTGTGATCTTAATAGTGCTGATAAAGATTGTTCCAATTCTAGATGAACAAATCCTTGAAAGGATCTGCCGTTCGACGACGTCAGAGGTTGGGGGGATGATGATGGTGGTGGGGGGTGGGGGTGGGGGAGGTCGTGATGATCGTGGCGGGGCAGTGGTCTTGGAGGTGGTGGAGGTGGTGGAGGTGATGGTGGTGATGATGGTGATGATGATAATGCTGCTGCTGCTGCTACTACTACTGTTGTTGTATTGTGCCTATGCTCATTGTAGATCATTGTTTCTCTCTCACGTCTTGCTCTCCTACGTTCCCATTGTGTCTCCCGTCTCCCGCCTCCCGCTCTCTCGTTCTCTCGCGCACGCGCGAGGTTCTTTTGATATAAAAGTCTCAAAAGGCCGATCAGTCGATCGGTAGACACCCCGACGACGACGTCTACGATGCTGGCGACCAAACAGCCCTGGAAATAGACGCGTCAACAGCAGCAGCAGCAACAGCAACAGCGGCAGCAACTCCAGCAGCGGCTCCAATTGAAGCATATCCGATTGAGCGGCGGTAGTAATCTCCGGCCGTCAAAGTAGTCATGGTTGTAGTAGTAGTAGAAGCCCCAGTCAAAGCTGTAGTAGGACAACGGTGATTCGCTTTATGGACGTCGGCCGAAACCCGACTAAAGCCGATTACCCGAGTCGTTTGCCCCCGTCTTTCTCTCTTCCTCTCTCTCTCGCTCTCTCCTTCAATATATATATATTTTTCTCTCGTGTCTCTCCCCCTCTCCAACTTTCTCTCTCTGTGTGCTCTACTTCTTTCTCTACCCCCCTTTCTCTCTCTCTCTCGAAGTGTCTTTTATGCGCGCGCGTGCACGCACGCTTTCGATGTATTATTATTATGATGTGTTAGATCGTTTTCTATTGCTGTCCTTCTCTTGCTTAAAATACAGCGGCCGACGGAAGCTGGCGGCGCTGTTGGCTAGCGGGCAGGCTGCGGAGATCGGATGAGACAGACCACCACCACCCTACTCTCATAGCATCATAGGCTTGACGCGTGCACCGCTGTCTCGTCCCCCCTCCAGGCCGACTCTCCAGCTGATGATAGCACGGCCGCCTCGGTCTCGGCGGCGGCGCCACGAGAGAGATTTTCGAGAAACGCAGTTGTGTGCGCCAGCCACGGCAGTAAACACTGATTGGAAAGCTGGAGCCGTCACTCGATTGCTTAGCTATAGTCAGAAAGTAGAGACGATCCGTCCGTGGGCGGCTGATAGACAGGCCGCCGCTAACGTCCGATGCAACACAACAATTGGAATGCTGCTGCTTCGTATATATAAATATATAAATATATATATATATATATATATATATATATATATATGTGTATGTATATATATATATATATATATGTGTGTATGTATATATATATATATATATGTATACATATATATATATATATTTATATATATATATATATTAGCTCCTAATTATTATTATTATTAGTATCGCCATCATCATCATCATTGCAGTGGCCCTTCTTGGCGTCCGCTCGTGACCGCCGCCGCCGCAACAGCGGCATGAACAACGGTGCCAACAACAACAACAATATTCATACTGATATTCAGTATAAGTTTTCAGTTGAAGTACAAGGCAGAATTTAAGGATCGTTCTGTTTTGATCTTAATCTAATACACAAAAAAAGAAGTATTATATTATTACTTTTATTTTACGATGTACGTCATTACTAAGCATGTATAAAAATTGCTATTTGCCGAGCAGTGTAATTTATTAATCTTAGATGGTTGAACGTTGACAAAACATACATACAAGATAACGACTATTTTTAGCCTGTAAATCTTATAGGTGAGTCGTTGGATTCTGATGAGATTTAAACTTTTATTTAGAGCAGTAGGCAATAGATGTGGTATTGAAATCTTATCACGATGCAGTATTTGTAATAGGATTTGACATCATTCTTGGGGCTTATTTGGCATAGACTGTATATATATATATATATATATATATATATATATATATATATATATATATATTATATATATATATATATATATATATATATATATATATTTATATTTTAGGCCAAGTAAACTCTGCGGTGTTGTATACTGTAACAAATGTTGCATCATAAGAAAGTCAAATATTCAATCTACTATGTATATCAGTCTGTAATGTAATGCCCTATTAGCAATTAATGCGGACATTTCTATAGCATCGTCTACGGGCTTTTACGCGTTCGCCATCGTTTTGTGCCCTGCTTAACGGAGTTTACAATTTGTTTGCAGTGACTGCTACACTGCACAATTAGAGTTAGCTCTCGAGTAAATTTAGTTGAACATGAAGCATTGTAAGCACCCGGTAGGACCTGATATGAAAACTAGGTATTCTAAAGAAATGTAGCAGGGTAATGCATTCAGTTTGAGTCAGGACTAACAAGCAATAGACATTTCGTTTGAGGTGGTCTCCAGATAATAAATAATGAAATTGAAACTGACCCAGCCTAACATAAAATGGGCTATGCGCGTCAGTGCGCATTGCTCTTGAGACAATATCAGCACTCTTTATAATTAAAACATATATATATATATATATATATATATATATATATATGACATTTAATGAATATAGATCATAATGCAGTTACGACTTCTTTTTCTCACTTTATGTATTCATTTAGTTACCTATTGTCCGACGCAAGCTGTGCAAAACATAATGCTCTCTATCGATGCGTACGCTAGGTTTAGGTTAAGTATGTAATTCATTGAGTGGCAGTTTTAGCGTAAAATACTAAAAGGCTCTGTTTCTTGGTTTGTGGTGAAGGTGGCGACAATTGCATTGTGACTATAAATTGACGCGTTTAATGTTTTACATCAGTCACATAACTTCACAATGTAAAGTACTTCTCCCACAAGAACCTTGTTTTTTTTTTATAATTTTTTGAAACAGAGGTTTATTATTATCATTATGTACATGTATCACAATATTTTGCTGAAAGATTTATTTCAGAACCTTGTTTAATAATGAAAATAATATATTATGCTATTATCATGTGTGTCTGGTCATCCGTCATGCAAATGTAGTACTGCTATGTTCTAAATTGCCAGAGCTTTAGAACTCACGCACTGTCAGGGCCATATATTATTTAATTTAATATCAAAGGAGCAGATCTGCTGACCCAAGTAGGCGTAGAACAGAAAAGTAACATTGTTCAAAATTGCAGTCCAAAAGCGCAATAACCTTCGCAGTCGTACTGAGATAGCATTTTAATGCCGTCTCTCGATTAGTTTATTCTAGGCCTCCCAGACCCGTTAACAACTTAGTTAAGGAAAAATAAGGCAAATTTATCTTAACACAGTTGATGAATAGTAACGCATCTATACACTTGTTTCTGACTAGCTGAATGAAATCGCTAAACATTTTTATTTATGGTTTATTAACCATAGAATGAGTAGTTAGAATCGTAACATCACATTATGAAATCGCCCCTGGATATCAGAGAGGCCTCAGCAGTTTCCAATATCATATTTTCATAAAACTACATACGTATCCCCCAATGTTGTAACAGCTTGACTTCATGCGCAAGTAATGATAGTATCCGTGCCAAATTGTTTGGCAGATAATTGTGCGATTTGTTTAAAATAATTTCTCTTCAGTTATCAGGCTAAAAAATGTCCTTAACGTAGTTCTCAGTTGCACACTTTACGTTTCCTGTCTCTACAAATCTTTGCTAGTGTAGTAATGCTAACCGAGATTTGATAAAAAACTGGTTTTCCTTCACTGGCTTTTCTTCGCACAGCTCTAGGGCAAATTTTTGTATGTGTTTTTTGGTGATCCCAGCATGAATTAAATGCATACGGTAGCTATCAGTAAAATGACTCCGCCTAAGTGTGGTCAAAGCCTCCACTCTAGCACGAGCCGCTTGAGACTCGAGAACAGCATACCGTTCTCTGCACACCAGTTGGCAATGACGTTGACCATAGACTGCATAACGAAGTGAAAATTTTCCGGTGTGAACTGGGCTATCCCAGTGTTTCCGTCAGTTTGAACAGCAAGGTGGCTTAGTGGCAAAGATTTTGCCTTGCATTTGAAAGGCCTGGGTTCGAGACCCAGACCGGCCACTCTTAATTTGGTTTTCATGGTTCCCAATTTAGACAGGGTGAATGCCGAAGTGGACGGAGAGATTACGGTCGATTATTTAATCGACCATAATTGGAAAAACGAGAAGCACAGATGTTACAATAAATATGTTTCAATGCTTGACCTCACGTGTTATGGATTTGTTAATCATTAAGACACAGCTTGCAAAAATTGGGAGTTAGTGCATCTCCCTGCAATACGCCAGCTAAAACTAGAAGCAACTGGTTCGTTATGGGAGGGTGAGAATAGGCAATCTGATTAAAAACACTCATATGATGCAACAAAATGCAACGTTTCTACTTTTGCTTGTTGTTGTTGTTGTTGGCCCAAACCAAAATAAACCTATTCTCCACTTACTTATTTATGTTCGGTAGGTGCTACAGGATTTCCTTAGATGTACAACAGGGGTAGAACATTAGTACACCAGACAAAAATATTCCACTTTATTCCTAGGGCGCTTCTTATGAACAGGAGTAATAATATTACAATACCATAAATGATTACTGTCTAGATATTTTTCTATTTATAGTGCGGCGAGAATAGCGACTCGCCAAGTCTGGCCAACAGGCCAAAATTTTAGACAACACAGGGCTGAATACGATTCTAGGATAAACTTAGCTACTCTCAGCTCGGCTCCCCGCGCTTGAGTATAATGTCCCCATTCCAACGCCCGCCTAAACCCTTTGGAGGTCGAGATTTTTTGGAGACGCCGAGAAGAAGCGCACACAAGGCCGACGTTGGAACAGGCTCGGGTCAGCGTACCGAGAGGCTCTTATGATGAGCTTAAGGCTTGAAGAGGTCACTAACGAGAGGCTGAGGCAAGAAAGCCACGTTCAGGCAGGGCGAGGAACTACAGGAACGCCAACTCTCTCCGCCAAGTGAAGCTTACGCGAGAGATATGAAGCAGACAATAAAGGAAATTGAAAAACAGGGTTACGAAGCTACCACCGTGAAAATCTGAGGGGTTGCTGCCAGGGCGAGGCCGCAGAAAATGATAAGTGACGCGACGGTGGGACCGGGAAAGCACAGAGAAATGCAAGCCATATTAGTTACCAAGGGTAACGCAGCAGATTAGATGACGGGCTAGCGACAAAGGCTTCCACCACTGCCGTGGCAGTACAAACTATACAGGCTGGCTCTGCGGCGGACCTGAGGAACAGCGACGCGCTTATGCTTACCGAGGGGGTTGGTATGGTTCTCTGCTATACGTGACGCCGGAGCGTCGGAGATCGAACAGGTTGCTTCCGGCGTTATCGAGCTGCTCCGTCGCAAGGCCAAAAGCGGCGACCTACTAAAACTTTCTGCGAGAACCATACAAAATCGACGAAGCCCACAACCAGAATCCCAAAGGGCTAAGGACAGAGTGCGGACCACCGGCCGGGTCAAGGTACAAAAAAAAGTTGTTAGCAGAGACACATTACAGAGAAGAATGCAGGCAACCCGCAAGCACGACTTGGGTGCTACGGTCAACGGAATCTCTAGAACCAATGAAAGTAATCTTATAATACGCCTGCGGAAATCGAAGCGAGAGACAGGACAGCACCTGGCCACAGCGATAAGGAATGAGATAGGTCTAGATGCAGATTGTCGGCACGCAGGTTGCCTACCAAAATCGGTGCTATAAGGGATCGATTCCTTGCTGAGAAGGGTGTCTCCGTGGGTGTGTTGTTCAAGGTCACAGGGCCCACACTGAATAGAGCCAATTTGTGACATGCTCTACTCGGGGCACCCCCAGCATCGACACGGGTCATCTGAAGAAACTTAAGGAGTTAATTGCACGGGGTAAGGCAAAGACGTGGCAAGAGCTGACTTAACTGGTAGAGATTGATTCTTGGGAATCTCTAAACAGGCGGCACGAGATGCCTGCCTCTGACCTAAGTGTTGATTTGATGCTCTACTTTTGAAGTGAGGCATTTTTATATTTTTGCTAGGCCATGTGTAAAAAACCTGGTGTCTTATCTTTGCTTCTTCCAGTAATATGCTTCCTGGAAGTATACCTGTATGATATTTAAAGCGTTACGGAACTCCAATTGGACCAGTATACTCGTCGAACTTGCTAAATTCACAAACGCACAAGTCGCACGCAGTAAAGTTTCTGTGCCATGTGCCTTGCGCTTTCTCCAAATGTATAACTCTGTGTGGTTTGAGCTCAGGAAGTAAGGGCCGCGCCGTAGAATATTCGTTGACAGAATGTAGGCATAACTCTATATAACGCTTTATGCATGAGCATGCTTAGTTCCAAGGGGAACGAACACACTGTCCAGCGAAGTTAAAATATTCTCGTAGCTTCCAATTGTAGACTACTGAATAAGTTCTAAGCAAGGCCGGGAGTTTATTGTTCCTTAATTCACTAAGATGTTAATGCGATGACAATCGCGTCTGAAGAAGAACGTCACCTTCGGTCTCTTCTCTTTAGAGTCAAACTATGATAATATGCATTCGATTTGCCGGAATTTTTGACAAGGATGTGTGCCGTAGTAAGCAGTAATTCCTTCAAAGTTTGTCGTTCGAGTTCGGCGACACTATCCTTGATTACTTCGCTAAGGGAAGTTTCTGAAACAGAGCTAGCATACGCTTCTTCCAATTCGGATGCTCCAATATGATGAGAAATTTAGATCGCCTAACGCCTCAACATAGACTGTGACTTAAGTTGCTCTTTCTTCTAAGTAAATTATCCTTGCAACACTGAGATACGAGCGTGCGATAGGCGATTTTAGCAGGTTGCTCCAGATTATTTGAATGATGAAATCTCATCATCAAATGATAGAGATCAGGAGGTTTTCTTGAGGCTCTGGGACGATCGGCAGATACTGGCTAATTCTTTTCAGCTATTATTCGGCTGCGTACGGACCGTTGGACACTCGGAAGTATAGTCGGTCTGTCTAAGATCACAGGCTTTGCGACAGTCATGCACCACTTCAGTGTGTAGATTTATAAAGTCTGTGACAAGGAGGAAATTTATCCCTGACATATTCACTCGCTGGGACTTTGTCCTCAGTAGGTAAGTCTCTCATTAGCAGTCAAACGGTGCGGGCGTGCCTGGTCGGGTTTCAAGGCACATACCTAAGAAATTTGCTGTCATCGGGAGTGCCAGTGCTGACTGGCGGCGGTGATAGAGGGGCTACAACAGATAGGTTAGCTTTTCCTATTGTGTTGGTGCGTGTTTTGGAAAATTATTGCGCGCTTTGGGTGCACTTAGTACGCGCTTAATCTAAAAAGTTTTTGAACGGTCTGGCCTTTGCAGATTGCTAATAGTGAGAAAATACGCTATTGCAGGCAGGCCGTATCATTCAATAGGGACAATTATTTTGCCTGAATAAGTTTAGCATTGTCTTCAGGTCGATATCTCGAAGTTCAACGAGAAGCATGACAGTTGCTATTGCCCTGGCTAGTTTTATCTCGACATGTCTGCTATAAGAGAGAGTCGTGGTGTCAATGTAACGCCGAGATAAGGAAAGTGGCTGGCGATCCCAAATGCAGTGTCGTCCTTTTTAATGCGGTGGTCGGCTGCGGCGTATGGTACCAAAGACTCAGAGCATTATCAAACTGTAGTGACTGCTCTCAATTTTCTTTTTACCATACATTCTGAAAGGCATGGCAGGAACAATGGTAAAATATAGTCCTCTCAGAGTCAATCGACGGGCCCGAGAGCCACCTTTGCTGTAGCGATACTTTGCCCGAGCGAGGCATTGAGCGAGTCAACCATTGACGTTCATCAAAAAGTTGATAGACAGGTCGCCGTACGCAAAACAAGGTGCGACACCCCTTCTTTACGTAACACTACTGCACCGGATTAAACATATGCCGATGATTCTCTCGGTCCTAGCATATTAGGCGGACGGGAAATAGAGGATAGATCTATGCTCGGGGAAAACCTGCCTAAATGGTGCTCCGCCTTAGGGCCGCCGGGGTAGGCATTTATGACACGAACCGCCAATCAGGTGCGAGGGCAGGAGGGCAAATCCTTTGCGAACGCGCTTTAGGACACCGGTGGCATGCGGCAGACACGGAAGCGCCGGGCGCTGCGGTCTGTGAATTAAGCTAGAGCCCGCATGGAAATCTTATGATTAACCTAAAAGAGACTGAGCGCCGCCAGAAAAATGGCTGTGAAGGATTATAATAATATAGGGGTGGGGTATTGGTCAACTTACAACTTAAGCCGCAATAGAGAGAGAGACATACTGCAGATGACATACCGACGCCGCATCCTGGAGGACAGATCTGCGGAGATGGAGGACCGTTGGTTGCTGATCGGGAGAGTACCCCGACATTTACTAGGGAGACAAAAACCCTCTTAATCGCCTTCCCCCCTCTACAATGATGTAAATCTCCCCCTGATCTAAGGTTAAGTCGTTTTTGAGAAGGAAGGGTCACTAAGCGATATGGTTTTATTTTTATTGCATTAGCGTGCAATAGCCCAACGTGGGCTATTCGCCGCCTAAACAACATGGTGTTACTTGCTACAATGGATCGAGATATCTCATAAATGGGACTCAGTGGCCCGGAGGCAACCGAAATTTCCGATCTTCTCACGTCGGCCTGCGGGGCGGCGAGATGCCGGTGTCAAAGCTGGGCAAGAGAGGTCGATCTCGTCAACACGAACACTTGTTTTGCACAACACTTATTAGGAGAAATGTCGTATTCTTACTTCTGTAATTGTTCGGGGCAAACGCAACGTCTAAGGGGAATTGTAGTTTGGGCAAGTTTGGGGACGTCCTCTACTGTGCTGGGACGAAAATAATTTAAGACCAGGTCATTAATAATTTTTTTTTAATTGTTTGATGTTTATTCACCATTATTGGTAGATTCTCACAATATTTACGGGCTATTCCGCTCAAGTACGTCAATTACAGCAGCTGTTAATGAGCTGGTGTTCAGTTCTATACATTTCATTACGTGATATCGGTCGATGTCAATTTTACCACAATACTTGCAAACACATTCGTTGATTTGGAAACATTTTCCCTTTAGGCAGAGGTATTGGTGGTATCCGTGCCAAGTTATTTTGCAAATTGTTGCAGAGATTTTTTCCATCTGTTGCTAAGAAAAGCGGGTTCATCTGTAAAATTGTTGATTACAAATTTCCAGTCTTGCCGTTCTCTGTCTGCCTCAAGCGCTTCGGGATTAAATTGGTAATTACGGTGCTCTAGGTCTTCTATTAATGTGGCCTCATTGCACATTTGCCGCACTAGCGTAGACGAGGCAGTTTTTGATAAACCAAGCGCTCTTTTAAGAAACATAGTTTTAATCTTGTCGATATTCTTGAGGTTGTCTAATGTTAACTTGGAGGATATAGGTCTGAGGCAATATGATACTGTGGAAAAGATCTTGAGCTTAAATATAGTGAGTACAGTCGTAAGGTCAACTTGCCGGAGATCCTTCAGCATCATGGTTAAGGACACCGACTTTACTCTAATTTCTTCAACATGTCTAGTAAAACACAGTTTGGGCGTCAGTGTTACTCCCAAGTATCTGAAGTTGTTGACTAACTCAAGTGCATGCCCACTTATCTTTATGTTATAGTCATCTTGAGCATATGCTCCTCCTCTGCTAAAACGCATCACTTTTATTTTCGACACGTTGATGTTCAGCTTATTTTCGCAACACCATCGTGCAGTCTCATTCAAGTAAAATTGGAGGTGCTGTCTCGATTTTACCATACTAACTAAGTCGTCTGCATAAAACACGTGGTGAGCTTTTACTTCTCGGAGGCACTTTCCAAGGCCAGCTGCGTACAGTATGAATAAAAATGGGCTAGCTATATCACCCTGTGGCACGCCAATGGTTTGAGAGACCTCCTTGGCAATTGCGTGAGCTCGGTTCAAAATTTTGATACGTTGGCCGGCTAAAATATCTCAGATAAGGTTACACGTTCGCCCTTTAATATTAAAATCTTCACGCAGAGTGAGTAAAAGCCGATCTCTCGGTACTGCATCAAAAGCTGTTTTAAAATCAATAAAAGCCGCGTAAGTCACATCTTGTTTTCGAGTCTCTAGGTGTTCTATTACATCCGTAAGTGCTCCTTCAGCCGAACGCCCTGGAAGAAATCCATTTTGCTCTGCCGGTAAATCTTTGAAACATTCTAGAAAGAGCCTTTTGGCAAGGAGCGATGTAAGAACCTTGTACACTACGCTGGTTAATGCTATGCCGCGGTAGTTTTCTGGCTTTGTATTATCTCCTTTTCCCTTATAAATTGGTTGCAGAATACTTTTTTTCCACTGGTTTGGGATTGCACCTTGTCTAAGACAGCTGTTGTACATTACTGTGAAGGCAGGGACGGTCACTATAATCGCAGCTTTAAGATGTTCGTAGACAATCTGGTTAGGTCCGGCAGACTTTCCATATTTTCTTGTCATACCCTGAAGGACCTCTTCCTCTGTGAAGTCACTCCACGGTCCGTCGCTTTCATGTTCTTCTTTTTCCGGCAGGTCACAGTCGCGGGTGTAAATATCCGTAAAGTATTCTAGCCACTCATCATCGTTAATTGGTGGGTTTGGTTCTTTGAGGCGTGTTGGAAAAGAAGCCAAGGTCGGTAGAGGCTTTCCCGAATTTTGCAAAGTTGCATATCGGTTTCGTATTACGCGCGCTTTGTCCTAAGCAGGTATTTATACTTGCGCTGTAAAATAGCAAGTTGGGCTAGGTAATTTTTATTATAATTTTTTTTTATATTCTTTTATTATTAAAAAAATTAATAATTTTAGGACGTCTGAACTTTTGTAGTGCCGCTGGGGAGTTATCTTTTTTTAATTCTTCTTAACAACATGGTCATTGCCGCAAGGCCCGAAATGAGATTGGGGTCACGAACATTATTTGTGCAGCATGTATACGCATCACATGGTATATATATATATATATATATATATAGAACACAGTCAGTCCCGTTTAGTGTCGACAATAGTCTATAACAGTATGCGTGTTAGATATGTCTTGTGGTAAACAAGCCACTTACGTCATAAGCTTTGCCAGTGCTGTTGTCGACCTTCTTGCTGTTATAGATACAGTCGTACAGTGGCAGCAGACCGCCATTGCGTGAAAATATTGTATGGTAAAGGCGACGACAACGCTACGCCACTTGGTTGACCGAACCGCGTGTGGGTATAAGTTGTTGCGATGGCTAGGCTGACTTTCAGCGGTTCGATGGTTTATCACTACTATCAATGAGCATCACTCAAGTAAAATTCGATCAACAACAGAGATCGGACGGGCGACAACATCTGGTAGCGAGAATGTGGATCATAATAGAAAATAAAAAAGGCGGTGACTAGAGTCTATCTAAGAGTGGTTGGGTAGAAAAACGAAAGAAGAGAAATCGCGTCAGAGAGAGAGAGAGAGAGAGAGAGATTAATGCGTAGGAAAAGAAGAATACGAGAAGCTAAAATCGAGAGGAAAGAAAGGAAAGATTGAGTGCGAGCAGGAAGGAGGTAGAATCATATGAAATCAACGAAACATAAACTGAGAACGGTCCGTTGCAGCCGAGAGAAATAGAGAAGAAAGATAGAGATCGAGAGAAGGGGCCGGACGGTCTATGGTGCTGACGCCAGACAAGAGACGGAGGTCTATGGATGGATGCCTGGCTGGCTGGCTGGCTGGCTGCATGATGGTAATAGCCTAATAAACAAACTGTCCGACTGACTGAATGGGGTGACTGACTGACCAATGGCATCACCGCTGCTAACGTCCCGACGAGTACGTCCCACTCTACGAATGGCTACTACGCTTGCCTCCTACTTATGGACGTGCAAATGATTAGTTCGTTGCCCGAGCTGTTGCTACTACTACTACTACTACGACTACTATTGTTACTGCTCTTTGAGGTTGCCGGAAATACGGCAATTATTCAATGAAGAGGGGGGGGGGGGTCACATCTCATCATGTAGAGGATGTAAATAAAGAAACGTCAAATGAGAGAGAGAAAGAACAAGCAACAATTGTCGATTCCGCCGCTTTAGTAAGCGGCCAATCAGCATTCGAGACTTCTTAGTCCATATATGGCGTCTCTATGGCAGGCGGAAACTGAGATTGAGACACTGCTATCTTAGTTCGTTCTAGTTGGTCGGTCTCCTCTCGATACTACTCGACTACGCTTGCAGTTGTCACTATGGTGGCAATTTGACAAATTCAAGCTCTAACGAATTGTTCCAATTGCTTCTGCCAACGAATTATGGCCAAAAACTCAGGCTAAAAGTGAATAAGCTACTAGTGGCAGCACGTAAAGGCAAACACGAAAAAACACGATTAACTATCGAGCTTTATAGGATCTCTTTAAATCGTTAAGAATAGTTCGACCAACCGTCAACCCATACTATCCATAACTGAATGGAAAACAAGCGTCTTTAACGTTATCCCGAGGTAACTGGCCCGCCGACATTTGGTCGGGGTATTGCAATGAAAAAGAGTCATTTGTAAGCACTTATCGACCCTTACGGCTCAACTTCTTTAGATTTTCCGGAGGAAAGGTATTTTTTTGTATATTGCTATAGAAACGCTGGTACCACAACGTGCTGCTCATGTTCCACTCTACTACATTGTATATCGATGACGTTTCGCACGGAAAACGACATGGGAGCTCAACATGTGCAATTGCGAGACAACCAGTCACCCTATAGAGAAGTTAACAGACTGTCGTGTTCGCGAGAAAATCCTGCTTTTTCTGAAGAACATATAACGCATGTTAGAAGATGCGACATGATCGTTAGGAGAGAATTCGCAAACATTGAAGTTTTATTTTTAACGTTCACGCCTAGTACCTTATAATCATAATTCATAGCGCTTAAAACTAACACAATCGGGCAAATGCGCATTTTATGGGAGTCATTTAGTACCAAACGTTGCGGAGTAATTAAGGTCTACCAGAGGGCATGTCGAGCTTGAGTGCATGCATAAATGACGTACTTCACCTATTTCAGGTTATTTATGCATGCACCTAATCTCGACATGATCGCCGGAAAACCTTAACTCGCCTTTAACCATGAATCGGATCGCCATATCTTTGGTTCCAAAATTATCGTGCATGGTACTAGGTAAATGTGAGTGCTGTGAATTTTATAGCGCTATGATTTTGAAGTAAAAACTAAATATATAACTTACATTTATATATATATATATATATATATATATATATATATATATATATATATATATATATATATATATATATATATATATATATATAGCTTTTTACAACAACCAGATCGAAAGCGAAGACATGCATACCTGCTAGTATTTTGGTGCAAAGCTGTGTGAAAAAGTTAGGTACATATTTTTAGGTTTGGTAGAACTCCGCAAGAAAATGTTTTTTTTAGTAAAATAAGGGGGCGAAAGCGTCTTCGCAAATGTTTACGGTTCTGGACGTGAAAGCCTCAACGTAAAACAGAACTATGGTTGTCAAAAAAAGCTTAGTTACTGGGCAACTTTCGTAACGCAGCACCATCACTTTGATACGAAAATGATAAGCATTGTGTTTTCTATTGTATGAGAATATTCTTTTGAGCGTACATTTTCGACCGTTCCGGCAGAATTTTACGATTCTGCACATGAAAGCTTCAACGTAAGACATCGCAACATATGGACTTTTTATGACGTTTTTCTTGCCGTTTTTCTAGCTTGCGTCAGGTTATGCAGAATGTTCCGCCGAACACACAGGCCCGATCGGTTCCTTCATGCGTTACCTGGTTTTCTCACAAACGTAGATTCTGCACAATTGTGTAAGAGAAAAACGACAAAATGTATTTATTTATAAGTTTCATCATCACTCTTAAGTAAGAGGTTTCCGTTTCCTCCTTTCATTGAGGAAAGTTATTTTCTTGCCGAGCTCTACCAAACCTTATAATAAGCACATACGGTTATGATAGGCCCTGAACAGCTTCATATCGACGATTACAAGGTGACTACGACAATTACTGCAAACAGACCTTCAGAGGCTCTGTTGACAAACCAGAGGCCACAGGCTCCATTAGTGAAATGGGACGAACTAAACGGCTAAACGGGCTTGCTTAGAGCGCCAGGCAATTCTGTCGTTATCGATCTCAAACGGCGACTGCGGCGCCTAACTATCCCCAGTCATCAACCTTCTATTCAACGTCGACAAAGGAAACATTTGGCGCGGTTGGATTCTTCGAACATTTCAAAGCTATTTTGAATGAGTAGTATTGGATAGCTGTATGAACACGAGTCCACTACAGCTGGCATTGCTTGTAGTTGTACCGTCCTTGTATTGAGTGCAACGTGTCTACGACCACACACCAAATGGCTTTTTTCTAGTGCAATAACTCCCAATACTCTATTTTGTTCTGCTATATTTCCGACACTTCTCGCACTACCTAGTCCTTTCCTGTTTCTGGCGCTGTAGCGACGTGCGTCTAGCTTGCCAGTTGGCTTCCCTCGGCGCGTGACAGATGTACCGTTTTATCGATCGAATTATTCTGCTCAGTAGTATAGCGTTAAGAACTGAAACCTTAAACGTTGTAGATACTGACGAAAGGAAGGGGGAAAAGAAGCCATTGCTATCAAAGTGGGTGAAACTACACATAGGGTAGTTTTGAAATCGAGGCTGTCAGCGCGTAAACGTTTGACTATGGAAACGAAAATCGTCTTTGACCATTGACTGAAAACGGTAAAGGTCAAGGCCAAAACGAACCTCACACGCTCTCACAGGGAAACAACCGGGAGATTGACTCATTGGCACTGACATAAGGGCTGAGGTTGAGAGGTTTCCGCCAGCTTATTGCTTTGGTTAGATTTCTTTTAATGGGTACACACCGCTAGGGAGCACAGTGAGGTTGTGTTTATATTAGTAGTCTACGTAGTCATGTTGCAGGGCGACACTTGTTCGTAGACAGTTTCAGTGGCTGTGAACGCACTGTAGAGCAATACCGTCAACGGCTCGCTGCAGCCTCTTATGAGCAGGACAGATCTCGTTTAGAAGAGAGTTGATTTTCGAGTTATCTGCATACTCGACGGGCTTGACCTCGGCAGGCGAGCAGCGTTTTATGTCCAACTCGTAGATTAGACAGCAAGAGTGCGTTACCCTGCTCACTATAACCGAGCAAGATGGCTTAGTGGCACAAGCTTTTGCCTTGCATTCGGGAGGCCTGGGTTCGAGACCCAGGGCAGCCACTCTTAAATTGATTTTCATGGTTCCCAATTTAAACAAGTTAAATGCCGGAGTGGACTACAAAATCGACCATGATCGAAAACAAAACAGGGGGCACAGATGTCTCAATAAAAGAGATGGTGTATTACCATCCAACCCCTCCATTAAGAGGAACTCTAGGGCAGGGTTACGCTTTGTTAGGGTGACCCGAAGCTTGCTGAGAACGTTATCTACTTCGTCAAAAATATAGGTTGTGCAGATAAGCGCAAACTTGTGTAACCAAACTTTTTCGGGCTGACCATTAGCCAACATTTAACGTCCACGAGACTGCTTTTACATTGCTTCGAGAGACGGACCCCATAAATACAAATGTGCAACTGTGAGGCTCGAACCCGTGCACCTATGTGTCTCATCCGGTCGCGAGGCGCACGCGAATGCACCACGCCACCGGATTCGTCGAACTTATGTAACTGTCTGATTGTAGATGTTTAAACTAGACACGTTTTTATTAGAGCATATTGCGGTTGACATGACTTAAAATGCGTTTTTAGTTAAAGTATCCGCTTTGAAGGTATTTTTGTAATTTAGAATGCATTGCCTAATATTGTGTCATTGGCAACAATTACGTACACGTGCATTGGTAGGGAACGAGCATACGTTGCACGAAATCGACGTATTGTTGTTACGCTAATTGTTACATAACATAATATAACATCACTTTTATTTTACATAAAAGGGTTACGCTTTTTTAAAGCAAACACATCTGATTCCACATTTTCTAGTGCAGCAAGCAATCAAACATTGCACCACAGACAGAATAACTCGCCGTGCCTGCTTTGTTGCATGTTTTCTTGCACATATGTAAATGATGTAATAGCATTTTACCCAAAGTTTGCTGGTACGCAGCGACAGATGCAGAATCCTTCGAGCGGCATTAGGAGATGTTCTGTCAGAAATGTAGCTAGCAGCTGTTGAACAATACTAGCGAATCCATAGTGCGAGGTAAAGCTGTACATTTGTTTATGGCGGGAGAGTACCGTTTATATTATAACTTTTTTAGAAAAGGTGGTCAGGCGGTCTTGGCCTGAGAACGGGGCGAAGTCCGCCGCAGGCCTGTTATGCATGCGTGGTGCAGAAGGGATTGCCCTGGCAAGGCTGCCGCAACTGGCGAACGACCACGAGTGCACTCACGTCGCTCGGAGTACACATGGCATCCCTAAAGCAAAGGCTGAGGACAGGAAAAGACTCTCTACAAGCGCTGATTAGCGTAGCACAAAAGGATCCTGCATCCTTAGCGTCGAAATTGAATAAATTAATGCTTACAGTCCTACGTGTTTAGCTGCTTTTATGAGGCGCCTAGTACGTGGCGTGTCTAACATTGGGCCGATCTTAGCGGTATTTCTTAGCCGATAAGTGTAGAAGAAGATTGCATCTGTGCATGTGTCAACTACGGCCATATCTAGGGATACGCATGTCTATGAGGAAACGGAGACACTCGACGAATTCGTTATACGTAACATAAATGCTCGTACGCTGACGGATAAAGTCCGGTCTGGTTTGATCGCATCTAAATTAAAGTCTTGTGATCATAATCCACTTTCCTGTAGCCCAGTCTAGTCTCAATTGTCGCAGTCATAAAAATTCCGCTTTACGCCCCTGATTATACTCACCCCCCTGAAGAGTGGCTCGGCCCACTCCAGAGCAGGGGGCATTCACCGCTGCGTAGGGCAGCAGTGAACACGGTCTGCTTTCATGTGACGTACTCCCATCTCATTGTGCCTATTAAGCTAAGGCAGCAGGCGTCCCAGTCGGTATCACCGGGTTGATTAAGCCCGGGGCGTTGACCAACCGGCCCGGATTCAGTGCGCAGTACACCTTCCCCGTATTTTAAGTTAGCTTTAATAGCCCTCGAATGTCGAGCCCGGTGGCGTGGTGGCTTAAGTCTGCGCCTGGCAACCGGAGGAGACGCATAGGTGCGCGGGTTTGAGCCCCACAGTTGCACATTTGTATTTATGGGGTCCGTCTATAAAGCAGTGCAAAAAGCAGTCCCATGGACGTTAAATCTTGGCTGAGAGTCAGCCCAGAAAATATTTTTATTTTTAACAACCAGCCTTCGAATGGGCCACGCCAGTATGACAATAAGTATTCGTTGCCACAAAATCTAGATCGTATGCCTTGCCTCCCGCGCCAACAAAAGTGACCCCGGGAATGTTACTGTCGAGAGTTTATACATCTGACTAACTTTCTATTGGCGCGTGAAGGTATCCGCAGCAAGCGTAACTCGCGCGCCGCTGGCATTAACGCTGGAAAGAACGTCATAGTTACTCCCGCAACTCATGCATAGTTACCCCCGCAAGCGGTTTTCATGCTCGCATTGAAACAAAGTCCCTAAGAAACCTGGGGACGTAGTTTCAATTCGAGCATGACCACCAGCAGCTGCACTACTCTTGCTGAGACATCGAATTAAACCCAAGTCGCACCTGCATTGCCACTTGCGGTGGTCAGGTACTACAAGTTGAAGACAAGGACGATGTGTGCCAGTTGCTTGACAAAGCTTGACACAACCACTGCGCTTTCCACATGCCGTAGACAACCATGAGTGCCCGCTACGAAAAAACTGTCCCTGGAAACAAATCTCGATAATTGTAACCAATTGTAACACCACAGTCTAAAAATGCTGCAACTGCACGGCGGCGCATATGCGAACACTAAAGACACAACCTAATAGCCTCCCATCAAGTGGAATAGTAGTAGGCGATAGCGCAACGCAAGGGTTCAACAGACATTTAGGTGGACAAACAGCTCTGCGTCCGCCGAGAGCGACGTGATGACAACAAAACGATGAGCAGCATCGGACACCGAGCACCAGCAGCAACGTACGCAATTCACACCGTTCCCGCTTCTGCGGGAAAAGTATGCTATACGAGCACACCCGATCGAAAAGCCTGAAAAACTTAACGACAACCTGTTACATACGACGGTAAAGGGGAGTAGTCCCCAGTGTAGTGTACAAATCAGCAAAAAGAACCAATAAGACATGACCCAATCGCGTTACGACCAAATGCAAGTGGACAAAAACCATTAAATATTGTTTTTGATTGAATATACAATATGCATGGTCATACTGTAGTTGATAGAACGCGGACGGCTTAGACTCTCTACACAGCATAGGATCAGCACGGTTTGAACGAATACGGCATCCTTTTTCCGAACTAAGGCTTCTGTAACAAACTTCTCCAACACACTCACTGTGTGGGTCACAGAAAAAACTCCACAGCTTGGCAGTCGACTTGGAAGGTAGAGGAGTGGTATACCAGGATGGCGTGCTTGCATTGGAGTACGCGCGGCACAGGCCGCCAAACTACGTGATTGTACTGCCCGGCGAATTGGATATGAATTGTATACGAATCGCAAAATTGTCGTGTTATCATGTCTGTATCTACAGCCCATCCAAGAATAATCGAAGTATCTCAAATAATTGACCACATTGGCACGTGTATAAAGTTTTTCACAAACATTAATAAAAATGTTATAACAGCTGGAGACTTTAACTGCGACCTAGCTAAAGATTCGAGGCCTTCAAGGCAAGAGTTGAAAAGCTAAGTTTAACCTAAGCATTAGAACTGACCAGGAAACCCTCACATATTTCAGCTGGATTATATGCAACGTGATAGCCGAAATACCTTGATCATTGCCAGAATCACCCAGACAATAAGCGTCAATGATTTCAAAGTAAATCCGTCCCCCTTACCGCAAACACGCTAGGGTAAAGCTGAAAAAGCAAGCAACGACAGAAACAAAATGGAGGCAGGAAGAACGTTCTCGAGTAGACCTCATAAGGCCAATGTAAAACGCCTGCAGTTTCTACTCTACTGTGCATCTCTTCTCACATCTCATGCCCCAGAAGAGAGCATAGCCCTAAACCCATTAAACAACGATAATGAATAGATCAAACATTACCCAATTATGTTGACAGAAAAACGTTATGATAGTCATTTGGGACCACACAGACGACTTGAATGTTTTAGCGAAGAAGAAATACGTAACGTATTATTGTTAAAGCCGGGCCTATTCTATTATTGCGTACGAACACCTCATGAATCAACGTGTTTATGCTCAAGTCTAATAAACCTATACAAGGAATAATTTCGTCACAGGACGATACCCAATAAGTTGAGAAAGAGCATCATCCAAGCAAGGGGACGCTACAGATCCAGAAAACTACAGAGGCATAGGCCTCACCAGTGTCTCGTACAAGAAGTTTTTGATTCTAAATAGGCGCTAGGTAATTACCGAACAAGAACCCGCCAAAGCAGCATGACGTTTTAAAAGGAATTACACATCGTAGGCAGTAGCGTCAGTAACCAATAACGCCTCGCGATGTCTAGAGGACAAAACGTGACATGACGAATGCATGGAGGAGCGCATACAGCCACTTACCACCATATCTAGATAGAAGAAGAGGAATCAGAACGTTAACCACTACTTTTACCTGCGTTACATAAAACAATTAAATTACATAATTATTACCCAAAGGCTTTCCGTTGGTAGACACATGGAGCAAGCACGCAGAAAAGCGATGGCAGACAAGGCAAGCGACGGTCCATTACTACTGCGTTCGTATAAAGCCAAACTGCTTCAACATTGAGATGTGACTGTCCATTTTGCAGAAATTGAAATATTTTGCATTATCCCATGTTCGATTGTACAGAGCTTGATGACTCGTCGCTATCGGCCTTACTCTCAACATATTTATGTGTGTCTACCAAGCCAATTGGCGTTTTACGTATTAAAATCGAAAATGATTTTTGGTTTAATTTTTTTGTTCTGAGCACGGCAAACTTTGTTAAGAGTAAGCCAATTTCTTCTTTCCTGAATAATAGTAATTACAACAAAAATAATACTACCAGCTAGTAGTGTTAGATGCATGTATTATCTGTTATATTGTGGCCTTCTTATCTTATTAAGTAGTAGGGATATTTATTAAGTAGAAAAAAATTGGTCAGTATGACGTCTACACACGCAACACGATTTCTGTCTTTCTGCTTGTTTATCTTTGATGAAGTTAGGGGAAATGTAGGCCTGATGCACACCTTCTGTCGCAACGTTAACACTCTTTTATTTTCCGAAACGCTGTACAGCCTGAAGGAAGACACCGTATCAAGCTGAATTGTTTGTGCTAAAGTTGCAGATCAGCAGGCAAACCTTAAGTGTTGGACTCCAAGCATAGTGTACTATATTGCTTGGCTGTATTGTTCTTATGTAATGTCTGGTTGAGTCATTTCATCACGCGAGACTTTTTATTAAGCAATGCAACATTCTGCATTTAGGTGCATTCGCATTACTCTTACGAATGCAGAGTCTAAATGCAGAGTCTGGGCTATCAGAATAATTCGGCGCCTGGGCTCTGAACATAGGGTCTGGGTTCAAATCCGCAACTTCTCGAGATTGATCTAGACCACACCGGCAACCCAAATAATTGTCCTGACTCGGATATTATCGCTCTTTGCGCTCTCTTCCCTTCTCTATCTCTTTCTTTGACTAAAGATTAGTCGGCTTAGGTGGTTCAGGAAGCAAATAGGCAGCAACACGTGCCGACTTCGCCAGCAAGATCTTAGTCTTAGCAGTTCGTCGAGCCTGGTGGTGGCGTGGTGGCTTAAGTCTGCGCCTGGCAAGCGGAGAAGACACCAGATAGGTGCGCGGGTTCGAGCCCCACCGTTGCACCGATTTGTATTTATGGGGGTCGACCGTCTATGAAGCAATGTGAAAAACAGTTCCGTAAACGTTAAATATTGGCTGAGGGACAACAGTTCGGTTTAAGTAGCAATTCCAAGAGTACGTATTGATGTCGTCGTGGTCGTCGCTAGCGCTCCGGTGACGGCCATAGTTGTGGCCAGCTAAATATAATTCAACAGATAGGCAAAAAAGAATGAACATACCCTGAATCCAAGTCAGCGGTCAGAGGGCACTGTACGTAACTATTTCGACAGACGACTACCCACCAGATGAGTAAGTACTGCGAACTAGAAAAACGACACTGAACATTGGTAGATCATTCAATCAAGCATAATACTGGCAGCCATAATGAAATAATTTAAGGCAGTTGTTTTTAATTCTAGACTATCCTCCGTCCCCTTTGTCGACATAGGTCGGAATCGCAGTGAAGCATATCTTAATGCACTGAGAGCCGGACATGTTTGGCCTAAGCTTACGGCCTGCTCGTGTTCTGACTCTATGCCTTTTTCAGTTAAAAATCTCAAGGCGCTAAAAGCAGATTGGGCTGAAGGTGTGTGTGTGTGGACGACCTCGATGCATTGATTGAACGTCCGTGTCCACCTCGAGTGGTTTTTATATAGAGTTTTTTGTTGTCTTTCAGCATGCACGTGCATCACTATCATCCTGTATGACTAGTGGGAGACTCACGGACCCACAAAGCCCGAATACTTTGCCCCCCCTTGTAGCCTTCTCTGGACCTCGTAGTAGCCGGTATACGTGACGCTGTAAACACCTGCATTATATAGTTATCCTTATGTATATTGTTCCGTTCAGCTGTTACCTAGCTCTCGATGGAGCCAAAGAAAATTCGATCAACAACATAACGTTCGAACCTGCGACACTACGGTAGATAATCATCAGCCATCACTGGTACACTATCCTTCTAGACCACGCCGGCCGTCAGAATTCGTGGAACACGTAGCCTTCTGGCTTCAACCTAATAAGCTTAGCAAATCCTGGGCTACCTTTGATGCAGAGAAACGTGTATTCTAGTGAGTTGGGCGGCAGGCAAACGTCATAGTCACTCTCCGTCTAACTTAATTATCGAACTAGTGTAAGTGACTTGCGTGGACGTCCAATTTGAACTTTTCCTGCTTAGCTGTGCCGTTCCCTCACTATTGCACTATTGTTGATCGTTTACTAGATCAGATCGTTTATTAGAAGGATCAACATATGAATTTACTGAGGTACGACCAAATTTTCCCTTCATAACTATCGATTATTTAGGGTTTTACGGCACCACGCATACCAGCTACTACTAAGCTTATAAAAGATGATACTCGAAAATTTCTTATAGAGAGACAACGTGGCCCAAACTAGTGGTAGACACGAGCAGAGAGGTCGGGCACAAACCCTCAACACAATGCGCTCATTAGCTTTCATATTTCTAATTGAAGGATGCAAATAGTTAAAAAGAAAAGGCCGTTACGTTGCATACTGCGCCAAGCGTCGCTTGACTTAGATTAGTGTATTTTGATAAATGTTTGTTCTCGTACTTCAGCGATCGCTCCTAGGCTCAACTCAAATTGCTCGCGCTTGCTCTGTTGCACACGATGTGCATACCAGAGTATTGAAACTGTTGCACACTATAATACACAAATTATATGAGAGAGTATTCAGGTCAGTTCAGTTTAGTTTATTATCTTCAAACACACGTTCCTTACAGAACATCCGTGTCTCATACATCATTTTACTTGTCATTCCAGTTATCTATAGTGTTATTCCGTTTAAACTGTAGTAGTATATTACCCTCCTGGTAGTGTGTTTCACAGCGGCGTACGGCAGCGGCTTTGCTTTGGCTATAAGTGGCAATAACGAGTAAACGCGTGAAGAAGCGAGCCAGTGGCTTAGATTGGAAAGAATGGTCACCAAATTTGAAAATCAACGCGCTTGCCACAAGAGAGATTACGAGTTATGGTAAAAAAGTTATGGCCTACCGACAGGGCGGCCAAGTTCGTCCAGGAGTGCCAGAACCGCACAACGAAAACTCATACTCGTAAACTCGAGCAGTTCGAATAAAAAAGTCGCCGATTACCTTCGTTCTCAAAAGCCTACAAAACTATACCATCTGACTAAATTACCCCTCACACATACACACCACTATACCATACCGTCGCAACGGCAAAAAAGAAGTGGCAACATGATAATATGACATAATGAAACGTGGTCGAGTCTTATGCAGGGTGAACGCGCCGGGAACAAGGAGTGGAAATGGCGGGGAGGGGGGGGGGTAATTAAGGCCCAGGCTGCCAAGAAAGAGAAGGTAAAGAAGTATAGTACTTTGCATTACCGGCGCACTAAAGACGAAGCCCAGACAGGCACTGCATAGATGACACTGTCTAGAGGACAACAGGGATGTTGTAACATTGTTTAACAGGGATGAGAGGTCCGAGTCCGTCTTACCGTCTGACTGTCGTTTGACGAAAGTTGTCAATGATCGACCAAATAAAGAAGCGAGAGAGACAGCTGGAGACGGGTGCGGGGCACTGCAGGGCCAAATGCCATAGTTGGGCTAGTCAGTCACACGTGGCAAAAGCCGCGTTGGGACGTATCGCGTCGCATACGATCGCATGGTACGGCACGGATGTGCCTAATGCACTTCCCCTCTAAGAAGAATGTCTATGCCACTCATAGTAGTAGTAGCCGCAGCAGCAGCAGCAGCAGCAGCAGTAGTAGTAGTAGTAGTAATAGCAGTAGGAGCAGTAGAAGTAATCGTAGTACCATTGATCGTCGTAGTAATACAAGCACGACCAACGGACATCCTCTTTCCGCTCCCCGGTCCACCATTGCCACAGCAGCAGCAGCAGCAGTAGCAACAACAACAACAACCACAACAATAACAATAACAACAACAACAATAATAAAAACAACAACATCAACAACAACTGCTACGTTGGCCACAATGATGTTGTCGTAGATGTTGCCTCACCGGATAAGGTGGCACGGATGCGCGTCATCATCATCATCCTCAGTAGTGGTGGGTCTGCCGCGTGCTTTTGCTGTTGCTGCTGTTACCGTTTCCGCAGGCAGCAACGGTTGACGTCCGTTTTGTGCGTCATCCGTCCGTGCCCCATACAACGGATGTCTATGAATGTCAGCGAATTGACAAATGAGAAACTAACAGAAAGAGCTTACTGACGAGACACAGAGAGAGAGAGAGAGACACAGAGAGAGAGAGCAAGCGAAAGAAGATTGGCGTCGGTGAACAGGAAGGTGAACACAGTTCGCATGAACGAGAACCACAAAGTAGAAAAAGTAGCATCTAGTATAGTAGGCGATCAGGCCCATGAGTGTGCGTACAGGAAAAGGGGAACAAAATGTCAGACAGGAGGGCGGGCGGGGCGGCCGCGCATACCCTTCCACTTACAGGAAAGATCCAATACAACGCTGGCGCTCATAAGACGCTAAGTGTTGCTACCAAAAGAGAGTTGCTACGACTCACATTCATACGGGCGTGCGTACGCGTTTGCACATATGCGTGAACAGACGATGCCCAAGCGAGGGAATATCTTTCTCTCCGTTTATTTTGTTTTTAATTGTCTTTCCCTCTTTCTCTCTATCTCTCGCGCGCACGCAAGCTCTCATTCCCTTGCTTTCCATCTTACTTTATGTATCTTGTATAGTTCTCTCTGTTTTCCTCGTATTATTATTATTATTATTATTATCATCAGAGACCCTTTGAGGCTACAGCGGAAAGGCCAAGATCGACCGCGTTCCTCCACCAACAGAGGAAGGGTGTCGCCGGATAACTACAGAGAGGCAACGTTACGGTGATATTGAGTGGTCACCGACACTCAAGCAACATACATACTATATATATATATATATATATCCCCCCTGACGGGTAACCCTAAATATGTTCATTTTATTTGCTTAAATATTAGAAGTAACAATTGTCTCCTTGTGAACGTGTGCACCGGCTAGAATAAGTGAAATTGTCACATATCCTCCAGAATCGGGCATGTCCAGTCTAGCAGAGTTCCGCGCACAGAGGTGGCGTTAGCCCGCTGAATGTCCAAAATAATAATAATAATAATAATAATATTAATATTAAATCCTTGTTCCTCAAATTGTATTATTATTATCATTATTATACGAAACTGCGAAATAAAGAAGGAGTCCAAATTTAAGTTGAACGTTGACCGTAAATCGTCGTCGGCGATGACGGCACCACGTCGTCAATAGCAAGGAGACCTGGTTACGCGTAACACAAGCGAGTTACATACGTCGTAACGCATAGCGAGAACAATACGGACGGACAGGACACAGCGAGAAAGAGCGATACAGAGACAGAGAGAGAGAGAGGAAAATAATGCGGACAGCGGGAAGAAAAACGGGAAGGAAAAGATGGAGCAGGGAAAACGTCGGCAGCGACGGAAAGAGGAGAAGAACGTCGTCGTCGTCGTCGTCGTGTGTTGTTCACCCCGAGTGTTTCAATACGATGAATGAAAGTCAGTCGGTTGGTAAGCAGGAATGATTCAATGAATGAGTGAATGAACGATCGAGCGAATGAAAGAATGTAGGAATGGTTGTCGGTGTCGTTGTTCGTTCGGCTTTCCGCCCGCTGTTTGTTTCCTCTGTTGTTGTTGTTGTTTTGTTGTTGCTGTTGCTGTTTGTTGTTGTTGTTGTTGTTGTGTTGTTGTTGTTGTTGTTGTTGTTGTTGTTGTTGTTGTTGTTGTTGTTGTTGTTGTTGTTGTTGTTGTTGTTGTTGTTGTTGTTGTTGTTGTTGCTGTTGTTGTTGTTGTTGTTATTGTTGTTGTTGTTGTTGTTGTTGTTGTTGTTGCTGCTGCTGTTGGTACAGCCAGTGCTGTTACAGTTGATGCTGGTCGGTCGGTAGCTCATCGAAACCGTCAGCGCCGTCACGGCTGATGATGGTGGAGATGGAGATGGTGATGATGATGATGATGATGCTGGTGTTGGCGTTGGCGTTAGAGGTGGTAAAAGAAGCACAGCAGAAGAAAGGTCGGCCTGACAGCCGGATGTGGCCGACAGACGCCACCGCCGCCTCCACTGCCGTCACTGCTGTGGGCGGCTGCGCCGGCGCCGTCGTCGGCGTCGGCGTGACGCCGTCGACATGACTGATTCTTCAGAATGAGTAAGTCTGCCGCTGTTTTAGTCAATGAGCGGTGAATGGTGGTGATGATGATGATGATAATGATGGTGGTCATGATGATGATGATATTGAATCAATGATGGATGAACGAGTAGGCCGCCAGTCTTCAATACGACAAAGCAAGTAAGTACGTAAGTGGACAGAGAAATGACTAACTGATTCACTGACTGGCTGACTGACTGACTGACTGAATGATTGATTTACTCACTGGAGAACGAACACATTGACTAACTGAGCGATTGTTTGTCTGTCTAAATGGCTGACTGAACGAATGCTGGTGGTGGTGGTGGTGTTTGTACTGCGGCTGCTGCTGTCGTTGTCGTTGTTGTTGTTGTTGTTGTTGTTGTTGCTACGAGGACGACAACGACCACAAGACTGCATCCGGCCGATACAACGCCTGCAGATAGCAGACGCTAATGTCGATAAAAGCGATAACGACAACAACAGTAACAACAACAATTGCAACAGCGACAACAACAACAACAACCGCAACAACAACAACCACAAGCACAACAACCGCAACAGCAACAACCGCAAAACAAGAACAACAACAAACACAACAACCGTAACAACAACAAACACAAGCACAACAACAACAACAACAAAAACAGCAACAACCACAAGCACAACAGCAACAACAACCGCAACAACAAAAACAGCAACAACAACCGCAACAACAACGGCTGATGGCGGGCCGCTGACTTGACAGCGTGCCGCCGGTCGGATGTTGGGAATGTGAACGTCGATTCGATGGGTGACACGTGCGGCGGCGCCCCCGGTTCGCCCCTCTGTTTGTCCATCCGTTCGTCGATCCGTTCGTCCGCCCGCCCGTCTTAGATTGGTCCGCTGAACAGAGCAATAGCTTCGTCGTAGTAATCATGGTGGCGGACGACTTGTAGAAGAGGAATGCCGTCCGACGGGTGGGCGGTTGTGCTGGCCGACCGGCATGTCATTCATAGCGCATGACGTATCAGAAGAAGTGCGAGACGAGACGCCTGTTTGTTTCGCCTTCTTCGTTGTTTCTCTCACACTCTCTTTATTTCTTCCTCTCTGGGTCGGTCTCTTGTTGGGCGTCTGAATGGTGATATGCACTCATTCAGTTACGTGGCACACACAGCGAGTAGTAGAATCTCCAACAACAGCAACAACAGCAACGACAACAACGTCAGCAGCCACAACAACAACAGCAGCCACAACAACAACAACAACAACAACAACGACAAACGGCCGTCTTCTTATAGCATTGCGCAAGCACGCCTACTAGTGAGTAACAGCAACAGTCGCGGTGGTTTTTTTAACCAGCAGGAGTGGTATTAGTTGTTATTGTGGACGTAATGAGACGGCTCATGAGGAAGAATTGAGGAAAGTGAGCCAGTCACATTTCGTGACCGCTTGTGCCAAAAGTATTCAAGTGCTTTTAATATAAAGCTTGAAAGCAAGCGCTTGTATAGAATATCATCTTCAGGCCGAAAGCCGCAGGATATACCCGATCGCCGTACTTGTGTTAGCAAGTCACGAGCTAGTTACAATTGTGCACAAAATTGCGCATATAAAAAAGTATCTTGATTATCTTGATTAGACCGACATACAGAAATGTGTGAACTGGGAGCTGCGGAAATCCCCAACGCATTTCCGTCTTGCGAGTATTTTTCGAAGCTCCGTTTTTTGTTTCTTAGGTAACTATGCATCTGCAACCTGTTGATGGTGTTTATGGTATTGGCCAGGGTAGAGGCCGGGCTATCTGGGGTGGCGGTACCCACAAGTGAGACATTTCACGGTGGGGTCAAGTATCTGTTAAAATTATAATTTTTTAGCAGTATTATATATATATATATATATATATATATATATATATATATATATATATATATATATATATATATATATATATATATACGCATAAAAGTGTGGAACCCCAAGTGATGACGTCCAGATTCCCATCATATTGGAAATGCTGCGAAACTTGATCGTGACACTCTCGTAAATATTGAGAAAAGTCATATCGAACTCATGTTAAAGATGTTTAACATAATCCACACGACGACGCGTCGTGAGAAGAATATTCTTCCAAAGTATGTAGCGACAGAACGAACGCTGAATCATATGTTCCGTGGGGAGTAACCCGCCAACTCCATGGAACTAAACATTTCGTTGAATAATGCGTATATATATATATATATATATATATGTAAGGCGAGCACTGTGCCGAGTGTGCAAACGTATTGTAAATGATTAATAAATCATCACAATATTTTCTATATATATATATTTTGAAAAATTGGCTGATATTGCAAATAGTTGAACGTGTTTGGTCGATTTCCTAGAAACGTTACTTAATAGTCTCAGTGCTTCACTGCAGAGCTGCAATCTGTCTGAAAGTATGACAGGCGTAGGTCTCCAATTGAAGCAGCAATAATAGAGACGTGAACTTCCCTTGGGCTTATACCCCACAAGATGCGTGTAGGTCGGTGGGTTACTAAATGTTAGCGTCATCAATTTGAATATCTGAAGAACCAGTGCGTACCTTTATACAGAACCAGAATAAATTTCAAAATGGCATCCGGGAAGCAGCAACATTAGAGAAAACAAACAAAGAAAGTATTGTGTCAAATAGTGCCTTGGAAAAACTTCCAAACGAATAACCATAAACTCTCGGAAATTTGGCGCAGCAATATATCTTTTTTTATATTATCCGTGGCAGCAGATTGAATTAGAAAATTGCAGGATGCTTCTACTCAAGTAATCGCTTGCAGGTCTCAACTTCAAAACATATTTAGTGAGCCTACTGTCACAAGCAGTAAAGAAGCTAACTGTAGCAAATGGAGGCTCGGATGCAATCGTTTTGTCCCATCTGAGACAAATCTCATAAGTCGTCAGCTGGATATTGCATTCTGTGTTCAGTTGGAATTGTTTGCGAATGCTTGCGTTAATTAGTAGTTAATCGCCTACACAAGCCGGCTTCTGCAGCTCGATAATCAACCTCGGCTTTGTGTTTATTTTTTCCTAAAGCACGGCAAGTGGATAGTATGAAGAACATCAGTACGGCCACTAGCTTTCTCTTCGGATTCTCTCAATCCAAAATCGAGACAATTAAGTCTGTTTCAACTAAGTTGTCGCTTCCCCGCTTAGTAAGGTCGCCACTTTCCTGATCACATATAGTCCTGTTCGACAGAGATATGGGCCATCAGAGAGTGAAGCTTAGAAGGGAGGTGCGTTTAATGGCTATAGGTTGCAACGGCCTATCATTTTTTATATATTAGAGAGTTCTAATCGTACGGACGGAAATATGGAGCATAATCTTTAATTCTTTAGTAACTCCCTTCTGAGGCTGGTCAGTGCAGTAGATATTAGTAAGCATAAACGTAGCGGAACACATACATATAGCCTATCTCGATAGATATAGAAAATTCCCTGTTGAATGTTTAAATGTATTGTATTATTGCAAGCTCGCCCGGTCGAAACTGTATTATCGATAAAAAAAAACTGGACTAGTGCCGATTGTCTCGATTTTTCGTGGGCACTGTATAACATATATAACAACAGCAGTTGCAGCGAGGGCGATTAGTAGGAGTAGTAGTTCCTATGAAAAAAATAAGGAGGTTGTTTCTCTAATTTAATTAATGAGAATGCAGCTGTACGGCTGAGATTTCTTCTCTTATTTACTTTTCGTTTTGATCGTCGAAGCATGCTGTGCGTCTTCGCTACTGATAAGTAGTCGACAGTTAGTACTGTTGTCTCGTTGTCGGCCCAACCTTGCTCCTCCGTGTATATTCCGTGTAGTCTTCACACGTTCACACTGCAAGAAGTGTCAGCTGCAGAAAAAAAAACTTTTTGAGAGGCTCTTTCTACCGGCATCGGATGGCAAGCGTGTTTTATCAATGTGCAAGGCTTGTACTTTTCGTCTACATGTCTCTTATTAAGTTACAAATTGCAATAGGCTTCATTGCTGATATTCCTATTCATAATAGTTTGCTAGGTTTAAACTGGTTACTCAATAACTGGTAGTTTGCTCTTGAAGGACAGAGTGAAGATTTACGAATACAAGGAGTTTCTCTGGTCCCCTGGAATTCCCCAGGGGTTAACCCTGAGCCCCCGTCTGTCGAACATTGCCTCCCGAGCCCTGCTGACTTTAGATATAATTATGGCCACAGAATGCGCACACGAAGTCCAAACTGCGAACCAAACATTCGTAATTTCCACCCGATTGCCAAGAGTGTTTAGAGCTCCTTCAATAGCCGGTGGCCTTAAAGACTTTGATAAGGTCGAAGTACTTCAGGCCTATGTGTTCGTTCAATTACAAGTAGAGTGTCCGTTCAATTTACAAGTGGAGCCGGTTTAAATGGTCTGCGCCATCGACATCTACGTTGCATGCTCGACCAGACGATTCCTTCTTCAGAACGTCTACTAAACGAGCTAAGTATCTTTGTGTTCACAGTACTCAATAGCTCTTTACCGTAATTTTGTTTGCCAATTTTCTATGGTGCAAACCTAATTGCCCTTAGAAAAAAAGGATAACTCAATTAGCCTTTTGCGCGCGGGACTGGTTTTTTGAACAATAGCTTGCCAAGACCGTGAATAAAATACTATTGTGACAGCAATCTCTCCTCAACAAGTTTGGTTTGCCATAAGAGGGCAAAGCAGGAACCAGGAGTTTTTCAAGTAGAGGGCCCGACAGGAGTGTTAGTTAACTAGACCTTCGAAATGTAAATAATTCAATAAAAATAGATAACGTTTTGACGAAATACAAAGGAAGGCTTCAGGACTCCTACCGGTGGTGTAGCAGAGCTATAGAAATCCGCCAAACCTCGCTTGAACCATTGATGTATCCATAGAGTCCACAACCGTGTGTCCAACAACATAACCCACTAGGGCCAACGTTATTTTGCCTTGGCATTTCTGGTCTGGTGTCTTCATAACGTTTATTCCAAAAATATTACATTTTCAACAAATGAACGCCCGTCGTGTGATCTATCGATCGTGGCATATGATCACAATTGAACCTTCAGGCGGTAGACAGAAATACTGATTGTCTCAGAGGTTGATTACCGGAGACATGATGTAAGTATATGGTTACAACATCGGGACCTAAGCCTAATTCTCCCACTGGTTGCCCCAATGAGAAGGACGATTGGACCTGGCTCCGTGCGATCTTTCCTGTTTACCACGGATAAAAAAATTGAAGAGACAGCATTTCCAGACCATAGAAGAGAACTCGCAAAGACCTAATTCGATTTTTAAAGATGCATTTAAAATATTTTGGAGAATGGGGAAATGTAGCACAAGTGCATTGCACCGGCGGGAGCTATCCTGAAAGAAGCAAAATCATTTTGAAAGATTAAATGCATATAATATATATATTAAAATAGATATATATGTAAATATAATATATATATATATATATAGATATATATAATATAAGAAAAATATATATGTAAATATATATATATATAGATATATATATATATAATATATATATATATATATATATATATATATATATATATAATAAATATAATATAGCCAGAAGCCAACGAAGGAAGAAACTGACCCAGCGAGCTACCAGCTAAGTCAGCTAAGAGTATGCCGCACTAGACGCAAGGTAGCCGTAGCTGCTGTCTAAGATGACACGACTAATAAGACGTTGAAGTCGGCTAACAACGGACGTTGACCAGTCAGGTAAGCGAGTGTGTGTGGGCGAGCGCGTGGTCATGGCCAACAACGGGATAGATGCAGACCTAATGGAATTAATAGAACGAAGGCGGCGGCGGTAGGTAGGTAGCTTATTTGATGGCTGTCCATTTCGGGCACGTCTGCCGCCAGTCCGATCTATGGCCGCCCACGCGGGTTGCAATCTATACCTACTATCTATAGTCGCTACATAAGAAAACTAAGCAAAGCGCCGTCGGGTCTTCATCAATCTCTTGTTATCATTAGCATTAGTACTATTATTATTACAACGATTCGTTCTCGCAGAGGAACGTAGGGAAGGATCTACCACATTCCTAATTCTGTTTAGGCTTCGCCGCGTGGCTCAGTCGTTTTCTCTCATCGTTAGCTGTGTGTATATATATATATATAATATATATATATATATATATATATATATATATATATATATTATATATATATATATATATATACATAACAATCATCTGACGTCGACATCGCTTAGACTCCGCTCACCTGTCTGCTAGCACCATCTTAACAAGTGCTGGCTGTGGGCTCTGGGCACGACAATCTCTATGAATCGGCTAGCCTTTTCCTTCCTCGCGCTTCTACAAATGTCGCCCTGTCATGTTCAACGCACGTTACGCAATCTTCTTCTTTGTTTTCATTCGTGTGTAGGTCGATGATATATATATATATATATATATAATCGGAAGTGTAGTCGGAGTGTGATCTCGCAACCAAGAAGTTGGGACTCAGCCTATAGACTTCAACATCGGGACGGTGCTTTCGGCCTATACGGATAAAGAGCTCAAAAGGGCCACATAAAGGTTATGTCTATAAGCACATACACACACGCTCCTGTATGCACTACACGAACAATTATAGGATGACATGGTGCGAGACTATATGAATGATTGGTGCGAGATTGTAATCTCTCAGATTATTAGTGCGAGTTGTAAATAAGTAAAAAAAAAAACAGTTTATAAACTACTAGCTTGATTGCACATTCATAGGTCCGCCTTGGTGTGAATATCAATAATTATTTGGTCTAAGGGTATACAGGGAGATTATGTAGTATATGCACACTGGACTAGACTAAGCATTTTAGTATAACCAGTGACGTCAGTGACTACACACGCTACATCGCGAAGTTGGTGGCGTAGTACGTCTCGCAGGCTGTCTTACCATGCAGACACACGTGGGCGTCATGTGGAGGAAACCCATTACCTGAAGAAGTCGTCATGATAGCCATGCATTATATCTTCGCGTATACCCATGTGTATCGTGATTCGAACGTGCGGAAGTACGTCATAATGTGGTAAAATACGTTAGATGAAGACGGACAGCGCTACACAAAAGCCGACCGTGGACAGAGAACATTTGTAGTCATAAGGCAGTTTCGTCGCTTAGAC
>QVRM01004901.1:0-40898 GCA_003439945.1 Dermanyssus gallinae | reverse complement strand
CTCAAGCAAAGTAACGATATGGGCGGCTCTCTTTCTGGCGTGGTGTCCAATTCATAGAGTTCACTCAGAAATGTTGCCGGCAGACTGGCAAAAAACTTTTACTAGACATTTGGTTATGCGTTTGATATAAGACACCTGCGAATTGAGCAGAAGTGACTTTTCGAGCTCGCAAAGTTGAGCGTGTTCCAAATCACCGCGTAATTAGGTTCAGCATTCTGCTTGTGTTTTAAAATTATCATCGTGCTAATTTAATTATCTGTAGTCATTTTTAATATGACGCTACAATGTGAGCGCAAAGTATGCTGAAAGTGAAATGTGATAGGTGATGCATTTTGTTCGGAATTGTAGACACATTACATTAGATTAGTCAAATTTTTCTGTCGCCTTTGACTGAGTTTTACTCTATTCCGTAGAATCCTGGTGGAGACAGGCGTCTGTCGCTAACACGAGTCGTCTGCTATTGCGGAAGTCTGCCCTTGATGGGGCAAGAAAACACCGTGAAACGTATCTCAATTTGACGGCTCTGGTTTTTTGGTGCGTAAGGGAGAGATGGCACGTACGTATATAGTTATTCATTGTATGAAAATTGGCTTTTTCAATACAACAAAACGATTGAATGCGACTGCCTAAACGTCCAATACTTATGCTTTCTACGGGCCTAAAAGTGTGTGCAATCGTACCAGAATAGCAGTTCCGTCCTACGTAGTGATGGATGTTTGAAGTGAACAAAGCAAGCAAGGGCGAGTCGACTCTCTGCGGTAGATACGAATAAATTGTTTGACTTGTAACGTACCAACGCCTAGGTGTCGCATAGACATAGCAAAAACGATATGGCAAACCACCTGAAGCGGTGTCTGCGCTCTTCTTCTTTCGCTCTTCTTTACACAAAAGATGCCAGCAATAAAAATGCAGCGTTTTCTATGGAAGGTTTCATAGAGTGCTGGCAACGACTAGTGTGGGACTCACAAAAGTCATTTATGCCTAGCGACGTGATTCGCACAATGTCATAGCCAACGTAAGGCATCGGGCCCTACCGGACCGTTAGAAACGCAGCATTCTACGCTACGAAATGCATGTTGTGTGTCTGCTGGAATTGAACGCGTAGTGCTGTAGGCTTTCGTTGGATAAGAAAATACTTGCAGTAGAGAGTACTGCTAACAGCTCGATAGTTTGAAGCCATCTTTAAGAAGCAGTGCGACGTGTGCACTCGAAGGGAGTCTAGTATTTAACCGTAGTATTAAAATTTAGCTTGCTTTACGATAATATCACTTTGTGCTGCTCATTTGAAAAGTCTTTGAGACAAGAAGACTTCGGACGTTTGCGGAAGGCTTGGTGGACGAAAGACTTAGCAGAAGGTGATATCAATGGCTGAAGTAACAACGCGAATATGAACTACATGTTTGAATTTATCGTAAAAATCAGACAGAACGGGTGTAAACATATCTGTTGTGAAACCGCATGTTTACATATCCACAAATACCAACAAAATTACTTGAGCCTACTCTAAGCTAAGGTATCTCGAAAAGAGCCTAGGCCATTCAAAGAAGTAAAATACAGCTGTCGCCGATTCCTGATTTCCTGCTACGGTTGACTATGCGTATATATACGCGCTATATTGTCGCATATATAGCGCGGTACCAAATAGCCTATTTAAAATACAAACTAAGATATGCGAAGAGTGGATTATTAGTGATTCCCAATTGCACGGAGTACATCAACTATGCATTCGCAAGGGCATGATGTACACGAGGAACCACGAGTATGGTGACAATTTCGTTGCAATTTCACAATCGGCTCATACAAAAATAAAAAAGTGTTGAGTTTGAGTTGCTAATTTTATAATATATATATATCCTTCGCTAGTTTCTAGCGCCAACGACAAACCACTGCGTCATAGTGTCGCCGATATGCTGGCAACAGCTCAGTAGCAGCCCTTTCGCCGTGTCAACCCAAGCGGCCCGGCACAACGTGGCGACGACGTCTTGTCTCCACACAATTTACGGCGTCGTCTCGTAGGAGGTCTCTTGTTGTATTCGATGTAAATGACAGCAGTCGCAGAAGCACACATGTATTATTTACTCGTTGTTTACTAGTTGCTTGCGGGCTAGTCGGCCGGTGGTCGTGTTTTCGTTTTCGTGTTTTCGACGAAAACACAAAACGCCCCTGCTCTGATCGGACGGATTTTCCGGGTACATAGAGTGGCTACAGCAGGCTGCTCCCTTATTCACTGTCATTCACGGCAGTAGCAGCAGCAGCAGAGATTGCAGCAGACAGTACGGTAGCATCTCATTGGCACGACAAAGCGCCATCCGAAAGACGAGTAGAATTGTGGTCGGTCGCGACGTCTCAAGGCGACGGCGTTCATGACAGAATCCGCGTTCGAGAGACTCGCAAAGAAAGAAGAGTTTAGAAGTTAGCGAAGAATGGTGGCCGAGTACGTCGGCGGAAACCAGCGAACGGGAGAAGGCGCTCGGTAGGAGCCCAAGCACCGCCTACCCCGCGCAAAGCGCTGCGCCTTTCTGCGTCCGAAATCCTCACTGACGCAGGAATGCATCGTATACTGACTGAGTCGCGCACGCACAGATAGAGCGAGCCCCTCTCCACATACGTCGGTGCGTCGCAGTGCTGTCTGAGCTGCCGTGCAAATGTCTGCTAGTCCCAAGACGCAACGGCGCGACATATCGCAAGGTTTGGCATGGCTTGAGTGAGTCAGATATCGGGGCCAGCTGTTTATTTGCGAAAACAGAGGAGATAATACAGACCAACAACGGTGAGGGTGTGGTTTGGTCTACGATTCGGCCGCGCCGTGAGATCTGCCTCGGATGAGAGCACACATGACAATGACATTTAGTATACCACTAGTTGTCAGATATGGCCGCTTGTTTACCAGAGAAATAACGTACGCAGATGCAGGCCCCGCCGCAGCGCCACGTTAATCGGATGGATTAACTCTGCACACCCGGAGTTGGGCAAACAGAAGAAGAAAACCACAGTCAAAGTTTACTTAGATAGAATGGAAATAGACCATCTAGGCCATCGAGTATGGTTGCGGCAACTACTAAATGCGTGTGTGAGTGCGATCGGGCGTTAACTGCTGATTGCTTCATCTCGACGCAATGCACTCAAAGGGGCAAAAGCAGCATGTGTATGTATATTTACGAACCCATTTTCGTGACGCGTACGAATACGTATTGGAATACGTATATATATATATATATACGTATTGAAATACGTATATATATATATATATATATATATGCATATGTATCTATATGTATATCTATATGTGTATATATATATAGAAGCGACAGTACATCGTATTCTGTTTAAAAATAAAGAAGCGGTCGGATTCCTTAGCAGTATTCAGTTGCTTCTCTGCGCTTCATTCTACCCGGGTTTAAAAGACCCTTTTGGGCCCTACTATACAGTCGGCCTTGCCGCAGCTTTTTAACGTTTTGAGGCGCTTGCGGTTATTGTCTCTCCCGTTTGCTAAACAGAAACGCTTTACGAACCCTTTGCTGTTTCCTTTGCAAATGAGCACTACATTTGCATCCGCTGAGATCCGCTGCAGACGTTCACCCGTTGTATATATGTACTCAAATTGCTTTGAATGAATCCGCAACCGCCAATGCTTTAAGTCTGACTTTGGCTTCCCTAGTAATCAAGGAAGCCCCCTTGACCTGGAAATATTATGGGAACGAATTCTAAGGTTAAACGGACACAACTACATAAACTGTGAAGATCAGCTACATGTGTAATGTGATAAACGCATCTATGAAAACAAACTGTAATTTTAACTATTATATATTGCATATTTTAACTTTACAACGTCACTTCGCCAATATGGCGCCTAGAGAACGGTAACCGTTTCTACAGTCTATAATTATTGTCTATTCTGTGGTGAATAATCTAAGTTATAGTGAAGTATGTTTCTCTATAGCAGCAGTGACGGCCAGCTGGGATTCGCTAAGTATATTCTAAAACTCACCTCAGCGTTATCTTAGGAAGGCGGAGACTTTGCGCGCCTCTGCCAAAAATGGCGGGATATTGTGTTTTGATATATATATTATAAAATGCTCTAAATGTGACAAGGTATATATAAATATATATATATATATATATATATATATATATGCAAGGCATTGTATGCCTCGAGCACAAAAATGCCTACAAACGAAAAAATGAATGCGGTGATAAAAATTTTATTTTTTATTAGTGGTAGAGTTGGTAACGAGAAGTTACAAATAAATACGGGTGTAACCATAGGGTTAGAAGGAACAGAACAAACTCGTAAAAAACTAAAAAGAAAAACGGCATATGTGTTTGACGAAATAAGATTGAAGGCGTAGGCTTAATTATTACACAAGTTACGTATAGTATTTTCATAAAAACAGTTTAAGGGCCAAATACAGAATTGGGTAAAATCAAATGGTATAACTGGGAAATTGCAATGAGGGTTTAAAAAGGGATATAGGTAAGACGACAATAGTTCTTATTGAATCCTTTGTCAAAATATTTGGGATGCGTGGACAGGGTTATACTGTTAAAAGAAAATAGCATACAATATGGTTAGTACAGATATATTTTTACACAAAATGTATTTTTGCCCTAAACAAACAATTATGACAATTAGTAAAACTTTTTTAGGGAATGTCCGAAAGTCCTTCGGCTAAATGAAGGGACCCCCTACAGCCGCAGCGTTGTTGCGCTAAACCTCGATCGATATACTGTGCAACAGGTATTTGCTTGTGGGGGGGTCTAGGGTTGCAGCGATGAGTCTCCGGCCCAGTTCTTCAATACATCGCATGGACTACAGTTCGATCGGGCCAAACGTATCTATGGCGATCGGCTGAACTCTAAATTAAGATGCTAACTCCTTTTATTTCGTCAATTTTAGGTTCTCGGTGAGTTGGACGCCCGCATTTACCTTACACCTCGTGTGCTGAACGTAGCTTCTGGCCAGTGTACAGTGACATCGTAACATCCCAAACGTGGACACGATCACGCACCTATGAGGTGGGAGTTTTTCCGTCTGACCTTAGCTGGCTACCCCCGACTAAAACCAACGGGTTTTTTCACTCCCGGATGAGAGCCGAGTGAAAAGCGCGAAAAATCATATCGTTGATCGCGAAGTGACAGGAGTGGCCTCCAGCGCTATAGCGACACGACAAGATGTGCTTACCGGTGTCGCTTACTAGAGCTTTGCACAGGTTACATGCAAAGGTGCGCATGTAACCTGTGTCGGGTTTTCGTAGGCCCACTTAGCGGCGGGACTGTAAATATCTCTCTGTTTTGCTGTTGTGTGCATTATACACACTATCTTGGCTAAACGAAACCTCATCCGTGTACAGAGCAAGCGCTGAAAATCTCTCCAGTGTGCTTAGCTTCTCCGAAACACTATTCAGTGCGTAGCTGGTAGTCACTGGGCCGTAGAGTTTGAATTTAGTAACGGCCATGGAACGACCCAGTTTCACGTAACTGATTGTTTAAATATCCGCAAACGTGCCACTCTCAGGTGTAAGTTTATTTGGGAAACGCTCTGCATACAACCGTGGCGCCTCCTGACTCTCGCATTACAGCGTGCATGTCAGCGTTTTCCGTGTCGTCTACGAAACCTCCGTTGACATGCGTGAAGACCTGGTCGCGCATTTATTCAAAGCTGCTGGCGCCGTCCAGGCAGTACCTAGCATATTTACACGCGTGAAACAAAGACTGCGCAGTTGCTAATGGTTGGCGGACAAAACCTCGAGCACTTCCTATAATAAAAGAAATGCTAGCGTGTTTCTGAACGAGCGCGAGTGGTATATTTGCTGAAGCAGGTCAAAATGCCAGCAAGCAGTATGTATGCCTTCATCTTTCGATATGACTGTCGAAAAAGCTTAGTTAGTCGGCAGCTACGTAACACAGCACCATAATTTTGGTACAAAATTTATGAGCAATAAATCTATTTCCTTGGACGTAAACCTTTGCGGTTTGCCTTTCGCTCGCTTGCGTCTGGTGTCATTTAGATTATGCGTAATTGTTTGGTTCAGCCGCAATCAGGCTATGCGGATTTTTCTGATTTCCCCGCAAGCGTATATTTGCACAATTGTGTTGAAAAATTCAGAATAACTACGTTTATAAATTTCATCCTTACTCTTAAACAAGACGTTTCCGCCCCTCCTTCCATTAAAACAAATATTTTCTTGCTGATATCAAACTTATCAAAAATACATGCATACGGTTCTGATAGACTCTGTATATATATATATATATATATATATATATATATATATTATATATATATATATATATATATATATATATATATATATATATTATTTAGAAGAATAAAGCCGTTTGGAAGGTATGTAGCCATATGTGCTTCGTTCAAGCTGGCATCACAGTTCTTCGAAATTGCTACGGCTGCCTGTGCTACGCCTGAAGCGCGGTCGACATTCTCTGCACGTTTGTCGTCTATGATATGTGGTGAGACAATAGATAACGGTTACTTCGGGCAATTCGGGCAATATGAGGCGTCTGCTGGCGTCTGAGGCACAATTTAGCGCACGGACGCTGCAGTGCAATAGCCTAACAAACGAGGTGAGACGCTAAGGTCGTCGCTCAACGCTGATGTCAGTGGACAGCATAAAAAGAATGACGCTGCGTGAGACAACGAATGGCCGGAGCAGGCCAGACGGATAGCATCATCATCATCGTCATACTAGCCCCGTGTGGAAGAGGCGAGGCAATTGGGCAGACACCCCCGGCGCGTCGAAACCTTGGCGCCACCTCACTTGGCTAAGAAAGCTAGTGAATTGTATCAAATCGGCCAACACACAGTCTTCACGGGCGACTAGGTTCACCGCTTTGTTTTTCGACCGGCAGACATTCGGCGAGCTAAGAGCTCACCATACCAAATAGGCCTCCCACAACATAAGCGCACAATTATCCTAACGTTATTTTCTCCGCGAGTCGGAGAATGCGTACTCATCATTTTGCTGGTGGTAGAGAGAGCCTGCTCACAAAGACAAACAGCAATTGTCCTCGTCGTGATAACAAGAAAAAACAGTATTAAACAAATTTTGTTTTAAATTTCCACCGACTGGCAATGACGTCCTCAAGGGTGTCCTCGTTAGTTACGCAATTGTTGAGTTGGTCATTTTTTATTTCAGCCAATTGAACACACATATTTTTTGTTTACTTACAAACACCTGTTCGATGTAAATCTCGGACAGGAGTGCATCTAACAGCTAAGATTTTAACCTGCTTTATCAAACGAATTGCTGGTCTTATTCTTAAAATCACATGAAACTCTTTTTACACCACAAGAACTGAAGGAATTATCGTTAGCCAATATATACATTATGTTGCGTTTCTAAAGGTTTTTGATTGCATTCCATATATGACAGGCATATCCCAGGCAAGCCGGTTGTCGAGCCCGGTGGCGTGGTGGCATGCGTCTGCGCCTCGCGACCGAAGGAAACACATAGGTGCGCGGGTTTGAGCCCCACCGTTGCACATTTGCATTTATGGGGGTCGTCCGTTTATGAAGCAATGCGAAAAGCAGTCCCATGGACGTTAAATCTTGGCTGAGGGTCAGCCCCGAAAGGATTATATCCCAGGCAGATCCAGCAGATTCTCGTCTATGACACTTGTTGGTGACCTCATAGGAAAACTCATTACTTGACTGGTCGAGCCATCGCGGAGACCAGGCCAAATGAGCCCACATTGACTTATTCATTTGTTGTAAACGAACAGCGCGCTATGCAGGAGTGATGAGAAATGATCACACTGAATCATTTAGTCAAACTATTCTTGTTTTTGAACTCACCACTCCACACCCGCTACGTGACCTAAAATGGTCACTTAAGAATGGCTCGCTGACAATAGTAGTCTTACCTCGAAACTTCAATGTTGCTTTAACAACGTGAGTTTAATAGCCGGGTCATATGGTCGTCCTTAACACAGGGGTACAGAACCTACCTTTAACTGCGAGGGAATGAAATTGTACAATGTATAATGAAATAAACCTGACAATCTGCAAGAGAGAAAACGCCTCTAGAGTTATACATTGGAGCGCCCCACGTAACCAATAAAGTCTTAGCAACCATTATTGTACAGAATATAACTTCGAGAACCCCTCAATTCCGCGACCTTAACTTAGAAACCGAGGTAGAAGCCACAGGAAAACAAAAAAATGCAAGCTGGGTTAATAAACATCTTAAACTCAGGAGAGGAAAACGGCCGTCTTGTCTGGGTTTGCAAAAAAGCCGAATATGTACTCATCCTGAAAGGGTTTAACTCCTATAGACTAATGCGTTTAGTTTGCTCGCTTAGTCTGTTTCGCAGGGGAGTACGGCCACCTCACGCCGGCACCAAGGAGGATTCCCTGCGTCAATCCACGCCTAGAACCAGGGGCCTGCTGCTAACTGTGCTGCTGTACCTTAAAGCGCATTCTACGGCCTGCCCTAAAAGGTGATTTTAGGTGCACTACTTAAAAAGGGAGCTCCGCCCTATGTGCGCCGCGCAGTCTCGGCCTACGTGAGCGAAGGGTTATAGTTAACGAGGGCTCCGAATACGACGTGATGGCTGAGATTCCCCAGATCTGGATTCTAGTACCCCTACTCTTATGAATCCTAGCATATAATGACGTTTTACGTTTTTACGGTCCGGAAGGCACTAACTTCCTGGCGTATGCATACGATCAGGCCCAACCAGTTTATGGAGCAGCAATTGGAACTGACGGCCAACTTTACTCTGGCGGTGGTAGGTGGTCTAACACCGGTGCCGAATGAAAATAAGACCATACTTCGGGCCAAGAAAACGCGCCCTCTTAAAACTTACTCTAGATTCTCAGAACATCAAGCTCATTAATACCGCCGCTACCTTGAAACACCCAGGACAGAGAATAAGAGAGCACATTTAACATATATCTTGCAAGCAAAAAACCACCACTAAAACCTCGCACGAAATAGCCCGGTGGATACCCCACCGGAGTCAAAACGACGCTTTATGATGTCGGTAGTCGAGTCCATGGTCATTTTCGTAAGCCCACTGCAGCCATCAACCGCACTGTTCGCGGCTAGCAACACGGCGACGCTACGCAAAGTCCAACAAGTAGCCGCTCTGAAGATCACAATGGCATAGCAGTATGGTATAGTTTACCTAGAACGAGCTAAACACATTAAATTTTAAAAGCAATGCATGTACCATAATCGCACTTGAAGATGCATTTGACCATGACGATAAATTAAAGCAAGCAACTGTTATTAAAGCCGTTTGCTATAAATATTTTTTGCATACAATATCTTTAAGCCATACTACTGTAGTAAGTAACAATGGCACGCTGCGTCTTTTTATAGGCATGCTAAATGTGCCGCTCAGCTAGCTTTGTTTTGAGCAGGCTGTACAAGGATTAACAGGAAGCTTACAACGCTTTTGTCAGCCGCTTGAACAAGGGAAAATTCCGGAGTTAGCAAACGGGCATAATACAGCTTCTAGACCCTTGCAACTAGAGGCGTTACCGTAGAGTACAATGTATAAAATACTGACCACACAAATACTAATAATAATAATGCAGCTTTCATAGGTTATAAAGCAGCATTTGACTGCGCCTTTCGAGACCTACTGCTAAAAACAATTTCTACATATTTTCAGTTGCGAGTAAAACGTTTAATTTTTTGTATTTTTTTATACATTTATTATATCATTAATGATATAATAAATGTATACAAAAATTAAGCCCATCTCATTGTCTAAAGTACTCGTCAAGCCGTCAGTAAGCCGCAAGATAATATTGCAAGCCCTTCTTTGTTTATATTATATGCTGCGGGAGTGAGTCAAACGCTGTAGAAAGTCAGAACAGACATTTTTTATGCCGAGGATCTTGTAATTATAGCTAAATTTAGACAACGCCATAATGATTTTCACTATTGAAATAGGCCCAATTATCTCGTTATTTTTACGCTTGCTTCTCATGTAACACTACAAACCATGGACATCGATCAAATTAACGGATCGTTTGTGAAACAAATTCAAAATACTTCGCGTGTCTAGGGAGCCTCCACCACAATGGCACTACAGCTGTGCAGGGGGCACATTTTTATCGTAGACTTAGTACAAGACGATTAAACTTTCCAGGAGCAGGTTATAAAACAATACGCAGTTTAACGAAAGGGTTTCGTCCCCATAAACTACAGTGATAAATCCTCTTCTAAAATAAACAAATTAAAAGCTGCTATGTAACGGAATCGTCACTGCTATGCAAGATAACATTGCATGAGTACCACTAGAATATATGTCCGGAGGGCTGCTGCTTCAATATATATGATTTTGTCTGTGTACACTAAAACAATAAATATAGATAGGTACCCTCGTTTCAACTGCCCGAAACCAAGCACCTCCTCGGCGTCAACGGTCGTAAGAAAAGCACTGCATAAACGTGACCAAATGTAATCTATTTTTAAATCAATCAAAACAAAAAAAGAAAATAATTAAAACACACATATATATATATATATATATATATATATATATATATATATATATATATATATATATATATATATATATATATATATATAGTGAACGGTTCAGCAGAAGTTCTGGCAACATTTAGAGCGATAAAATCTTAATATATGCCGCTACGATATTGGCAAGAAGACGCCAAAGACTAGACCGAATCGATAGAAGCTACTAAGGTCTTACAGAGAGTGGTAGCACTTAGAAAAGCAAAAGCCAATTAGACGGCCCTGGCCAACGATGCACTGAGACCAGCATGATAGTGGTCACTCTGAGTTCTAGAAAGGGTAGAGTTACATAAGGACCTGACACTCCAAAACGCGAGAAGCCAGAGCAGGAACACTCAAGCACGACACCGGCACGTTCAAGCAGCCTTATCCGAGGCAAGACACGATTGAGACAGAGGCAAAGGCACGAAAACGTCCCAACACCATAACAATTATGATAGGGGCATCGGTGCTTCCAGGCTTACCGGGATATGATAGGAAAACAATGGATGCAGGGCAGGCGGGCATCTACTTTTTTAACAACGCGGGTGGCAAGACAATGTAGGCCGTGAGGCTCGTGAGGTGCACAATGGCGGGTATCCAACATAGCACATTTGCACGACAATACCGTCTGAGCCTCATTGTCATTGATGATATGATTGCGCTTAGCAGAACAATAGGCGAGGGAGATCACAATCATATGCGTAGTCATGAATGAAAAGAACACGTCGAGAAAAAGCGGCAACACGCATGTAGTATGAGCCGAGCGGCTTTCTTTGGTCAAATAAACCAGCACAGGTCACCTGTCGCTCGGGGTTAAGAGTTGGTAGAAGGAGGCGTTCTTTATGGGATTGGAAGCCTCACACGATCTCTAGACATGCGCCTCCCCAAAGACAAGCTTGCCCGATGAACTGTGGAGACGACGCAAGACGATGACAAGCGGTGGCCTTTAATTAGAATGTTGGAATACGCAAATTAGTTTATTGGTGCGCTAAGCTCGATTTAGTACATTCAGCGTCGGTCTGTGTGTTCAGCAGTTGTGTATCACGTCCGCTCACTGTACTAGCTCGGAGGTCTTGCTCCGCGTCCAGTGGTAGAAGTCACGTCAAATAATCAGCAGCGGTAGAGAACGCTAAACGATTGGCGATGGCTTATCCAATCAGGTGTATACCCTCTCCAAACGGGTTATTGGGCAGCTTTAGGCAGGTGTCGACACGACACCGTCGTGTATCGTGGGAGACCTACTCTTTGTCACCTTCCCGGTTCGTTTCAATAAAGTCCTGCAACTTTTCACGCCAACGCATGGCGTACCGACGCACCTTTGGGATAACGTTGTCGTCACTTCGAACCGTTTCCAGAAATGGGATGAGATCCTTTAGGCCGAGGTCGTCCGGCTGGCCGAAGTACGAGTAGATTGGCACACCGTTGTCGCGGTGCATCATGTAGCTGGCTGGATGGTTGTCGACGATAATGATTCGACTGATGGGCCGGCCAAGGAAATCCAAGTCTTTGACGTAGTAGTCTCTGAAGATGCCGCAGTGGTGCCGGTACAGCCGGTGTTTGATGTAGAGCTTCGGGTCGATCTTGTCGATAATCTTGTCCGCGTACACCGGTAGCGACGCTGTATAGATGACCAGCTCGAACCACTGGCTGGCAAACTTAAGGAACTCGTCAAGGTAGGGACGAATCTGCACGTAAACATCTGCCATTTTCTTGCTGATGGGCAGCTGCAGCTTGAAGGTAAAGTCAAATATTGGTGGAACAGAGTAGGTTCCATGGATAAGCGTCTCGTCAAGGTCGAGAACGAGCAAGACTTTCGGTCCATCTGGAGGCGGCAGTGGTAAGTACGGTTTCTTCACTATTGGATTCTTTCCACGATATTCGCGTTTTTCGGATGCTGTCAGCATAAATCGATGACTTAGATGGTTTTCATCTGTCTTACTCGACCACATCTCGTGCTGTTTCAACAACCCGATTTAGATCGGTGGCACTACGTTATCATAACAAAAAACAACCATTGTCTCGGACTGCCAAGAAGCGATCGAATCGCTCTGGGCATAAGGGCTAGTTTTTGCCTTACGAAGTTGACCAAGTAGTTCTATCCAATTGGCGTACTAGCAAAAGGCTACCGACAGCAGTCTACAAGATTCCGCCCTAGTAGAAACGACATCGTAGACTCTAGAACTTAAGATGACGACTTCACAATTGTGGTGGAGCCACGCCACACACGTTCCACAGCGACCACAGTGAAAACAACTGCGTATGTTTACTCTCCAAACTCTTTGCTTTATTGGCGACACAATTTCGCCGATGTGCAATGAATTATATACATGGCGCGTTAGTTCAAACTGTGTTCATTCAATACAATGTCGTTCTCCACTCCCCCCCCGCTCCGGCTACACTTAGCTTTGTGTTTTTGTTATGCATATTTGTCTATGCATATGGTGCTGCCTTCGATGTAGCTGCGAGCTTAGCAATCCGCTTATTCTGACTTACTAGTTGCGACATTGTCTCTAATGGGGTCTTACTTCGTTCATGTTCGAGAGCCCGCTAGTCCTTTGAGGACTGAGTTGCTGAGTCAAACGCTTCTTCTTCTTCTGCTTCATACAACTTTCGGTGATGCCTCTAAAATTGGTCTCACTCTTAGCATTCCTCTGAGGCAGCTTCTCTCTGTTGGTAGTAATGTAGCATATATATCTCGATGTTGTGAATCGCTGCCTAGAGGTGTGTTATACAACATAATATGTCATATTTGCACTAATGTCCTTGCACTGTATATATATATATATATATATATATATATAATTCGATTTGTCTGTGAACTGGACTAAGAACATAGGCATTTACTGATTAAGAAAGACAACGCGTATTCAAGAACATTTACTGTACACAAGTGCCCTTGGTGCACTTCCTTTTTCGAATGTCTTCAACACAGGCATCGTTGACTCATTTTAGTGGTTCTCTCTTCGCCGAATGTACTCAGGGTGCTGGCGCAAAACTTTAAACTGGCACTAGCGGCGCGCAATGAGCGTATACATATTCTAAATATATTTTAGCTTTATAAACCGATGTTTGGTTGAGTATATTGCGCGTATAGAGAAATCACACATTTACATATATGTTCTTTCATCACAGTTTTAAAAGTCGAGTCAAGGCAAGTGCTCTATCGCATTGTTGGAGGGGATATAAGTCACACTGTCTCCCGCAAGGTTTGCAACAATGCGTTCCTCCGACAATGCAATAGAGCAGTTCCGTTGACCCGGCGACTTTTGGAACCGTGATGAATATACATCTATGTTAATGCGTGCTTTGTCTGTACACGCAATATTGTAAAGCCACTATTGGTTAATAAAGCCTAATTATGTTCAAAATGAGCGTATACAAAACTCCCCTACTCTAATCAAGACTTTCCGTTCATAATATAATGGTAGTCCACGATCTTTACAAAAGTAAATCGATCTCTCGTCTTCTTAATTGTTCAGATTAGGCTAGTCCTGTCCGCGGCCGCCTCTCGGCCGGCAGTTGGTTGTGGTTTACTTTGGCGTGGCTTTCTAGTGGATGAAGACTGATGCGATTTGCTTAGTCTTAGACTCAGTTTCCTTTGAAAATTCGGTGTCTCAGACAGTTCCCCAATGAACGCTCATTACTTTGCTATTATTCCCGAGCGATTGGTTTGACTTTGTCGCATAATCGCCGCTTAGCTTGAAATGTTTTTGCAGCGTATACTGAGATTTTCCTCCGACCTAACCTTGTCCGCGCTGAATTAAGACAGTTTATTTTCTTCAATTCAACGTTCTGTTGCGTCTCTGTAAGTTGGTTTGAACGGTCGCGTAAGGATCATCAAACGAAGGGTGATCCTGGGCTAACAACTGTAGGACTCGATCTTTGATTCCTTAATTGTAACAAAAAACTTACAATTTAAAGGGTTTTGTTCCGGTAGATCGACCTTTGGAGTTCTTTCTTTGGCGTAGCAGCCTGTTATTGCCATAAATGCATGGCCACTAAGAATACTGTCAGGCTGCGAATTCCATTATCACTATTGCATAGTGGCCCGTATGCACCAGTACGTTAGTACTTCTTTTCGTCAATCAGCGACGGACTCACAATGTGCTGTCCGCGGTATAGGCAGTTAGTTATTCACTATGTAACCTCGACACAGCTTATTTCACTAAAACTAGACAGACGAATGAGAGCATCGCAGCTTGCTGGGGAATTCCTCCTTTGAGTCGTCGCGGATTGAGTTACAGAGGCAATTAATGGCGGCTCAAACTATTCAAATTTACATCTCGAGCTGCCATAGTACATTTCGACTGCGTCGAGATCGTAATAGTGTGGTGGCAGTTGTCAGCGCATGCAGCTTGGCAAGCGGTACAAAATTGCCGCGCAGAGAATTTGAATTAGTTATCAAAACACATTTTTTTCGCACGAGCACGTAGAGTTGCGCGAAACTTTTTACGCGTTTTTTTTACAGCCAACGTTTGCCGATCGAGCTGTAAATATGTTCGCCCTGTCACACACTCAGTGAAACTGAGTGAACTGCAATCGGACGCTCGGTTGATCATACCTGTCGACACGATAAGACACTATAGCAAAGATAAATCCTGGAAATTTATCTGTGACCAGCACGAGCGTATGCTTCGGGTTGAGCATCATAAGTGCAGCATCCGATGCTAGTGTTTTCTTTATTGTTTGCAACGCACGACAGCACTGTTCGTTTCATTCAAATGCTACTTTTTTCGGTAGGCCAATCGTCGCAGTAATTGTGAAATGTGTGTAATAGTCTTGGTCAATCGGCATATGCATAGGCGCACTAGTAATTTCAATCCTTGCAAATACTGCTGCTTGTCCTTAACCGTATAATATGTCTTGTAGAGTTAGCGATTTTTGCTGGTTACCACTTGCTGGTTGAGACCGGCCTTAAGATCAAAGCAGACACGTACAAAGCCATCGCTTTTCATTACGATCGGGTGAGTCCATTTAGAATGTTTAGCTTTTTAAATCAATCACGTTGTGTTTCTATCTATCTTAACTGCGCTCCAACATGCTTTGCCAACGCATACGGTATTCCCTCTAAAATTAGGCCGGCTTCGATTAACTTTTGATCTGAATGGTCAGTCCATTCTGGGCGGGAGGGGTACGGTTGACGATCCAATGTACAGAAATGTATACATCCACCGCAGGTGTATATTTGACTGAGTGTTGTTAGTGGTTTATTGTGGCTGCGGGCAGTTTTCCGGAGTTTTGTTAATACGTGAATAAATCCGGTGACGTTAAAAAAAACAACACCAAACACGTTGGAAGCCGACCTACCCGATTTGTTCAAGTCAATGCGCCAGGCAATAAACGGCGGAACTTTTTAACGACCCAGTCACGACCAAGTTCATGCCAGCAAACCGCCACACCTGAGCGCGCCCCTCGATTGTGTGAAGTAAATTAAATTTGTGCAGGCACTTCTTGACCTTGTGCGGGATGTGGAAACGACTGGTTTCACCGGGCTGGAGCCCATACACACTTGTCATAGCAGCGCTTAAGTAGCAGTGGAAGTTGTAGCAGCAGCATTTGGCAAAATCTTTTTCACTGGAAGGGCCTTGATCACTTTGTCGCCACCCAAGTCCTTTCACAGGACACGCAATTTACATCAGTCAGTGAACCCTTTGCATATCCTAGTCCGAGCCCCCAGCCAGCGCCAGAAGCTAGCGCTTTTCGGCCGGAAGGCGCTACTCGAAACTTCACTAAAATCATTATCACCAAAGGCCACGCAGAAGACGGAGTCCGGCTGGGAAACTTTAAGTTTCCAGACGTTGTTCGGCTAAAGCCCTCCAAACAGAGAGCCTTCATGGGCAACACACGGTTTTTACAGAATGTTAGCTCACCCGGGTCTACGACTGCACTTTCTGCTCGAAGAGGACATTACTTCCTTATCGCCTTCGTGTTTTTTCACTGCGGTTCGCTTGTGTATTTAGGATAAAGCGCTCTGCCTTGGCGCCAGGCGTCCATCCTGCTTCTCTGGGCTGTTACTGGTCGATTCCCCAATCTCACTCGCGAGCTTACTCTCTATTTTGCTTCGTCTCTCCATCAGCTGGAAGCCTTCCTTGTTCAGCTGATCTACCTTGGCGGCTGTCTCTGTACAGTATATTGTCTCTACAGCCGGGTGGCAATCAAATATCTCAAGACCAGGATCACGGTGGCCAAGACAGTGCAAGACATCGACAGCCTCAGGGCATCTCCTGGCCACGCGAAGCGCTCCGACTGTCTCCAACATCTTCTGAAGACATAACTGCCCCCAGAGAGGTTAGAGCTTTGCTCGTGAGCGCGAGAACTGCGTTGGACGCCGCCGATCTGGCGGGGCTGGCAGGACAGTTTCCTCCCTACCAGCACTACTGGAGCATCCGCCCGGGACGGAAGAAAGCTTCCGCGCTACTAAATATCGCGCCCTCAATACCTAGTTGTAAGATAAGTCGATCGCTAAACTCCCACATATTAATACAAGCATTACAATCAATGCAGGACCTCGATGACATAGACTGTAATGAGAGAACCCTCCGCTGGGCTATACACTTATCATCGATTACAAGAGTAAAAAGACGGTACAAGCACAAACCCTGGTTCGACCACGAATGTAAAGTTTTAAAATATGCAATTTGTAACAACAGAGATTATAGCCAAAATAGATTTTACCAACTAGCGCTAATGAGACGAGTTTTTAAAAACATGATACGAGAGAAAAAACAGCACTATGAACAACAGCAACGTCTAAATCTTATACAACTTAGTGTAAATAAACCTTGGCTCCTCCTGCCACGTAGAATAGATCCAGGAAACCCGATTATAAATGATACCGAGTGGATCAAACATTTTAAAAACCTTTTAGGAAACGATTTTATACTTCCACCCAAAGATGACTCAGACGAAACTCTTGTATTTACAGAGGATGAAGTCATAAGTGCAATTATATCGAGACAAAATGGAAAATCAGCCGGGCCGGATTTTATTGTATATGAACATTTAAAAGCTAACGTGCAAACTATAGGTCCCTATCTGACTAGGCTTTTTAACAAATGCACTCGACAAGGCAGAATACCTAACGAGTGGAGAAAAATACTCATGCAGCCTATTTACAAAAAGAAAGGGGATCCTACTGATCCAAAAAACTATCGAGGAATTGCCTTAACTAGTGTTCTATACAAACTGCTTACATCGCTCACAGTAAAGAAGATGTATGAACGCACGGCCAATGATCTGCCCAGTGAACAGTTCGGATTTCTACCAGGGAAGTCAACAGCAGATGCGGTACAGTTTGTGATTGACCACGTAAATGAACGCCAAAGAAACAAAAATATGACGTACGCTGCATTTGTCGACTTCCAAACCGCGTTCGACAGTGTGCCTAGGGACCGCCTTCTTGAAACTCTTCGAGAGAGGTTCAATATTAAGGGCCAACTATTCAATTTAATCCGAGACATGCTGAGCCACAATATTATAACCATTAAAAACGGAAATCACTATGTAGACGAGCCTGTTACACAAAAGACTGGAGTAGCGCAGGGCGACTCTGCAAGTCCATTTCTTTTTATACTGTACATCTCTGGCTTAACAGACCTATTGCGCACAATGAAAGCACCGCATGCCTTTTACGCGGACGACCTCGTAATTTTAGCCAAATCCCGGGATCACGTACGATTCTATTTAAATGAAACCTCAAAATGGTGTGCGGAAAACCGACTGACAATTAATATTTCTAAAACTAAGATCCTTCGCTTCAGCCACGGCGGCTCATATGCCAATGCCGACCATCGCGTCAAGATCAACGGTACTTGCATTGAGCTGGTCAACCATGTCTCGTATCTCGGCGTCACCCTGACGCCGCGATTGACTTTTACTAGACACATCGAGGAACTGCGAGCAAAGGCCATGGCCGCAATTGTGCTACTCGGAGACATTCGAGATGTAGATCTTGACACAGCAATGAAAATATTCAGGATGAAAATTAGCCCAATACTCCAGTACTGTCTTCCAGTAATTGCGCCGCACCTAACACTACATGATCTCAAAAATTTGGACCGTGTAAAGGCGTGTTTTGCGAAACGTGTACTAGGATTACCTAAGAACGCGTCAGCTACCCTGGCATTAGAACTATGCGGAGAACGCACTCTGGTAGAAGATATAGTGCTAGACAAGTTACCGATCAGTACAAATACACTTGAAATGTACAGAACATTCAGAGAGGATCGAAATGTAAACTTTGCTATGTGTAATTATACAGATGGGCCTGCCTTTTGCTCAGAGAAGTGGAAACGAGCCTTTCAAAGTAACCGGTCATTATTGTGCAGGGTAACATGGCACGGTTATCACCACTATATGTGCCTCAAGGGTGATTGTTATGATATAAATGAATGTGTGTGTAAGTTTTGTGGTGAGTGCAACATATGTCGCTATCACGTTCTAACATGCCTGGCAATTGACTCATATTCATTACAGGCGCGTGTGAACGAGATTTTGTTATAGTTTCGTGAATCATGTGTATCAATTCAATCCTACTACCAATAACTATGGTGAATAAATATGATGTATGATGTGTGCTACTAAATATTACTTGGGAGAGCGATGATCCCTTCAAACTACGGGGCTGCCAAATCACCTCATTGTTCGGATTCTCGGGCCTTTTCACAAAATAGACAAACTGCCATTTGATGTTCATATGAAGGTCGTAGAGCGGACGCTACAGCCGACACTTCTTCCTGGCTTAGCTTTGACTCCTTCGTTATGAAGCCTGCAGCGCTGGCCACCGCTTCTTCTGCTTTACAAGGCTTACCCCTGCACCTTGTGATACCATGTCCCAGCCTGAACACCCAGGCAACGTTTAGAATTCAGGTCGGGAAAAGCCGGTCATTTACGGGCACTCTCAAGGACAAAATATCCGAAGTCATAGTGAAGGGGTAGTCAAAAATACCCAGCGTGGCCTAATGAGGCACCTTTATGATGAACTGCAGGTACTGCCAACAGACATTGAAGACTGTTATCATTCAAGCAAAGGCGAAGCGTGGCAGGAGCTCGTGGCGGGGGTCGAGGGTGACCCCTGGGGCCCATCTTACCAGGAGATCACTGGCAAGCTTTGCCCTGTCCTCCCCTCCCTTTGTCGCCTAAGAAGGCCCTAAAGCAGGTTCGAACGTTTTTTCCTGGCCAGTCCTCGCGCCCGCTGCATTCCTTCTTTGTTTGATTAGCTGGCATACCACCTGTCAAGGTAGATGAAATCTTGCGCGCGGGGGAAAGGCTTGCGCCCGGAAAGGCAGCCGGTCCAGATGGCGTGCCGCCCGGAGTCTTTAGAAGAACAAACTTTAGAAGGATTAGAAACATGAACTCCTCAGACTGCACCCAATGCTTTTGGTTCACGCCACACGTTTATACGTTAAGGGAAATACAATATATATATATATATATATATATATGTAATCATGAACTAAAGAGAATACATTTCAGACAAGTTATATTCCGTTTGCGTACTAAGGGGAAGATACTGGAAGGGGAGATCGTATTGAGCATATAAAAATAAAATACTCTTAAAACTTTTCTTTTAGACCGCCCGAATAAAAATTTATTATTAAGATTATGAAGCAGTACAACCTTGCTAAGATCCAGGCTAATTGTGGATCTAACAAGCTGACAGCATCCTTCCGCTAACTCTAAATGAAGACAAAGCAGTGCTCTCCTGGGAAATTTCTCCTGAAATTATGCATTGCAACACACATGAAGAGGTGGTTTTCAAGACGTTCCTCTGCTCGCAACTAAGAATGACGAGATATATATATATATATATATATATATATATATCATAAGTATTTACCATAGTTGTAGTAGGACTAGATTGACACACATGGTTTGCTACGAAATTATAACAATATCTTGTTCACACGCGCATGAAACAAGTATGAGTCTAATGTTGAACATATTAGAACATAATATCGATGGATGTTGCACTCACTAACTAAAACTTACGCATATATTTGTTAATATCATAACATTCACCCTTGAGGCGGCACGTGTAATGGTAATAACCGTGCGAACAGCAAGCCCATCTGTATAGTTACACATAGCAACATTTACGTTTCGGTCTTTCCTGAATGTTCTGTACAAGTCGAGTGTAAAATTGCACTGGTCGGTAATTTGTCTAAGACCAAGTTTCTACCAGAGTACGTTCTCCCCATAGTTCTAGTGCCAGTTCTAGTACTTAGAAGTTGTAGTTAGAAGGTCATATAAAGCTAAAGTGAGTATGGCTAAAGATCGGACACGAAATTATACCATATAAAACTTAACTATGATAATACTAGAAAGACTAATATAAAAATAATATATCCAGAACATCATAACTGATATATTGACTACTTCAAAGCACGATTTTTCAATGGAACCGCGCAGGCTACTTCACGGTAGATGAGCTAATTATATGCGTATAGTGTTCGATTTCTCATTATAATATCGTCCATATTAAATCAATGTCAGGCGTCTAAAAGTAATTATTCTATAAATGTTTATCTAATTATTAATTCATTATTATTCCTTGAATGAATAATTACAAAATGTGGCAAGTAATATACGCATTGCATTAACGAGCTAATATTATCATTTTTATGAAATATACTGCTGTAGCAAAAACATGCAGCATTTTTCGGCTTTTTGGCTAGCAGCTGTTTCCGCGTCCAAATTTGTTAAAATAAAATGTTTTAAAGCTTTGTACGGTCTGTACCTTTTACTTAGTGTATTTAAAGGACTTTCAGATTAAATGCTTTGCTAATTAATTCGTCGAAAGACTTTATCCAAGACGTCGCGTTATAATACAGAAGGAAGCGCTGTGTACACTTCCCGTGTTTTACCACTCCACCGGAGATTCGGAATTGGGCGTCAGGGCTTAGAGGGCCTTGTCTGCCCTCGGGCTCAACGGCCTTACATACAAGGCTAGGGTGCGTTGTCGGCAAATGATAAGTATGGGCAAACCGGAAATATGATGGCACATTGCCAGCGTAAACTTCCGCTGCAGGCCACCTATCGCAGTCTTTTAATATAAAAATAAACAATCCGGTGAGATGCACCGCTAATATTTTGTGCACAAATACAACGACGTATGATATATATATATATATATATATATATATATATATATATATATATACGTATTCCTTTATTTGATTTGCCCGCGAATTTGACATTGCAGCACACATCTTATAAAGTAATTCGTACGTTATGTATTCAATTCAAACGCACCTTTATTTTGTCAAACGGTTATATGTTTACAATAATTACATTTTATAATCTGTTACCTAAGTTCATACAACGGTCAATTTACTTGCGTGCCGACATTTGCGCCGCTAGCCTTTTGAGTTCTCAGTCCACACACCATTTAGAAATTGCCTCATACACACTCTGTAGTATTTGTCTTTCGTTAGCAGTGTTAGCAGGTCCGTATAGTTTTAGATCATCAGCATAAGGCTTAGCTTATCGAATCGGAGATAACGTTTTAAAGATCTTAAATGAATATGCAAAATGAAAGTGGACCGAGGCTTGAGGAACGCCAGAGGGGGATGTACCCGACTCACCAAAGCTATTGTTTACGCGAACGCAGGATTCTCTACTGGTAAGATAACCAACAATCTATGACAAATAGCGAGTGTCAACACTCAAGTATTTAAGTTTCTGTACAAGCTTCACATAGTTTACCCTATCAAATGCCTTAGTGAAATACACAAACAAAGGCCAGCCGATTAATAATAATAATAATAATAATAATAATAATAATAATAATTATTATTATTATTATTATTATTATTATTATTATTATTATTATTATTATTATTATTATTATTATTATTTATTCAATTTTTCGCTGTTTCCCTACAATTGTGGGATCTAAACGTGCACCCGCCTAGGCTCACCCCCGCTCCTCAATCCATAGAGCCGATGACAGCGGCGGCGTTTCCCCTACACACTGCGAGCGAGACTTGCTGACGTAGATACTCACCCTCGCGCTGGTCACCCGTGTTAGCACTGATTTTGATACCTAGGTCTTTGAGGAAGATACTTGTTTTTGCTGATTGGGCCCATCGTTTCCATGGCGACGGGTACGAAGTGGTATCTATTCAACATATTATTATTATTATGAAGAAGAAGAAGATGCACTGGCGCAGAAGCCCACCGAGACCACTTCGCTGCTGGATAGTTACTTCCTCTCGATTATGTCGCTAAAAACTCGACTGGAAACAAGCCGCCGTAGAGCAGTGTCCCCGGGCGGCAACGAGCCCGTCTAAGCTAGGCGCCAGAGAGATTGGTCGTCAACTTTATATGAGCAATGTTTGACAACATCATCGCAGGATGCGCCACAGGCGCTGATAGAACCAGGCTGCGCGTTTTAAAGGGGCGGGCGCATGGCTGCACGCCATACACTGTGCTCGGATCGGGACGCTATGGTGACGAGTCGGTGAGAATCGCGATCGGACTTCGTTTGGGAACGGACCTTGTGCACGCTCACACCTGCGTCTGTGGAGACGTCCTCCGTCAGCGTATATACTGTGTCGTCAGCGCAGGTAAGCGAGCAAAACACTAGGCCTTCAATGGATTCTTCAGTAGCGCCTTGCGATGCAGAGGCCTACTATTCGTCCTGGAATCCGTTGGACCAGACAGGGAAAGCGGGAAGAGACCTGACGATCTGACCTCAACCTTGTTCGAGGACGCTTGCATTTAGATTGGGAGACGACAGTCTGACTAATTAACTCGGCCCGGACCGGTTATGCTTCAGGTCTCGTCAAGGCAGGCAAGATGAAAAAGTACTAGGGCATCTTGTGCCCGTACGGATTTTACTCACTTGCCATCGATACCCTTGGCGGGCCGGGCCCGTCTACTCGCGGATTGCTACAGAAAGTCGGAAAGCGGCTAATTCTAGCTAGCGGAAATAGGCGAGCGGGGGATTCCCTTAGACAATGCGGCCTCGATCCGGGGAACCCTCCAGAGATGGCTGGTGTTTATACTGGATCCCCCGTAAAAGTGCACACGTTCGCAGTGACCCAATTATCATGTTTCTCAATTGGCATATATATATATATATATATATATATATATATTCAACCAGGTTTCACAAATCGAATACTTGATCTTAAATTTGTCTAATAGACGTATTCCTTGCTCAGTTTATTTTCTGCTTTTAGCCAGATAGTAATACAGCCTCTTAGTAAAACAGTGCCTTTTTACCCATTGCGCTAGCTGTCGAGACGAGATTCCTTCTACCGTCGCCTATCACCCTCGATTCGTCAGAACTAGAATTGATAGTTCAATCTAGTCTGCCAGTGTAAGGTGGCTAATTTGAGCTAACAATGAATTCTGCAAATGTACAAGCACAATCTGAATTTCTAGTTGGTCACCCTTTTTGCGGACGTTATATGCCCGCAGTATATATATATATATATACTGTGAGTGCCTATTATTTCACACGGCACCACTTCAATGGAATATCATCCAGCGTTTGCGTATGCGTGAGCCTCAAAACGCAAACGGGGCTAGAAGGGGTAGCGCTTAACAAGAAGTGATGCTGGTGGTGGTCACGTCGAGTTTGATGATGAAAACTGCTGTCCAAGATGATTATTTGAATGCTGGCTAATGCTTGCTGGCGAAAGCAAGCGGCCTTGAGGCAACGATAAAACGAAACACCAGCAAAGGCAGCAGCAGCAGCATTAGGAGGCAGTGCCAAACGATAGCGAAAACCCCACAGCTTCAGCAGGCCTGTCAGCCTAGTTGAGTAAGTCGGGTGAGTCATGTTATCCAGTGGCCGCCGTAGTGGCGGTCAGTAGTCGTAGCTTCAGTAGTACAGAAATAGCAGTAGTAACGCTATTAGTAGACACCCATCCAACAACGCATACGATCCTCCCATTGGTGCTGCTAGCTACTGAGCGAGAAGAAGAAGTCCCGAGATCATCGCCATGATTGCTAGCTACCAACTCATACAGACAAATACGTACATACGAATACATATACATACGTGCCTATCTACTTCGTGAGCTCGGCTAGATGTGTCCGGAAACCCACTAGACTGGACTGGACTGGTGGACTGAGCTGCGGATTGGATCGGGGCACGCAACGTACCATGCCAACACGGCAGCATCGCCAACGACGACGACGACGACGATTGCACACAACTGCAAACAACCCACAGAACGAGCAAGCTCGGTGTACAGCAGAACACTGGCCTCTTTGACGAGCTGGCCCAACTTGAATGGGCCTGTCTATCCCGTCTGTTGACGGACGCTTCAGGGCCCCACGCGGCGTAGTATGCGCGGGCTATTTTCAGAGATCATAGCCAACCGACAACTGTGGCCAATCGAGCGCGCTCACACGCCTGGTTGCGAATCGCACTCGCTGTACTAAGGTTGTGGTCGTAGAACTGCTGGTCAATGTCGACCTTCTATTACTAGTAGTTGTAGTAGTGAGTGTGGTTGCCGAATCTAGTGGCCACACCGCCACGAGAATACCAGAGGCCCGGGGCGAACGTCTCGGTACGTTGTCCAGGTCTGGTTCGTAAGCGGGGTCGTCTAGGTAGGTGTTCTCGTTGTTGCTCGTGTGTGTGTTGGCCACAACCTCAATGACCAAAGCGATGCCCCTATGCGCTAGTTTCTTTAGCCGGTGGTGTCAGCAACAGCAGCAGCAGCGGAGAACGCGAGGGGGCGCTAACCGTGAGGAATAGTGGCCAATCAAAACGCAGACAACATCAACAAGTGTCTACTACTGCTACTACTACTACTATGACTACGACTGCTATAACTACGGTAATATAGGAGGCCGGTTAGCATTCGTAGATAGGGTGGAACTCTTGTCGATGGCCCACGCCTCCTGATGATAATGCACTAAGGATAGTGCAGCGGGCAAGCGGGAGGGAATTAGATCCGAATCTTCGTCCCTGGCAAAGAGAACAATACAATTGGAAAATGAGCAAAAACACTCTGGTGGGAGACGTTGGTGTGTCAAAACGAACATTACTGATACTCTAGAGTGGTCGCCCAGAACTTTTAAATGAGAAAACACAAGGCAACAAATATCATGGACTCGAAAATTTTGAACAAATTCGATCCACTCAAAATGGGAAACCTCGTTTTAGCCTCTGTAAATTTACTGCTCCTCACACCTTATTGAGCTATAGGCTTTACTGCTACCTATGACCATAGCGCACGCTGCTTCGAGTGAAATTTGATTTGCTTCTTACGCACAGCCATATATTCTGACTGTTGTGTACACGCTTGACGTTTGCCAATTAAACATGTTGTCCCTCATCTATATAATTGCTTTATTTTAAAAACTCAATAATAAATCAAGGATAACTTTCACTGGCCAGTGGTTTTCTATGACTAACTTCGACGCGTTTTACTATGCAGGAGTCACGATACTTTGAAACCTTCTCTCATCGCTTAAATTGCGTTGATATAAATCTATTGTCATGTCAATATTAGGTGAGGGTAAGCGGTCTCTTAAGCAATTAACATGTTGATAATTATATATATATATATATATATCGTTTAAACAACAGAATGTTTACCTATATTTAACTAAACGATAGCGCATATATATATATATATATATATACACTAATGTCTACTTGCTCAAAACATTACGCACATAAGGTACTTTTTGGATTAAATTAAAGGTCTATATTGGGGTCATTCAACCACAGTTCTGCCGCTTGCTGCATTTGCCTTATTACCCCAAACGAGGTGTACCCTATAGGTCGGATATGATGCGGCTGTGAGACCTCACAGCTGGGGCAGCTGCTACGCATGTGTGCGTGAAACTTGATTGGCTTCAACCACGCACAACGATGACGTTAATAATAAATGCCGATGATTCTTCCGCGTCCTGTGGGGAACAAGAGGGTTGAGAGCAATTTGACCACATAGCCTTTTGCCCTATATGAGTGCATATATATATATATATATATATATATATGTGAAAGGAGGGAAGCTGATGAAGAAACTATACATGAAAAAAGCGAACTCAACCAAAACAGACTGTTTGCATGACTGACCACTGTTACGGCCGTCATGCACGGAACGCAAGGAATACCAAATCGAAGCAGGTGTCTGTAGTCGGCGAAGAGCTGCAGCTCGGTGTTGCAGGGCAATATCGAATTTAATGATTTCTGAACGCAAACAACTGCGTGGTGAACGAAGATTGAAACGAGCTTGACAGCAAAGCGATCACACCAACAAAAAAGACGACACACATGTTTTCTTCCAAAGCAGATCATTTGAGGTCAAATAATGTCCTAGATCCCTCCAGCTTTACGACGTATACATGGTATTGTACGAACAATGCCAGAGGCGCAGTAGATCAGACACAACAAAAGGCTGGGATTCTTCGCCGAGCATGCGTGCCTAAGCAGCTTATAGAAGGCAGCACCGCTAATCAGCTGTTTAAACGAAAGCAGTGAAATGCTTTGCGCTTGCAATGCATCGCTACTTGGCTAGACTTTGCCTAGTCTCCATTGCTACCGATCGGTTGAACTATCGGAGTCAAAACTAAAAAGATCAAAAGCCGAACGGACCCCTCACTACGAGTGTATTCTACGAGACCATTGCTTTTCTAGGGGATTCGCGCACGATCACTCGCCTTGTCATCGGCATCATAGCTATACACTCCGACACGAAGAAAATGATTTCGCTCAGGAAACTACTTGAAAGAGTACTGAATCCTCAAAACCTTGCTTGAAAATTCTTGTCGAAAATGCCTCGCGGTGCAGCTAGCTCGGAACGAATTAAGCACTCCAATCACACGCAAACACGACCGCCGCAGTACAGTGTGGTAAGTGCTGCGTTGTGCCTGTGCCACGCGATCCACCTCTAATCAGAGCGTGAGCTAATGCCGCATACGTCGGAGGGTGTCTGTCGTTCGGAGCAGTAATAAGTTTCGACAAGTCGTCTTTCGAGAAGATGTTCAAATTTCACGCTTTTTTGCAGCGTCGCGACTACGATTTCAAGCTCGTTTTCAAGGACGAACACAAGACGGTGGCGATGTCGGCGGCGACGACCTCGTCAGAGTATGCCTTTTTAGGGAGCCTGTCACGTTGCTACGTAGCTAAGTAAGTAACTGTCTCGACGGCTACTTCTTGTTTGCCTGCCGTTCGTGGCGGTGCCAGTCTGTATTTACGCTTTTCACATCTAGCCAGGCTTTCACATATATATATAGCCAGGCTGTCACATCTACTAACCACTTTTTGTGCAGTCCCGCCTGCAATGACGGGAAAAGCCTCCGGATGTCACCGGACGCAACGGAGCTGCTTTCTAACGTAAGGGTTCCGGGCGAACTCTGTGCTCTCCGCATGTGTCGCACGTACATCTCTTATTTATCAGTTTCACGACAGCCGAACGCCAGAGGTCAGAGATGGCTGAGAAGAAAATCCATCTCGTTACGTTCCAGCTCGGTCTGAAGTCGTGACTCATCGTCAGACCTGTTTGGGAAACGGCTGCCTACCTTTCAGCTGCTTAGTTGACTATTTGTGTAACCTTGCTTATCTGGACATATATTTATACAGAGTGTCCCAGGATGATTTCGAAATCGATATAAAGAATTGCTTTGGGGTGGGAGCGAAATTACTCAAGTCTGTGGCACTGGTGTTATTGCCCTACATACGAGCATAAAATTAAAGACAACAGGTTCTCATGTAAAGAAACTAAGTCCATCGTTGTGTTGAGAAAATGCTGCTTCCTCTGAGGGACGGACGCCGGCGTAGAAGACGTGATATGGTCGTTTAGAACTGAATTCGCAAAAATGGAAGTTCTATTTTCAGCTTCCACGTTTAATATCTTAAATATCTAACCCTACGACCATTCACAGCGCATGCGTAAATGACTTACTCTATCAGAAACAAGTTGCCCTTTGCATCACTAGAAGCACATACAGCGACTTATTATATCGCAGTAATTGCTCAAAGGTGCCTCCGTGAACACACGCTATACACATTCGGCAGCTCCTGCAGAATTTTTCTTGCGCGTCTAGAAATATGCCAGGCATTACTCGAACGGTGGAGGTCATCCTGGCGAGCAGCTCTTTAGGTGACTCGACCGGTGTCTCGTCGGCGTGAGCTTTTAGATGACTCCAAAGGAAAGCTTCGATGCTCGTTAAATCGGGCGATTGCGGTGGTTAAGCGATCGGCCTGCCTTTGTGAATCCACCGATTCTCGAAAGTCTCGTTTAGGTGACGCTCCGTCATGCTGAAACCACATACTTTTGCGAACACCTTCTGAAACACTTTCCAACAATTCTGATAAGGTTTCATTAAAAAATGTATGGTATATTTCGTAGTGGCGGTGGCTTAGGTGGCTAACGCACCGTTCAAAACGGGCATGGCATGGCAACCACGGTTAGCAAAACATCGCTAGTTCGAGCCCTGGCCGTGCTGGGTGAATTTGTTGGACGTGGTTGTCATTGCCTTGCTGCTACATACCTCTGCTGGAGAAAGCCTATATAATTCCAGTTCGAGAACGCGATGACGATAGATGCATTTAGACGATAGCGTGCCACAGGCAACTTAGCCCATTACGAGCGTCTAAAATGTGGTTTTCAGAGCGTAAAATGTTACGCCGTTCAATCCCTCAGCGTAGTGATTCGCAGAGGCATTTTCGAGCACTTACTGTGGGATAATAAATCAATTTGCGTGCTTTTAGAGCTATGACGAGTTATTTATCTAATGGAGTAGGTTATTTATGCAAGCACCCAACATCGACATGCCCGCCGGAAAACCTTAATCACTTCGCACTTACCACGGCTCGTATAGCCATACATTTTTTACCAGAATGACAACTATAAAATGCGAATAAACAACACTTTTCACTATAGGACCACTGGTTGTCGCATAATCGCACATTTTGTGGTCCTATATCGCAAAATTATTCCTGGAGATTGCACCTTCGGACTGTTTGTACATTTTCTGGCCACGGAAGTTGTCTCGCTAAAAACATCACGATTTTAGGATAGTGCACTATATATATATATATATATATATATATATATATGTTTAGGTAGGATAGTGATTTACATACATCATATTTTATTTTTATTTATTAAACGCACCCCAAAAAGGGGGATATTTATTTCCAGATAGATTGTTACAGTTGCGCGCTTGGCGGCTACTGCGCTATGCAAAAAGGCTGCCCACAAGGGTTTTCTTTGCGGTAGCTTTTGCGTATAAATTTGCTCGTTGTTGAATCGTTGTCTTCTAAAAGCTGTAATATCACATTCGATCTCCTTAGGGTCAATACTGCACCTGTATCCAACGCGTTTTGCAAATCAGTGTATTGTGGAGATAAGTTTCTTGTCTCTCGTAAGGCCTGTATTCCAAACAGGAGACGCGTACAGTATCACTGCTAACACATACTGTTTGTAGAGACTGACGTAGACCCTAGCGTCAGACAGTACAAACGTCCGCATAATCCAGTTAACTTTACAGGATGCGTAGACTACAATTTCCGTTATATGTGCGCTATATTTCAAACTACTAACTAGTTGTCTGCTAGCAGTCGTGATGTTCGGATGTTCGACGTGTGCGCTCCCGTTAAAAACGGGTGAACAACTGGTTGTGTGCAGCCAAGGCTGCTCAAAAGTGTTTCACGGGAGTTTTCTCAACCCCGTGCTCCCCAAGGATGCGCACTCGGCTCCCTGTGGTGCCTGTGACACTCAGGAACCAAGCCAAGGTACGTTGACCGGCCGTTTGAGTGAACTACAGTGGAACTTCGTGAAACTGTGGTTAGCACACACGGAACTGCAGGAGCGAGTTGCCAAAATCGAGGTAATCCCGCAAGAACAGTTTGCCGCACCCCTCACACTTACAGGGGGTTTGAACTCCACGCTAAGTGACAAAGTTAGCGTGGAGAAATTCGGCGAAACGCGGACAACGCGGAAGAATAAGAAAGCACGGCTAGCAGACAGCAGAGAAGGAGGTGACGTCACCGAGGAAACGCCGAGAGAGCCTGCTGAAGAGAGCAAAAACAACCGCGCAGGCGCCAAGAGAAGCTCGGCGTCTGCAGAGTTGAGTAATAACAGTTGCAACTTAAACGGCACTGTTGTTGAGATGGAACCACCGGATGGTGGTACAGCGACGTCACCAGCTGCGGTAACAACAACACCGACAGCAGATCCAGCTGATCCACAACCGGAGGAGAAGGCAGACGACGATGGCTTTGTTGTGGTTCGTAAACGACGAGACAACAAGACAAAACGTCGAATGCAGAGGGGCAGCGCAACAGATGATATAGGCGGATTGGAAGTCTATGCCAGACCTGGGAAGATCTGCGCCTTGAGCGTGGCACGATTGGCGCAGAAGACGTCTGCTGTCGGGCTGCAAGCGTGGCTAGCTGGCAGGGGCATAACTGTGAAAGCGGTGTGGAAGCTACATACGCATGGTAGTGATGCTGTGTTCTGTGTGGTGGTGCGTCATAAAGATTACGCAAACGGTTGCAGAAATGAATTCTGGCCGAAGGGAAGCCTGTTCCGTCGCTGGGTTGGGGACGTCCCCTACGAGAGGCTGGTTAAGGAGAGTTTTAGTGCGCCTGGTGGTCCAAGCCCCCGTAAGTGACTGACCAGTTCTACACTGCAAGCGTAGTGGCAAACATACCTCTGCGAGTGCTTCTCTGGAATTGTGAGGGCTTAAGGGGGCAATGGATCTTGCACGTGATGACACGTTTAAGTTGGTTGACATTGCACTCCTTACGGAGACATTTCAGCGGGACGAACTGCATATCAATAATATGCGGGGGTTTCACCAGCTGGCTGTCTTACCTGCGGGAGGTCGGGGAAGACCTGTGGGTTGGGTTATCTATCTACCCACATAAACGTTTACCACCCATGCAATGCGTCAGGAAAGATGAATACTGCGTAGTGCTCTCCTCTGGGAGGGTAAACGTCGCTGTATTCTATTTCCCACCCACATTCGATTCTGCGGAGGTTGCTGAGACGGTGAGCTTTGAACTTTCAGAGTTAAATCTGACCATGCCAACTATCGTCGGCGGTGATTTCAATGCCAGAATCGATTGTGGGGCCAACGATGATAAAGGCGAGGTGCTGCTTCAGGTGATGGAAAATATTGGTCTGAAATGTGCTAACGCGCGTAAAGACTATACATATTTAAGTCACGATGGAAGCAGCATTATCGACCTGTTGTTTCATAATCTTGTCAGCCGTGAAATTGAAAGCTTCGATGTTCTTTATGAAGCGGCTTGAAGGCACCAACCAGTGTTGGCCGTTGTCGATGTTCCCGGTATTTGGCGAGACCGACATAACCCGCCGCGCTAGTCTGCAATGAGACGGATTAATCTATCTCTTTTGGACAGAGCGGCGGGCGGTCTTGAGGTAAGCCCTGACATCGATTCCACTTGTGATCAGTTGGAGAGAACGATGAGAAGTGCAGTGAAGTGGAAAAGGTTATGGCAAAAGAGATCACGCCCGTGGTACTCTCAAGCCTGCTACCTCGCCCACGGTGAAGTGCTCGAACGCCTGCGCCAAGCAAGAGCCAGAGCACCATCATCACTGCAAGCCAGGCGGGACTACTTTGAGCGTAGGAAGGCGTATATAAGACTCTGCTATGATCATAAAAGGGAACACGCAAGGCGGAAAGAACGACGGCTGCTCGAAAGGGCAGAACGAGAGCCTTCAGCTTACATCGTGCAACCTCGTAGGGCGGTGAACCCGCTTAGCGACGGGCAGGTAAAGAGCCACCTAACTAATATTTTATTCAATCCTGACGTTGCGGCCGTATCTTCAATCGTACAGCATCCGCTTACACTAAAGCAGCACAACATGAGTCTGCCTTTCGAGGTGGAGGAGAAAGAGCTCAGGGCCCGATCAGGTCTGCTATGAGCATTGGATCCAGTCACTTCCTCTCATGGCAGAAACTCTTTGTGATTTCTTTAACGAAATTATAAAGAGGGGGCGGATGCCTAAAGTCTGGCATGTCGCCAGGCTTTCTCTTCTGTTCAAGGGTAGGCATGGTGATAACAAGCAGGATCCAAATCTCTATTGTGGAGTGGCGTCAGAACGCACATTGAAGAAGATTTTCTGTAAGCTGATTATTTGACGGATTGAGCGGGTGGCTGAAGAGGCACTTCCACCAGAGCAATTCGGTTTTAGGAGAGGCCGAGGCACCCGTGATGCAATCCATGTTCTCCAGTCAGAAATCGAGCGAGCTGTGGCACAACCCAAAGGTCATCTGTATGCAGTCTTTATTGACTGCGTCAAGGCCTTTGGCCCCTCGACATCTGCTGGTTGAAGCATTCCAACGAGCAGGAGTGGGTGGCTCTCTCCTGAGTATAATAGCAAGTTTCTTTGAGGAGGACAGCTTGTTGGTAGACGGTGAGCAGGGTGTATTAGAGATTAGGCAAAATGTGGGAACTCCGCAAGGAGACCCGCTAAGCTGCGTCTCGTTTACACTTCTCCTTGCTGACCTCGTCGGCTACGTCCGACAGGAGTACCAAAAGGCCGTAGTGGTACTGTATGCAGATGATATCGTGGTCGCTCATCGTGATTTAGGTGCCATCAAGCGCATTACCTCTATGATAGAGGCGTTCCTTGTCTCGAAGGGACTTGAGATAAACACCAGGAAGACCAAAGCCATGAAATTCAGGCGTGGGGGTCGCTTGGCTGCCAGAGACGTTATACGTTGCTGCGGCCAACAATTGGAGTTTGTTAACTCTTTCCAGTATCTTGGCCTTCGGGTTCATTATACGGGAACGACGTTCACAGCGCATGTAAACGAAACAGTACGGAAGGCACTTGTCTCTCTTTACGGGGAAATAGGCAATGTCTGAAGACTGTCCGTTCTCTCAGCAGTGAGGCTCTTCATGCTTAAGATTGTTCCGGGGCTGATGTACGGTCTTGACAGGGTGTGGAACCACCTCACGCTGGCGAATTTTAACCAGCTTGAAAAGTGTTTTTCATTATATATGAAGCGAGTGCTCTGCTTGCCTATCCGAGCGAGGAGCCACTTTGTGTATCTCATGTCAGGCTGCCCACCGGCTGCTGAAACAATCCGACTAAGGCTGAAGATGCCGCGTACAGTACCTTACGAATGTTTTATTTCGAAGTGGGAAGCTATAGTTTGAAATGTATATTATACTCAATTTGAGTGAAATAAACATAATTGTAATTGTATATTCCAAACTAGTACAAGTCAATACACCCAAGTCTTTCACAATCGTTGCAGCTTGTGTTGTTGCAGCAACCTACAACCTCACCGCCAAGGGTGTAGGAGTATCTAGGATTTGTTTTACCAAAATGTAGAATAACGCACAATTCTGTACGGACAAGTTGAGATCAAGTTTACCAGCCCATTCAAAGAAGTTGCCTAATACTGTTCGTAAGGCCGCAGCCTCAACTATCTGCTTTTATTCTGTTTGGAATTTTGCGTACACATGAGCTTGAGCGGCTTGAGTGACGACCTGGTCGGAGAGACCGCTGTTGCTAGCGAAAAAAATGCCGGCGGATTTTCCGCTAATGTCCGATCAAATTTGCACTAACGGCACGGCACGTCTAACGCCTCTCATTGTCCCTATTATCTGCCGCAAAGTTACCCTCGGGGTCTGTCCGATAATATAGCGATGACAGAACACTCAAGGCGGTCACACGCGAGTGTTGCCCAAGGCAACTTCAACGGTTCGCTTGGTGCCAGTCAATGCGACGCCCACAAGGATCGGCGTAGCCTCTTCGACGTCAGCTTTGACATTAGCTGCCTACGGAATAGTGTTAGTTCTAAAGTACGGACCGCCGCAAGAGATGAAAGCCGCCGGTTAGAGGGTATAGACAAATGAGCGATACAAGGGGTTCCTACGAACATCGTTAACCATTGTCTCGGAGAGGCCAGCGTGCAGAGTACACATTTCTATGCGCAAATTTGTTCTAGGTAGAGAACCAAATGTAGCGTGGGTAACTTAACCTGAGAGATGACGCGTGATGCTATAAAACACGCTGTTTAGCATACACATACACAAATACATCATTATATACGCTTAGAGTGCTGCATGTGCCTTGCACCGAGCAAGATGGCTTAGTGGAAAAGCCTTTGCCTTGCGTTCGGGAGGACTGGGTTCGAGACCCAGACCGGCCACTCTTAAATTGGTTTGCATGGTTTCCAATTTAGACAAGGTAAATGCTGGAGTGGAATAAAAATTAGCCATGACATAAAAAAAGCCGTATACGGGCATTAGCCTTACGGATATTCTAAAAAATGTCATTGGTCTCTACTATCAACGGTGATTCAAGCTGCATCAGCAATTTATATGTCGTCTACCGATAATACTTTTTCTGGCTAACCCTCAGCCAACACTACTGATAATAGCTGCCGTTCTGCTGTGTTTTGTACTGCAAAAACATGCAGGGCATTGAGTGCGACTCAATGGGATATGGGCTTAAAATGCAAAATGAGAAAATAAAGCACTTAAAACGTGTGTTATTCGTTTTTCGTGATAGCAGATTCTGAGCCTGCAATATACGTCGAGAACAGGCGCCATTATATCTATAGCTTGGGGCTAATATATATATATATATATATATATATATATATATATATATGCGTGTGCAACGAAATAAGTGTTACGCTTTTTTCGATCGTATACAAAATTAAAATTTTAAAGATATAACAAAATCACAATAATCCTTTCAGTATCTAAGTTAAGCTTATTTGACGCATTTTACAGATACTTCAAACTCTAATAACTTATGGTGTGTTCTTTGTGTTTTAAACTGTTTATTCACGAACGTTTCATGCTCTGGAGACCCTCTTTGTCTCTGACGCATAAAAAACATTGACAAAAACATGAAACCAAATGCACAATCTTCGGAATGAAATAATACTGCTTTAAACAGTTATCTTCGATTTCCAATAAATTGTTAGTTGATGAAAGTTCTTTGGCACATTGTTTGACAATTACTAAGAAGTAGTTCTGTCATCTAGTTAACTCCCCTCTATTCAGGGGATCGTAGTGGATTTTCACACTTGCTATTGTTATAGTTTGCTGTTACTAAGCATCCTGTTTATTACAGTAAAAAGAGAAGACACAGCACGAGAAGGATTAGGATTATAAAAGTTTTCAACGTGAGCAGCGCATACCAAACTATATATATGCACGATCAGCTACGCATTTCTAGTGCACAGCAAGTTATAATTTCACCATTTATACTGAACGCGCTACTCGAAAAGCTCGAGCAGATTAACCTGCATTCCTGAAGTGAGTTCTGAGTCTGCATCGTACATCGATGAGCCGATACGTCTATCTGCTAGGTGACCGCCGAGAGTTTTTTTATGAGTAAAATGAAAATGACACCTACGAAAGAAGCCATGTGCGTAACACGATATTCTTATTTACTACCAAGAAATAACTCGGCGGCCAAAATGTATGTTACCCACTGAGCTCCAACAAGACACGTGATGTGCGATCGTACTGCAATATGGTGATTCAATCGATTTCCTACCAGTCTAGATTTTGAAGTGACCTGATCAATGCAATTGACAACGAGCAGATCGACTTTCCACTGGTGCTAGGAATGAAATAATATATACTGCAGACTGTAATACACATCTGATAGTCGACATCGAATTCGTGCACAAGGCAAGCGCATCGCATGGGTCAATTCACTTGCATTGCATAACAAACAGTGGCTGCGTAGAACGCGCCGATGCATGGATCTTGCATAAGATATATATATATATATATATATATATATATAGGCAGTTCAACAAGTTCTTAAAATGAAAACCAAGAATTTTCCAAATCTTGTTTTTAATTTTTTCTTATTCGATATACTCCCCGAGAAGCTCAATACACTTTTCCCACTGAGATTTCAGAGCATTTATACCTCTTGAGTAGAATTGCGCGTCTTTACACTGAAAATAGGCATTGACGGCAGCCTTAAGCACTTTTATTGCTGATAAAACGCTTTCCACCGAGACTATTCTTCAAATGTTTGAAGAGGAAATAATCAGAGAGAGCCAGGTCTGGAGAATAGGAAGGTTGCTCAATAAGTTGGAACCTCAGTTGGGCCAGTTTTGCCGATGCTTGCCGCGACTTGTGTGCAGGAGCATTGCCCTGGTGAAACAGGACAACCTTCTTCAGTAAAGCGGGCCGTTTCACGATGAGTTCTTGCTTTAGGCAGTCCAACAGTCTTGCATAATATTCTCCCGTGATCGTTTTACCGCTCTCAAGGTAGTCGACCAGAATTATTCCATGTTGGTCCCCAAAAAATGTAGCCATCATCTTTTCGGCCGAATGCCGCTGTCCGCACCCTCTTCGGAGGTCCTTCACCAGGTGCACACAATTAGCGAGATGCTTCTTGTGTCTCGGGAGTGCAGTGATAGACCCAGCTTTTATCGACGGTCACGAATCTTGCGCCAAAAATGCGACGGATTTTTCGACATCTTGGCCAAATTTCGATGTGAAGCGGAAACACGCGCGTCTTTTTGGCCTTGGTTGAGCAAATGCGGCATCCATTTTGCTCTGAGCTTTTTTATCTTCAAGTTCTCGTGCAGGATGGAATGCACACTACCCAAACTGGTCCCCAAGGCCTCCGCTATCTCCCTAATGTTCACTCGCTTCTCTGCTTCATCAGTTGCCGTTTTTGGGCGTCTTGAACGTAGTTCATCCTCGGTGCTCCTGCGACCTCTTTTTAACTCATTAATCCAGTTGGAAACAGTGGCAAAGCATGGCGCAGAGTCACCGTACACCTCGTCTAACTCAGTTTTCACTTGGGTCGCATTCCAAACTTTGAAATAAAAATGCTTGATAACCACTCGAAACTCTTTTTCTCAATTTTTCAAAATCACGCCCATACGTTCCACGAAAACGCGATCAAACAAAATCGCAACGGTCAATCACCATAATACAGGTAGTTCCACAAGTTTTTAAAATGAAAACCAAGAATTTTCCAAATCTTGTTTTTAATTTTTTCTTATTTGATATACTCCTCGAGAAGCTCAATACACTTTTCCCACCGAGATTTCAGAGCATTTATACCTCTTGAGTAAAATTCTGCGTCTTTAGACTGAAAATAGGCATTGACAGCAGTTGTAACCTCTTCATTGCTAGGAAAAACGCTTCCCACCGAGACGATTCTTCAAATGTCTGAAGAGGAAATAATCAGAGGGGGCCAGGTCTGGAGAATAGGAAGGTTGTTCAATAAGTTCGAACCTCAGTTGGGCCAGTTTTGCCGTTGCTTGCCGCGACTTGTGTGCGGGAGCATTGTCCTGGTGAAACAGGACAACCTTCTTCTGCAAAGCGGGCCGTTTCACGATGAGTTCTTGCTTCAGGCAGTCCAACAGTCTTGCATAATATTCTCCCGTGATCGTTTTACCGCTCTCAGGGTAGTCGAGCAGAATTATTCCACGTTGGTCCCACAAAAACCGTGGCCATCATCTTTCCGGCCGATGCCGTTGTCCGCACCCTCTTCGGAGGTCCTTCACCAGGTGCACACGATTGGCGAGATGCTTCTTGGGTCTCGGAAGTGTAGTGATGGACCCAGCTTTCATCGACGGTCACGAATCTGCGCCAACAATCCGACGGATTTATCGACATCTTGGCCAAATTTCGCTGTGAAGCGGAAACACGCGCGTCTGTTTGGCCTTGGTTGAGCAAATGCGGCACTCTATTTTGCTCTGAGTTTTTTCATCTTCAAGTTCTCGTGCAGGATGAAATGCACACTACCCAAACTGATCCCCAAGGCCTCCGATATCTCCTTAATGTTCACTCGCTTATCTGCGGCAACGATTTTCCGCACTTTTTCCACGTTTTCCTCATCAGTTGCCGTTTTTGGGCGTCCTGAACGTAGTTCATCCTCGGTGCTCCTGCGACCTCTTTTTAACTCATTAATCCAGTTGGAAACAGTGGCAAAATATGGCGCAGAGTCACCGTACAACTTGTCTAACTCAGTTTTCACTTGGGTCGCATTCCAACTTTTGAAATAAAAACGCTTGATAACCACTCGAAACTCTTTTTTCTCAATTTTTCAAAATCACGCCGATACGTTGCACGGGAAAAGCGATCAAACGAAATCGCAACGGCCAATCACCATAATATTTTGACTGCTAGCAGTCGAACGGTTGCCGTTTCCAATAGCGGTGAAAGCGCGCCAAAATTTGAATTCTAAAAAGCTAATTTTAAGAACCTGTTGAACTACCTGTATATACAGGATCTTTCATGACAATATGTACATCTTTTGAGGTTTGGTAGAGCTCGGCAAGACACTAATTTTTCCCAATGGCAGAAGGAGCGGAAGTGTCTTGTTCGGGAGTGAGGATGAAATCTATAAAAGTAGTAATTTTGCCTTTATTTCTCCTACGTACTTGTGCACAACTTACGTTTGCGGGAGAATCACATCAACTACCACAACGAAGGAATGAACCGATCATACCGGCCTGTAGCAAAGGATATATCCTTTGCTAGCTTGTGTAGCGATAGGTCAATAGCCAAGTTAAGGAAAGTCATAAAAACTCGATATGTTGTTATGTCTTACGTTAATGCTTTCACGTGAGGAACCGTAAAATGATGACCATTACGACCAAAAATGTACGCCCAAAAGACTATTCTCAGGCAATAGCAAATTTAATGCCCTATTTTTTAGAACCAAAGTGATGGTGCTGCGTGGTTGTCGAGTACCTAAGCTTTTTCGACAGCCAAATTGAAAGCGAGGGCATGCATACTTACATAAGGTGTATGATAGTTAGGTACATATTTTGAGGTTTGGTATAAGCTCGGAAAGAAAATATTTTTTCTAAATAGAAGGAGGAGGCGGAAACGTCTCGGCAAAATGTTACGGTTCTGCACGTGAAAGCTTCAACGTAAACATAACAACTATGGCTGTGGAAAAAAGCTTCGTTACTCGACAACTACGTGCGGATCACGCGGCATCTAAGCTAGCATCACCTAAGCTTGAAAATGATTGGCATTAAATTTGCTATTGCCTATTTATGGCTTTTGGGCGTACATTTTTGGCCGTAATAGCAAAATTTCACGGTTCTGCACGTGAAAGCGTTAATGTAAGGCATAACAACATATCGACTTTTTATGATTTGCCTTCATCTGGCTATTGCCCTTTGCTACGCAACTTAGCGAAGTGTCTTTCGTCATGCAGAAATTTCCGCCGAACACGCCGGTATGATCGGCTCCTTCATGGGTTATCCCGCAAACGTTGCACAACTATGTAGGAGGAAAAGGCAGAATAGTGTTTTTTTTCTAAATTTCTTCTTCACTCCTAAACAAGACGTTTCCACCCCTCCTTCCTGTGGGAAAAGTAATTTTTTTCTCAGTTCTACCAGACCTTAAAATATGTACATACTGTTATTATATATATATATGTTTCGAGACTCTTGTATTAAAACATAGTGCTTTCAGAGTTTTTAGATGCCTTTAGAGTCTGCATGACCTCTATTTCGAATAACCGACAAAAATTCGTAGGCTAAGTTGTTCCATCTTGGCGCCACCCCTGATGACCGTTTTCAGTCGATTACTTAACGCTGCCAACGGCAGCTGGAACCCCCCCCCCCCCCGGCTACATATATATATATATATATATATATATGTATATATATATGCGTATCATTCGAATAATGCGCTGACTGTTTCAGCTACTAGCAAAAGAGAAACTCTATCTGTTTGACTCGCATGCGAGACCTATGCGAAGGTCTCACGGGTAGCCACCCATACGCTAATGAGTGAACGACTCGATGAGGCCATGGACGTTGTGGCCTGCCAAGTGGCCTGCGGTCCTGCGTACGCTGCTACTAACGACTTTCGAGAAAAAGACGACCGCCATCAGCATAATAGCATGATGAGCTTGGAACTAGCCTGTCTCGTTCGGGCCGGTCCGAGCCTATCCGAACGATCGTCCTACGAAGGGTGCTAACATCGTCTTTTCAAATACCCCCCCCCTCTCCCCTCGGTTCTGGAGCCCGCCAGGCGCTTCAAAGCAAGCTCAGAGGGGTGAGCGTTTGCTTTTTTCTACCTTTCTCTCTATGTGATACATAGGCGACCGGCAGAAGCAGTGGTAGCTTTAGCGTTTTGGGGACCAGTTTTTACGTACGCCATCATAGTTATGCTGCAGAATGTCCACTAGTCATCAAATAATGGTGTTTGAAGTTCTGTACTATATATATATATATATATATATATATATATATATATATATATATATATATATTGTATGTTATTCCGGATGATGCTGCTTTTTCTATAAGAGCTGCTGTTCGACGCACAGCTCGACTTGCAACTGAATTTGTGAGGCCAGTAGCTCTAAAAGAGTCCACCCGTCGTGCCCTCGCGTACACCCTGCCGACTATCTGGACCGAACTTCTCAGGAAATTCGTGTACTTACATCAGTCAATTATTTAAACATGCGGTGAAAAATGGTA
>QVRM01004900.1:0-57750 GCA_003439945.1 Dermanyssus gallinae | reverse complement strand
AAAAATAGTTTGCCAATCTTCTGTAGAAGCGACCATGCTTTTCAGGGCCAAGGTCCCTCTTTATGGTATTATTTTTTCGCCTATCCGCCGTTTGTCTATGTGACCAGGTGTTTGCAGCGTTCGCGTGTTTTTCGGCCTTTCTTCATCATGGATCAGCGTGAAGTTGGCGCACCACCTTAGGAATTACCGAGTCCGGTGTGATGTGGCGGTCACCAGCGACTTACAAGGAGGAGAGCGGACCAGCGGATTGCAAATGCTACCGAGTCAGAATGCCACTCAGAGAGCTTGAACAACAACTGTATGCTCCTTTATGCGCGTGTATGCGCTTTCTGGCTGTGCGTGTGTGTGGGTGTGTTCGGCAAGTCTGCCTGGCGCAACGAAATAAAACCTAAATAAAGTCTGCCAAGCAACTGTATCCTAGGAAATAAGCAACGCTGTTCTGCCCGACTATAGATAATATAATTCTAACCAAATTCTGCTGCTGCTGCTGCCATTACGACTACTTCTTCTTTTTATCGAACTGCACTGCACCACCCCACCCCGTTGAGAGACGAAGCAGATCTTCCCTCTTGTTTTGCTAGAGTCTCATACGCATGGCTTTGCACTGGCAGGTTACAAACGTACCATATATACAAAATATATACAAAATGTACTTTTTTAGTATCTTTCTGTCTCGGGCATGGGCTATATGCAATTGTTTACATCGCTTCTATGTTCGTCCTTAGTCTATTTTCGAGCGTATGTGCGTATAAGTCAATCATTTGTTTGGCGTTTTCGCTATGCGTTTGCCATACGACTGGCGATGTGTAGAGCACAACGCTATGTGGTTCGTTCTGTGTCGCACATCCACCGTCTCGTGACTAAGATACCGGAAACGTTACACATAGATTTCAGTTGCGCTTCGCCGAGACGACTTCGGTCAGAGACTAGCACAAGTAAAAGTTTGACGGGTTGAGCGTCGACAAAATGTAAGTGTAAAAATGAAACTAGAATATAGACAGTGTGGATTGTTTTCAATTAGCTATATCATACAACTGCTCCTAATTAGCTAATAAGATCAGCTGCTTCAAGATGTAAGGCTTGAGCATGTCGCTGCTCATCCTTGTGCATTGATCGCTTCTCACCGTTAGCGTAAACTCTGTTCATTTCATTGCTCGTTTGTGAAGTCGCACTACAGATAAATTCGCCACAGGGGGCGACATAGCATTGAAAGCTGTAGTCCTTCCGCAGTAGGTTCGGTCGTTACTTGCATTGCTCAGTGCCGGCTCTGCACTCGCTTCCCCGAAAATTTACTTTAAGCCCGCTCACGCTTAGTTCAGCGTACGTCTACTAACTACGTTCAGAATAAAGAGACGCGCATGCAAGTCGGTGGGATAGTAAATTAAATTGCAGGAAAGTGACACAGTTATTCGGGTGTATGTGTCTGGAACAAAAATCGCAGACTGTGAGGAATGACAAAACACCGATCTCCACGTGTTCACACCTAACATCTATGCGTGTTGGTAAACGATGGATCGCCGTCATTGGTCACGTGCGGTTTTGTCTCTCGAAGCCCTCGTTACCGACTCCTCCAACGTCCAACATTCAACTTACTTTGCAGACCTCGAGGCGCGAAGCGGCGAAACGAATTAGCAAGATCGACGGTTGCGGACCGCGTCATCAGCCGAATGAACTGGACATCAGCTGGATGGGCCTAAGGGAATCCATCGACGCCGTCGGCATACTATGCGGTACGATGCGAATGAGGCTCACAGCGACGAAAACAACAGGAACAAGAACAAAATACGTTTCCGGAAATGTATACCCGCACAAGCTAACCGCACTTACACACCACCAATACACCCACACACAGAAGAATACTCCTCACGAATAGTTCTCCCTTTCGGCAATTTGACTCGGTCAATTGTCAACTACGCACAAACACACACACACACACACGCACAGCGACAAATACAGAGACACTTAGGTTCTCGCGACGTCAATTTACTTCTGATTATTCTCACGGATCACCTGACGGCATCAACGGTCGATAGAGAAAACCAGCCGGAATTGTCTTAGCACCCCCGACTGATCCACAGCCTTGCCGCACGCACTTACTCCACGCCCCGCCCAGCCCAGCCCGAACCCACGAAACCCACAAGCCTCACTTTGTGTGTTTGCACAGTGTCACACGTGCACACGAGACACGTCTGTTCACAGTGCGACATTTCGTTCTTCTTGCACACAGTTCGCTCCGTCGCCGAACGTTGGCCCTGTTAGCCCCATAGCGCTCTTGGGTCGTCTCACGCAACGACCTCAATCGCGTTCTCACTCGATTCTTCCGGCTGTATGCTGTACTCTTTATCTCTCTCTCTTTAACTGTATTTTGCACTCGATTTAGATCCGTTTGTTACCGCCGCCGGACACCGTTCCTGTCCGAGATGAGCCAGTGCTAGTGGGCTCGGAACCAAGGGACACAATACACCACTATTGAACTCATCGAGACGCCGGTTTCATCACTATGGTCATCAAGAACTTAACGCGTCTACCTACCTACCTGCCTGCCTGCCTGCTTGATCGGCTGCTGTGAAGATGCCACACCGACTGATCAGATCAGCATCTGGCACCTGATTGCTACTGTCATTTACTTGTGTTACGGCGGGCTGACAATCCTAATCAAATGGGCGCCGGCCGTATCACGCGTAATCGTTTTACAAAGGCCGAATGTAGCGCTGGCAGCCTTGCGATTATCATTGTTCTCGTCGTTATTGTTGTTTTTGCTGATGTTGTTGTTGGCGTTTTTGCTGATGACGTTGTTGTTGTTGTTTTTGCTGATGATATTGTTTTTATTGTTGTTTGTTTTCGTAGATTGCGCGCACCTGTAGCCGACCGCTGCCGACGCAACTGCCGCAGCTGATCGAAGTTCATCTCACACACAACACCCTGCCGCCATCAGCCAAGCCATACCTTGACGCAATATATGGCAATAATAACCATCTGTAACGCTGCTGCACTGCACAATTCCGTTACGCCGGTACGCGGAAACATACGTTTCCGAACGGGCGTTTGGCACGCAACAACAATAACAGCAGCAACAACAACAACACGGCAGGCACGAACCGGGTAATGATAAGTCCTTAGTGAGTACCTGACCTAGTAGTCGTAGTACGCCGCACGTGCATGCATGTCTATATGCACGTTTATCGATGCGGCCGGCTGTCGGCCGAACAACAAGCTGTCCTCCTGGCGAAGCTGCGAGCGCAAAGTGGCGCGTGCTCAATGAGTCGCCACGCAGTCTACAGCTGCTGATGCTGCTGTTGCTGTTGTAGCACCGTTGCTGGTGATTGTGGCGCCGTATCGTGCCGGATTCCTCCGAACTCAGGATGGAGAGGGACCGCACGCCAATAGGAAAGGCCGCCCACCCCATCGTGGTGGTGGTGGTGGTGGGTGACGGTAGCTGCTATGGTGGTGGTGGTGGTAATGGCTGTAGTAGCAAGGCAACCCAACGACAGCAGCAGCAGCAGAAGCAGGAGAGACCAAGGTGGAGGAGGGAACCCCGCCGCGTCGGATCAGAGCAACGGACGGATTCCACCAGGAAGCTTCAACTTCCGTGTAGACCGCACACCGGCACATCGGGCGGCCGCCCGATGGCCGGCATCTGGCCTGTCTGTATGATAAGACACTTACTAGCTACGTGCTTGAACTTGGGTATTGTGTGGTGTGGTCCGTGGCCCCCGCTGTCCGCATCGAACTGAGTCGAGAGTGGAACTTCGGCTCAGGAAACCGTGAGGAAGAGTGAGTGGTACGGGCTAGCAATCCATGTATAGCTTATCCCGCCATTCCGCCATGATCTATCTCTCTGCCCCTGCAAAGCGGGAAGTGATGGCGCCACAACGAACGAACGAGCGGTGTTTCTTGAGTCGCTCTCGTGCAAGTAGCCCATCTACTGCTGTTGTTGCTGCTGCTGCTGCTGCGCTAGAGAGGATATGACCCTAACCACAACCGCCACACCCATACGTACAGATAAAAACAACCAAATTTCTATAGTAACTTTGTAAAAGTATATATATATATATATATATATATACAAGAAGTTTTGCAGAACTAGCAAAAGTTGACAAAGAGTGTTCCATAAGATCCAGCAACATGCGTAGAAGGTCGGATTGGTTGCTACAGATGCATGCGAGCGGGCGGATGTCGTCATAATGGACTACGACGACGAAATTGAATCGTTTGGGGCGCTTTTTGATCATGGCTTGCTTTTATCACGCTGCTCTCCGTACTTTTTATTTTGATGGCATAGTATTTTTTGAGTAAAGGCTTGCTCTCATAGTCCAGTTTTACTAAATATATATATATATATATATATATATATATATATATATATATATATATATATATGCATAGCCCTCTCACCTATGAAGGTTCAGGTAGATGACAATTTTAGATTACATGTGGCATGGAGAAACGCGACTGCCGTACCGTAATTGAGCATTTTTAATTCACAAAATTGCATAGAAATCGAACTGGACGAAGTTTACTAGGAAGATGCACCAAGGTTAGCAACTATTTATTTTCGAATTTATACGTTCAAATATAGCTGACCAGCAGTCAAAGATAGAGCGCGCTCCGGACGTCCAGTTAAGGCCACTACGACAAAAATTGTTGAAACATGCGTCCTACTATGGAGGATCGCCGAATGAAGAACGGTCACATAGGTGAGGCCACAAACATCTCAGTAGGTGGGGTGCATATTATACTACAGGCACTATTAGAAATTTAAAAAAACTCTGTGCAAGGTGTGAGTTTTGACCACACAACAAAAACACGGAAGACCATATTACAGCAGTATTTGTTGATTCATAAGCGCAATTTATTAGACGTTTGGCGTCGATTCATGGCCCTGGACGATCCTTGGATCCCTCGTTAAACATTCTAGTCTAAACAGTAGTCAAGCAGCGTCTGATAAATGTGCACCAAAGAAGACAAATACCGTCTTGTCGGCAGGGAAAATAATAGCAGCTCTTTTCAGGGATTTCCAAGGAATTGCGTACCTATTTATGATATTTCATTTACACAGTGTATGTGTGACTGTGAGGATGATTGGCTACTTATAAAAAAGTCAAAAGGTTACAGGAGCATATTATTCTACTTCTGAACTGCAAGTCAAAAGGTAGAGAATAATGTGTAAGAAGCCAATTTTAACCGTGGCAACCTCTACAGTTGCAGTTGCACAATTGCAAGAATTAGGATTTGAAATGCTACCCAAGTCGACCTGTGTTTCTGATTTGGCCCCTTGTGCCATTTTCGTATTCCCAAGCTTCAAGGTCTGGCTGCGAAAAAAATATTCATCTAATATAACTCTTATAGTCGCTGTAGCTGTGCATTTGGAAGACTTCGAGACTTATTTAATCTGAAGGCGTTCAAAAGTTGAAACATCGCTGGACTAAGTATTGAGAGCTTCTTTTTTTAGTAGATTGCTCCAATATCAAAATGTTGAACTGAATTCGTACACGGGCTATTATTGCCGTACGGCATATTTGGGTTACGTTCTTCGTTTGCAAAGACTTATGTTGTCAATAAAACGCATTCATAGAAAGAGAGTTAAAACTTCAAAAAATAAACATCGCAAAATCTTGGTTTATGCGAACTTACTCAACATGACTCGTTTCTCTCCTTAGCCAACGTTGAATGTCTTCCAGACGAAACAGAATTTTCTTCCGAACACGTTGACGCTTTGGGTTCGGTACGAAATAACTAGGTATCCCGCACTCGCACACACTGTAAAGCTATATCCGGTCAGCAACATCGATATAACAAGTGATAGTGATTTCACTGTCACTCTTGAATAAGACACTTGTACTCCCCTATTCCATTGCAAAAAATGCCTATTAAGGCAAGTTCTATAAGCCCCATACGTGCGGCTACGGAAAAGTATGGCTAGAACTTTCGTAGGCACCATATATATATATATATATATATATATATATATATATATATAGCCACTCATCGATAACGCACCAAAACTTGATCTGCCACAAACAATGGTCAACAAAGGTCTATGGAAGCAGCTCCTCTTGGCCACCGGCTGAAGGTTGGTGGTCCAGAAAAAGCGCGGCCCAGTGCAGAGGCCCGCCCTAGAGCAAGGGTCTCGCTCTAGGCCTTGCCCCATGAAAAAGTCGTAACGGTGCTGGACGACGCAAGCATCTGCGCCTGTGTTTGTTTAAGGTTAGGTCATAATCCGCAGTCCTATAATAGCCGTGACCCCCTGCCGAGACCTCTCCTGCGGATGGAGTGCTGGCCAGAGCTTTACATTTTCAGCGATCACCGTGCGGCACGCTCGACCAAGGTTTCTCGCAATTGTAAACCCTGGCCCTGCTGGCGTGGGACGAAGCTATGACCTACCCTTATAAACACTCCATGATCAGTTAAAGTGATAGTGGTTGTAGGTAGCGCAAGTACCTAGGTAGTACTTGCGCACAAAGTCGTCCGAATAACGTTTGATATCACATGGTGGGAGTCACAATAAAAGAGAAGTAGGCTAAGACCTAAAACAGTGTCTGATTGTGTCCAGTCTACGTTGCTGATCTAGCCTTACGCGCTTGTGCCGGCGGCAGTCTATACTACCTAACTTGCAATTTGATTTATTTGCAATTTGGTTTATATATTAGTAGCAGGTTTTATTGCTCTTGTGCAAATCCTTGACCAAGCACAGAAGCCAAATGCGCCACCGAAGTGTGTGATGTTTTTTCTTTTTCGCATGTGCGCTAGTTTATCCACCACTGGCCTGTTTGAACCTGTGCGTCGAGCCCAGTGGCGTAGTGCATTCGTCTGCGCCTCGCGATCGGAGGAGACACATAGGTGCGCGAGTTAGAACCCCATTGTTGGACATTTGTATTTATGGGGGTCCGTCTATGAAGCAATGCGAAAAGCAGTCCCATAGACGTTAAATCTTGGCTGAGAGTCAGCCCGGAAAGTATTCTTTTGGCTTGTTTCGACGCGCAAGAAATGGATGGTCCTCACAGCTGGGCTTGGACAACCCCCAATCGAGCATACCAGATGCCGCATCGAAGTGTCGCGCACTAGCTACCCAGGATCATCGTCTCGTCGATAGTCCATCACGCCATTCCCGCTACTACTACGACTACTACTACTGCTTCTACTACAAGTGTTGCTGCTACTCCCCGTACGACTTACGGCTTGTACGGCTGACTCCACACGGTTCTACAAACACATCATGTTAGCGTGAAGATCTGTTCTTTCGTGCCAAATCTTCTCCTTCTAGCAGCAGCCCAAAGTTCACTGTCCGTGTCCTCCTTCGTACGGTCTCCGCCTCCGTCGTCCAGGCCGACTCGGAAACGACTGAAAGATTGCCCGGGTGGTGCCTATAGCTGCTCCGATGTTCCGCCGCGGCTTCTTCTACTCTGTCTGTCCTTTGAAATACGTGCGGCAAGGGGGATGGGGTGCGTTTATGCAGCTGCTACACATCTTGAATATGTGCCGCTGCCACCCCCTGATACGAAAGCAACGTCACCCCCGCCGCCGCCGCTGCCGTTGTCGATGTCGTCGCAGTCGCAGCAGCAGCAGCAGCAGAGGATGACGATGGCGACTATGGCGGACACGCCTACAGATGCTGGAAGACAGCCGGCCGGCGGCCCTGCCGGACGGTCGGTCACATTTGCATAGTCATAGAAATCCCTGTACTGAAGTGAAACGTATGCGACAGAAGCACGAGGAGACGCTACGGTACGACCGCAATCTTTGCCCCATTCGGCTTTGCCCCGTTGCTCTCAGAAACCCCTTGATGTCCTCCTGTCCTTCGACCACCCCTCATACGACTTCTCTTTTCCTTTCTCGTCCTGTTCCTCTCTCTCTCTCTCTCTCTCTCTATATATATATATATATATATATATATATATATATATATGTTTTGGTTGCTTTAGGTACGTCTCTTGGTTTCTCTCTGTCTAGTTCTGTTTGTCTCTGCCATATGCCTCTGAGTCGTCGTCGTCGACTCGCAGGACGGACTTTCCACGGGAATTATCCTGGTCGGCGGCGGATGGCCGACGTGGGCCTAAGTCCAAATGAAATTCAGCCTACTAAATTGCGCACTAAGTTACCAGAGGCTCAGGGTAGAGGCCACTTAGCCTTAGCTTAAGGTTCACGTGCTGCTGCTGTTGCTGCCTCTGCTGCTGTTGTTCACGATAGCGTAACGCTGGTAGACCTGGTGGTACTCGACTGTGCCATGCTGACGAGACGTGTATTGTTCAACATAGCATGCTTACTACAGTGATATTCCAGCTCTCTAATGGGATTTCTACTCGTTTGGGCAGTGAACAGCACAATCGGCCTGTTGCCTGACAACCATGTTGACCGTAAGTTGAAAAACCTCGAAGTTCATAAGGTCCCTTGTTTTGCATGCGCGTAAAGTCAACTAGCTGACTTCGCGCGCACGATTTTAGAAGAGGGGAACAGCATTCCTTTCGTAGCGCCAAGTCGACAAATTTATAAGATCCGTCAAAGGAACAATGTCAATCGCATGACTCACTGGCCGTGGTGTCGATAATGGCCGTGAGACTGTCGAAAGAGCGATGCGAAGTGCAGCCAGGTGGAAGTGTTTGAGGAGTCCGTGGACTACCGGTGCTTGTTGCCTTGCCCACCACGGCCCGCTCGAACTCTTGCGCAACACTAGGGGTATATCAGATTCAACGCTGACGCAGAACCATACCTCCGAGTCAGAAAAACCTACAGTAGGCCCATAAAAAGATGGGAGGCTTCGGTTGTCTTCAAAGGACGAACAGGGACCCTCTGTCTCTATTCAAATCAAATCAAATCAAATCAAATGCACCTTTATTTAGTCAAAGGGGGGAAATTGATGGATTTCGTAAAAAATGAACTTAATCGTTTGACGAGGAGCAGATAAAGCGCCCTCTGACAAATCTTCGGTTTGACTTAGATGTGGTGAGCCCGTTTCCACTCGGAGCAGAACGACATGAATTTTTCCTTCGGGGTTGAAGAAATTCTCTGAGAGATTCTGAGTAGCGAGCGCATGCCTTGAGCTTAGCATCTCCAGGTTCCCTTTCATATTCGACAGTAGGGTCGGTGACAAGAGGTCTCTATTAAGAATTGCATCTGAGCGGATGCTTGAGAGATCTTTCTGTGAGCTGGTGATTAGGCTCGCGTGGCGAAAGCAATTTATGTTACCGGAGCAGTTTGGATTCAGGTGAGGAATGGGTTCCCGCAACGGAATCCATGTATTCTAATTAGACGCTAAACGAACTGTGGCAGAGCCTAGAGGGCGTTTCTATGCAGTATTATATATTCATGCACGAGCAAATTAAATAAAGATAATGCCCTGTGCACAGCTAAAAATCATGCAAACGAAACGATAAGTTATTTATTCAAACTTATTTTGGTCTATTTACATAGAGCAAACATATCATGTTCACATACACACACACACACACATTTAAATTCAAATATCTTGGTTGTTTAGTCACACACTTTCTCGAGCTCTTGATCACTCTACCGACCCTTGGGCGCAGTAGATAACATCAACTTCATCCCATGCCTGCTCAATAGCTCGTTTGTGTTAATCTTAATGTAGGTGGTGTGTGCGCCCAATGTGGGCTTTCAAGATGGCCCACATATATATGTGTGGGTTGAGACCTGGACTTCTGGGGGACCAGCAAGCCTTGTTAATGAATAAAAAAATGCGGCTTTTCAGCTATCACTGGTATCTCTGCACACTCGTTCTAAACATCTGTGCACACCTGTTCGGCCAATGTCAAGGTACAGAACTATCTCAGCAACCAATTTACCACTACTGTGCATGAAAATCACCTTTTTACGATAAAGAGTTGCCTTCACCATTTTCGTACGCTGCTCGCGCTAAGCGAATTCAAACCCGGCTTGTGTTTGTTCGCCACGCTTGTAGATGAGTGGCGCAACAGTCGCCACCCGAGAGACCCGAATGACTGAAGCTAATGCGCGAAGTTCTATGGGCTTACACAACGCTTGTTACATGATTTATGTCGCCTTATGCTGTATATATATATATATATATATATATATATATATATATATATATATATATATATATATATATATATATATATATATATATATAATATTTATATATATATATATATATATATATATATATAATATTTATATATATATATATATATATATATTTTTTTTTTTTTTTTTTTATATATATACACAAGATTCAGGTTGCATGTTAAGATGCACTCTAAATCTAATATTTAGCAATTAGCCCATATATATATATATATATATATATATATATATATCCAGCTTATGTTGTTATAGCAGTATACACGTCACGCTAGGCATCCTTACGATCCTATAATTATAGGGCCAGCTCTATATCTCTTATTTCTGCCGTTAGTATACGGCACTGAATTTATCGGTATTTAAAATTGTTGGCGCTCAGATACGTATATAAACTGTGTTGCAAAAAAATTGCAACTCGGTGATAATTTCGGCTTGGTTTATTTGAATGGCTTGAAATTTTAAGCGCATGATGTACATGGCGATCACGAGTATGATGTTAATTTCGTTGCAATCTCACAATCGGTTCATACAAAAAATAAAAAAGTGTAAAAAAATAGTGTTGCAAAATATTAGCAACAATAACGCCTAATGGCGTGTTCGATTCTTAGCAGGGCTGTGTGACTTATTTGATACTACATATTCTATTCTTAAAACGGGGTTTTCGTCCCTTCTTCTGAATCAAATCGTAAACTTGGTCTTTCATGGAGTTAATGAGCTGTTGTAAGTACGAAAGTGGAATATTAGTCCATGCTTGCTGGACAGCTTCTTTGAGGTTCGACAAATTATCATATTGTCGACCATTTGCGTAAATCTGCTTCACCAAATGTCCCCAAAGATTTTCGATGGGATTCAGGTCTGGACTCAATGCCGGCCAGTCAAAAAGTGGCACTCCTTGTTTTTAAAAAAAGGCTATAGTGCTAGCCGAGGTATGAAACGTGGCGCAGTCTTATTGAAAAACTGCGCCAGGTCCCCCAATTCTTCTGAAATGGGCTTCTAACTGGGAACCGACGATACGCTGGTACTTGTCGGAATTGTTTCGGCCCACAATCGCGACTAGATCGGACTTCCCATTATATCTAAACGCGCCCTAATATTTCACAGAACCACCACCGGCCGCACGTTTCGAGAACCATTTAGGTTCCTTCCGTAAGTCGTGCCAATAGTACTGACAGCCGTCTGAGATTAAATTTCTTTTCATCCGAGAAGACGATGTTTTTCCACTCGTTATCCCAAGTTTGGTATCTATGCGAAAATTCACGCCGTGCGACAATGTGCTTCGGTTGCAGTCGCGGCATAAGCTTCCTTTTCGCGTATCGCACGTTTTTGTCAGAACTTAACACTCGATACACTGTGGATCGGTGCACTGGCACTCCTAAAGTCCTGATTCTGGAAGAAGACATTTAGTCATGAGTAGCCAACTGTATGATCCTTCGCCGATCTCGAATAGTCAAAACTGGCTTACGCCCACTGTAAGATCTGCACCTTTAGTTCACTCCAGGATGTAAGAACCTGCTGATGGTGCTCTTATGCCGTCTTAATCTGGTTGCTATAGCAGTTACTGTATGACCGAGCTCAACATATGCCTCAATTCTTGTCTTTTCATTATCCGAGAGATCCTTTGTACGATCCCATGAGTTTAAACATACGCTTCGCCGTTAGTTTGGAACAACGACTAAGCTGTAGAAAATTTTGCAGCTATAGAACGATTGATTTAGCTGGACAATAATCCTGACATTTGATTCCCGGGATCGAATGTCAGCTGTAGTATCGACTATCCTTTACAAACAAGAGCTGTGTTGTTAGCTTTTTTATTTATTGTATGACCCGATTGTGAGATTGCAACGAAATTAACACCATACTCGTGTTCCGTCATGTACATCATGCGCTTAAAATTATCACCAAAAACATGAGTTGCTCATTTTCAGCAACACACTTTATACATATATATATATATATATATATATATATATATTAGCTGGACATTGTAGGCAGGCTGTGTATGGAACTTTTAATCTAAAAACTCTGCGCCGGATGTGAGGATATTTTAGCGAAGTTTTCCTTGCAGTAGCAGACCACGCTATCAGCGCCGACGCTTTCCTGGGCCCGCGGGCACTAGAATATTCCGGTAGCTGGGGTAATGCCCGCGTAAACGCTAACGTAGTAAACTGAATCACCTTTTTTCTACTCTCAGCGTATTGTAGCTTACTTAGTGACTTTCATTTGGACTTCTACTTCTTAAGTATTCTTCTTGTTTATTGTCAGCCTGATATATTAGAAATAGCTAACTGTAGGTTGCGCCGTCGATTCAAGATAAAACGCATTTTTTTTATTAGCGCAAGAAGGTCCCGGAGTGACAAAAGCAACTGGACCATCGTGTACTAGACCTTAGTATGGCTGCCAATACTCGAAATTGCCACATTACACTCCTCAGATTCTGACCGGATACGGTCAGCTACAGATTAAGATGATGCAGACTAAGACGGCTACTAACGATACATTTGTGCTATGTAATAACGAGAAAGCGGAAAAGACTGTTTTGTGCCGCGAATCTCTTACAGAAGCATGGAGCGTGGACTTCACTGCTATGAGGGGCCGCCCCAGAAACAGAAGAGTGACTACATGATAATTTCGACAAAATGGCGGACGAAGAGGACAAAATCATCATGTTTGACGCTATTTTGACATCCAAGACAGCCACTAAGACGATTGGGTGGAAAGCTTGCGCGGCACTCTCAGGTCTCAATACACTCCTCAAGGTCTCAATGCACCGCTCAGGACTGTGAATGGCTTAAGCTTTCTTTTTGGCCAAATGTAAATATGCGGCAAGTTAGGCACGTACAAAACTTAATCAAAGAAAATGGCAGAGACGCCTCTGCCACGGCTTTGAATTGCTATTGATTATGAATATCAAATAACATTGACGCTGGAGTAAGGTTAAGAAGAAGTTCGTGTCAGCGTGTTTAGGAGTCCCACACTAGTCACGCAGGTTGCCAGTAATGAACGCTACGCGTCACGCATTTCCAAAATCTTTCAAAACAAAAACGTCACTGATCAGAACCGTGAACAGCATGGGCCTTAAGCTGTCGTTTTAGGCGAGCCCTGTTGTCTGCTCGGGACCGCAAATCACATCAAGCTACTTGACAAGCTCTCCGCATATTTGTAGATTAACTTTAATTGTAAATTTAACAAGATTTTATATGTGACTTTAATTCCCCTTGACTTAAAGAGACAAGCTGCTCGGTGCAAGCAAGCATGTTGCTTGCGCACCTGTGCAGCAATTGTACTCTGGTTATACTATTCCAATAGAGATGCCCTGGGTTCCAATCGTTTGACCCGACAACAAACATACTATAAGAGTCAGCCCAAAGATTTACTTTGGAGTCACAAAAGTCTAAGAGATAGTAGTAGAACACTGAAAGGAAAGTCATGTGGGTCTGACGAATGTATGGTTTCCGACTGCTGGACCTCGCTTTAATGGCTCGATTACTGGGACTAAATGAACGCATAGAGCCAGTGCGTTATGATTATCATTGACAGAACAGGGTTGCCCGTGGATTCATCGTCATAAATCACTAGCTATGTTTGTATGTTTGTTCTTAAGCCTGGTAGTACGCATGCAGCCATATTTAAAGCAAAAGCGAGTGTTCCCCAATAAACAGCATGAGGATGTATATATCTATATATTTAGGCGGACCGTGTGAAACGAATGCATTTGAGGTGTCCGTGAATCCGCGACTACAGACTGGTTTTGGCAAAAAGATTTGGCCTTTATATTGGATATATATGCCTACGTCAGGCCATATCGGATGTTACTATGTTTCTCTAATATTGTCATCTCGTGGTAAGTCTGACCTCTCACTGAAATCTTGTTTGAGCTATCGTGTACGAGAACGTCGACTTGGTGTGTTTTGGCTGCCCACATCTGACCAGCAGACATGCAAGGGCCGTAGACAATCCACAAAAACTTAACTGATAGCAGCAGCTCGCTGGGCCAGATTGGTTTTGAGGAAACCCCCCCCCCCCCTTTTACATGTTCTTATTTATGGATCGGCAGCGTCTGACGGCGACGAATCAAAACTCGAAATCGACGAAAAAAATTTTGCGCTATCTCTGGCCATTGGGTGCTTCAGGTTCTTCGATGGAGTGCCCTGCAAAGAAAGATTTTTCCTGACTACGACTGGACTTCGGCCCCACGGATGGACACTTACGATTTTGTTCCGCTCCTCGACGGTTGATGATAAACTTTGCTTGTTACTACGACTACTTGGCTCTCAATTGCGACGACGGGTGGGAGAGGTCATCTCATGATCGCTATCATCTTTGACCTATTGAAATTGGCCAAATAGTCAATTCTCCCTGCAGCGGGGGCAGAGATCATAGGAGTCTAGTGTTATTAGGCTTTAATGTGAACGCTAAAAAAGGCAGAATAACTTTATTCATCACAAATAGTTTCTATACCTAAAAAGAGTTTGACTAATATGCCCCTTCCTAGCGCTTTGTTGTCTGCGCTCATCACACTTGTGCTTGTTCCTAAGAAAGGTTTTAGAGAAGCGACGGAGCCCTACCTCGGGCGGCCTCCGCGAGTTTTCGTGAGACCCCTCTCATTACAAAAGCAGCAAATCATTTGTATTGTTTAAATTCATTCCCTCTTTAAAGCTACTTCGAAAGGATAATATGGCCTTAATAATTTTGTCTACTTAAGTCGTCGTGTGCAAAGCATTCCAAAACTGAAGTCAAGGGAAGCTTCGGGGCGCTTACTTCTTGTACACATACCATAGTATATTGTGTTTAATATAACACTATATAATACAATTGCTTTATAAGCAAACATGTTCTATATATATTGCAAACACTTTCTATATTTATTCAAATAGGGCTTCCAAACAGCAGAGAGATAGCAATATATGAGTTTGGAAAGAACAAATGATTTCTGAAAGTAAAGGTACACATGAGGGGTTGGTAGTATGAAGTAGCGAAAGATGGTATTAACAAGGCGAATGATGCCTCCACAACCTTGTTAATGTGTTGGCTAAAACCAAGATCAGGCGTAATGTATCCGCCTCACATGTATAGGAGAGAGTCGGCAAAGTGCAATCGTTAATTTTGTAGTCGATGTCAAAAATTTGGACGGTGAACGAATCGTGCCATTTTTAGAAGGCCATCGACCAATGTTGGCGATAGCCGAGTGCAAAACAGCATGGGAATCACTCAAGCAAACAAGATAATGAGGTCTTAAGTCATCATCAAATTCATATTATTTGACGTCAGGTGATAGGCACTTTTTAATGTCCAAACAAATCCTATACAAAACTAAAACAAACGTTCCCATGAGACACACCAGATAATTTAAGATATAATAACCTTTACTTGAAAATGACGGTCGCCCTCGCCCATTGCACTATATAAAAACCTAGACGTTCTAATTTGCAAAGCAGAAGAGAGTGATCTACCCTGTCGAGTGCGTTCTTTTGGTTAAAATAAACGCAGTAAAACGAGCATTTATGAGCAGTTCTAGGTCATCTCCAAAAGCTGTGTACATGAAGACTGGTGTGCGTTGAAGCTGTGCTAGGCAGGTCAAGTAAGCGGTTTAAATTTATGAAATTATTTAAGTGGTTAACTAAAACTTTCTCGAAGGTGCAACACGGTATAGATGATTTCGACAGGCCGATAGTTATCTGTATTCGTTTTAGAGATCTCCTTGTAGACATGGGTAAGAAGACTGAGTCCAAAAAGATCGGACAAAACGCCATCGTTGTAAGGTTATTTAAAGACGAGTCTCAGTGACTCGGCTAAAAAGAACTCAAACGATCTATGAAAAATTAGAGGAATGTTTTCACATGCACGGCTAGTCTTCGGTTTAAGATCGCAAATAAGTGAATAATTACTGACAGAAGATAACCAAGTCATCTAGATGTGAAATGTTACATGGATTATCTGCTAGTGAGATTCGGACGAGGCGCACAGAACAGGGAAGAAAAATGTTTAGTGAAAAGCTTAGCTTTTTGTGAGTCAGTAGCGGCTACCGTAGTACCTAATGTAATGGAAGGAAGATAATTAGTTCCCTTTAGTCGATTATTGGCGTAGCAAAAAAGCAAGCTAGAGTCCCTTATGTCTCTATCATTCTAGACCCATATAAAATACGGAGTCTTCTAGTCACTTTTATTCGAGTATGTTCAAGAAACTGAGATGCACTTCTATACGGCCTTAGGTTATTTAGAAACACGATTTTGTAAGCCTTAATGTCATTAATGGGACCACACTGGTCAGCCAACGCAGTAAGCGTGTTCTAAAACACCGAAGTGTGAGATTTCTCAAGATCACCCCTAGTGGCACAGACAATGCACGGCAGCAACTCCGGGTTCTGCCAGTTAACATTACATATTTAGTCCCGCGTCCTCTATAAAAGTAAACACGTCAGCGGCACAGGTTACTCGCCTTCTCTTTGCTGTTAAACCGGACCCGCACCGCGTTATTTTTTAATCTTGGAATCGTATAAACAGGCAAAACAAAATTGATTTTTTTAAGTGACCCGTAGTGTCCTTAGGATTAGTAGTAGGGCTTCTATTTCCAAGGCAAAATCAGTAGTGCCTTCAGGATTCGCCGTTGTCCTTTTGCGGGCCAGAACCTTGAAAGCATAAACTGCACTGGACGACAGTTGCGCTCGGAGCTTCTAAAGTCGACATTGCTTACATGACCCAATCTTTTGCTTCTAGCAATAAGCCACTTTGGTGAATCTTTCTCCAAATGAATTACTGAGCTATTATTTTTGAACCGTTTAGCACAAGCCGTGCCTTGTTCAGAGAACCCTATGAGAGAGAAGAGAGCATTTGAAATTTTGTCCTCTATAAGGCAGATTAATACTACGTGAGGGGTCATTGCACTCTCCTCTACGGCCATTTCATTGACTGATAAATCGACACTGGTAGACGCGCCCGTTGAGAGAGGAGTTCCATTACGTCCATTGCAACAAATGCAGGATTATCCCCAACGGCATTGCACATACAGTTAACAAGCAGTGTATGTTTACCGTCAGTTTACCGGCATCGTCAAATTTGAATTTCAAGAGTTTGAATCGATCACCAGAGCCTGCTCGCAAACAAAATCGTATGTTTACGTTCGCTGCTCGCTAGGGAATACCAATGGCACGGGACCAACCCTTTTCGTTGTCTACCTCCATATACATTCCAGCGGAAACACTTCTTTTCGTGTCTGAATGCGTTTGTTGAGCATAAAACGTTCGCGGCGCCTCAGATGTGCCTCTGGTAGAGCTATGTTTTGATATGGGATGATACAACGCTAAGTCTAACGTTGTCATTGCAGATGCACATGTCAAGCTAAGAGTTTATCATGCATAACCCACGGCTGCTGCTCTTTCATATTTTAAGATCATAGATAGTTGACTTTTCAGCTGACTCCTCGACTACATCAGTCGAGAGAAAACGTGCGACGTTCGTTAGCAAAACGCCGGGATTACAGGAGATACAACTTACCAGAGCTTCTGAAAAGCGTATTTTTTTAACGTTTCGGCTTTTGTTCACATAAAATAATTTGCCTGTTGACAAAATCCCGAACTCTGCTTCGTCGGGGGTGCCTTAAGGCGAATACGTTATTTTTTTTACATACAATTTTAGTTTTGAACTTGACATGTGTCTATTGTCAAACCTCAAATAGGCTATGCTGACCTAAAACCTAGGCTATGCGGACATCTTTAAACACATACATTGATGACGGAGTTGCCCAGTACCAGGTAATGTGCTAGAACATGCTGCACTTGAGTTTGATAAGCAAATAAAATAATATTACTATTACACTAGCTCTCACGTATACCTGTGACAGAGTTAGATGTAGTTATCAACCTTGATTTTAGTCATCCTTTTACAAAAATACTGGATGCCTCATCACGTCTTGTTACTCATGTCCTTTTTCTCTTGAATACCTCCCTCTCGACGAATAGAGGTAGAGAGTAGACGTATTCAACATTTGGTCCTCTTATTTTGATCCGTTTACCCTGTTCAAGTTTGACAATCGTAGGGAAACTACCACGATGACAGAACAAACTAAAAAGTGTCGAGAGGTGCGAAGCACACTTTAAAGTGTGCCAGGTCCGGGTTTCAACACCACTCAACCTGACAGGCGGTCGTGTTCGACTTACAACGTCATTACAACGGGCGTTTGCTTACGTTTGGCGCTGCTTCGCGGTCTCGTAACTCGAGAGACCAATGCACAGCCAGCTTACTCCGTCGACGGGACGTGAGGACGTCGACTCGCACGCACAACTCCTGGGTTCAACACACGTTTGTTTGTTGACACAACAATGTCAACAAAACAACGTTGCCGGATTTTAAATATTTTTTATTGGTTTTATTTGTCCTAATTGAAATCTTTAGTCTACTTAAATCTTCACTATGCGAGGAGCGATACATGTGGCGTGGCCTAACAAGGCATATATCAGCCAAGCACCCGACCTCTATTGGGACTTCGTTGTCCATACCTACCACCCCTGAGCCCCATGTTGGCAACCAACGTAAGCTTTGGAGAATATTCAAATTACGATGAGACGAATTAGGCTGATTCGAACTGTACCAGTCAGAAGGAAAGTGGCCGAAGCTCTTACCCAGGCATTCTCATCAAGTCTTTTTCTCTTTGGCTCCCGTGATGTTTTGCCTCCCCCCACCCGCAACAATGCTTTATCCTTTTAGGTCATCATTCACAGCAATCTTCGCAATTTCCCTCAATATATGCATTTGTCAGACGTGATTGCACCTCTCATTTTTGCGACTCGACCGCCAAACCATTAGCAACGATACCGCCGGCCAGTTGATCATTTAACTCTCCGAAGGAGATCCTTCTGGCCCATATTGACAGATACCTTAAGGCCCGGCATTGGCTTTATAGAGGCATTGCGAGAGCAACATCCGTTAGATTCTGAGGACCTTATATGGCCGACACTAAGCAGAACTTCTCTGCTGTTTGGCAAGTCAAAGGAAGATATTCAGGCGGCTATTAGGAGCTTCTCTAAGATTTCTGCAGCAGGGCGAGACTTATTGAGATGCCGGTTGTTAATGGACCTTCCCTTATTGACCCTCGAAGGCGTCGCCGTCAGCCTGCTTTCCGCGATAGCAAATGTTTAAGACATTCCTCTTTGGGGCACACCCTTCCTTCCTTTAACCGTTTATGTTTAACGCAAAACTAAACTACTATATATTAGAAAAATAAAAAAAGCTCCATAAGAAGAAGCTAAAAATGCTATATGTATATACATAATGTATGTGTCCCTGAAGAAAATATTCTTATACCCCGGTAACAGCGTCATAGCGCGGAGACCGGCGATTTGTAACAAAGCTAAAAGGAAGTTCAAACACACCATATGAAAACCGAGGGTCCTTGTTTTAAACAACTGTAAACAATGTAAGGCGCTTTTGCAACATAAATAACGGAAAGCAAAAAGCTCTGCTGCGACAGATGATAAATGGCATAGAAGACGAGCCATGGGGAAAGCCTTAAAAATGGTCAGAGGGATAGGCGGACAGGCCCCAAAATTAACACTGTAAGACACAGAAGCCGTACACATTTAAAAAAATTATTTCCACAACATGGACAGTTTAATAGGGACACCGTCACAAGAGAAGCAATTCCCCCATATCACACGCGCGGAGTAATTATGGCTGCGGAGAGTTTCACCCAGGGAAGTCTTTGAGATCCGACGGCAATCTGCCTATGACGGTAAAGACGTTCCTTAAGGAAACCCGTTCGCAGAATAGTACGGTCTCCCTGTCCGCCAACCAATACGGATTTCGCACGAACAGATCAGTTCGTACAGCGATACAACGAATAACAGCCGAGCTTGACTTGATTCACAGATATATATACAAACGGCAGCTCGTTGTGGCAGTCCTTCTGGATGTCAAAAACGTGTTTAAAAGTCTGCCGTGAAACGGTAGACTTTTAAACGTCTGCCGTTAAAAGGCTGCCAAGAGACAGCCATCACGATTCCTCCCTTCCTCGCGATGACTGTCGTAGGGTACCCGGAGGACAGAAGAGTTTTTAACGGCACAGTGAAAAAGCCATGACATCAGGAGCTCCACAAGGGATAATCCTGGTCCCCTGTCCTGGAACATAACATATAATGATGTCCTGAGACAGCAAGATCATCCACAGGGAGTAGAAATTATTTCGTACGCTGACAACCTGGCCGTCTTTACTCAAGCAAGGACAGAGGAAAGCCTACAACTAAAGGTAAACACTAATCTGCAGTCAACAAAACGTTATGGACATGGATTGCAAAATGGATAAAGCTGGACTACAACTTCCCCTGACAGAGAGAAAAAGAGTAGGCAGCATGAAACTGATGGTGGCGGGCCAGAAGATCAAGCAAGTAACAGAAGCTAAATACCTTAGCGTCCTACTGGCGAGAAGAATCTCAGGAGCATTAGTCACATTAGAAAGTGCACGGCCAGGGCGCCCAAAGCGGCTAACGCGATGAGCAAAGCTCTACCAGCCTTACAGGAACCGCGAGAGTGCCGGCAACGAATATTCATATCGGTTACTTAATCAACTGCACTTTTTGGAGCGCAATCTGGCTGCAGAATATCCTAAAAACGACGACGGCATAAAAGCCCCTATGAAGCACGTAGATAACAGCGGCGCTTTGGATCATGCAAGGCTACCGCACAGTTAACACGAACGCAGTCTTAGTACTGGCTGATTCCCCACCTTGAGACCTAATAGTAAACAAAACGAAAAGGATGTGGAGAGGAGGGCCAGAGTTTAACAAAAGAAGCCTAGCCGAAGAACGACAGTGTCGTGGCAAGAGAAGTAGGATGCCATCCCCACGGGCTTACCGAGTAATTCACTTTGCTTGCTCATCCCAGACTAACAAAGTGAATAGGGAAAATAGGGAAATGAACTAACGCAAGGTCTGACCGGCCAGGACGATTTCCAAAAATCTCTCGTATAGACAAAGCTCGCTCTGACACTTGCGTGCATTATGTGGACGGCATCAAAGATGGCCCTGAGCACACTCTCCTGAAATGCAAGGGAGTAGAACAAGCCAGGACAACCGCATTCGCGCTGCTAAGAGTGAGATGTGCCCGAGAAAAATAAAAACGAGGAGACCAGGCACACCGAAAAGTAACATGAGTATGTTGGTGCAATACATAAGCAAGGAAGTTAGGTCAGGAAATACCAACTGCGGTGGTAAAAGAAAAAGCCGAGTTTAGCAGGCATGAACGGATTGCGACGAAAAGATCGAATTGCGCTTACGACATCAACAGATAACGTAGCTTGTAATCAAACGAGTTCGCAGGTGTTGGAACGTCGGCACGTCGGACCGGTGAGGGAATTCGTGAGTAGCCTGGGCCACATGATCCGTTAGGCGCTTGCCACTTCTCCTAATGACCCATAATACTGTTATGTGGATATCTGAGCCATGAGAGAGCAGAGCTTAAGGGGGTGTGTTTAGTGGGCAAGGGTCTTGGCGGGCCAACGTCTAAGTGCTGTCTTCGACACGGTTTGAGAAAGGGAGCACGCCCGGTTCATAGCAACAGGGAGTAACGGAATTCACCTTCTTCGAAAAAATATACATATATATATTTTTTTTTGGAAGAAGGTGAATTCCGTTACTCTCTGTTGCTATGAATCGGGCGTGCTCCCTTTCTCAAACCGTGTCGAAGCCAGCGCTTAGACGTTGGCCCGCCAAGACCCCTACCCACAAAACACAATATATATAAGTATATATAAATAGCGTGCAAGATGAAGCCATGCCTATATTATATACTCTACTTTGGCTGTTTACTAAATAGATTATTAATGACATGTGAAATATCACCATTAAGCGTCCGCAGCTTAGCTATCTCCATGTAATCGATTTGTATTGAGCTAATAAAAAAGCGCACTTGCATAAATACCGTTTTTATCTACGAAACCCTGTATCAGTTCTAGGTTTCTACGTTATAAGCTAGTCTACGACGTCCAGTGTTCGATGCCACTTTTAAAATCACTTGGCATTATTTTGCCTGTTTGCCCGCATTCGTATGATCAATTTGTATAATCAAACTTTTTTTTCCATGATTACTATAGTAGGCACCTGTGCGGCGTCCCAAGGCAACGAAAGTGCAGGGTGCAGGCCAGGAGCGGACCTTTGGCATGAGTTTCTTGCCTGGTTCGAGGATTTCTTCTTTGGCGCAAGGTCTCTGCGCGCAGCTGCGCCTCCCCTCCTCCACGCATACACCGCACACGAAATAACGCTCCCAACGCGTGTGGCGCTGGAGTTAACTAGCAGTTTCCACCTGGAAACTACTTCTACTACTACTAGTAGAACCAGGCCTGGGCCAAACCTGGGGGTGAAGAGGAATCCGGGTTTAATTGGTTTACAGGTCTCAGATCAGCCATTGTTAGCTGCTAGCGGCGCATGTGCATCACGCACTCCTAACACCTTCCATATCAAAAACAGGGGCCGGAACCGCTCGACGAGCTACCCTACCACCCCCGCGACACCACCTTCGACTACTCTTCGGTGGCCTTAATTTCGACGCTTTCATTACACCAAGACGATTGCGTTGTAGTGTACATGACCCTTCGATCATGCTGTGTGCTTATCGAGACGGGTATGAGCGTCTACAAAGAAGAAGGTCTAGTCTGAAGAAGGTAGGTGTCCCCCCATATCACTCCGTCACCGTTGCCCCTAACAGGCCCACCACTTCTGTTTCTCTAGAGCCACTCTAATCTCTTCGCGTTGCGACAGTGGCCCGCGTGAAACTACGTCACGATGGGAATTAGCCGTAGCAGGTATGGTGAACATTGGCTGGGTCCTGTTGGAGGGTTCAGAGGTACTGTTGGTTCGACGGCCCTAGCAAGTCGGCAAAAAACAGGCGACCGGTGTCGCTCACTTCTTCCTGATGTCCCGTAGCGTCTCCTGCCCTACGTCTCCGGTCGGTCGTAGCAGTTACCGCTGCTCTGTCCGTTTCAACAGCGCTCAAGCACCAAGCGCCCCCCCCCCTTCCCTTCAACAGCGCTCAAGCACCGAGCGTCCCCCCCCCCCCCCCCCTCCACACAGCAGCCGCCATGTGAAAGGGCGGGCGGACAACTAAGATTAACGAGCGTAGTTAGTAGCGGCAGCAGCAGCACACCTCTTCTGCCGTCTTCACCTAAGCCGCCTCCGCCGCGGTCGACGCACTGTGCTCGTCTGCAGCGGTCTCACTAAGAGGCGGCGCCGCGTTGCGAACGGCCATACTCATAGGACACGGAGAACACGAACACGTTTGCGGCCACACACACACGCAGACATATACAGAGATACACATCACGAGCCCCCCCCCCCCACACATCCACCCCCGCACGCAGAGCAAAGTACGTGCAAGAAGAGGTACTCGCTAAGTGCTTGCCAACACTGTCTCTCCATTTTGTAGTACAACGGAAGGAAGAACGGTGTGCGGGCCAAGTGCAACGGTGGCTTGGTTGTCGCTATCGCTCTTCATCATGCAATGAATTGCACGCCCACGACGCAGCTGCGGCCGCCGCCGCAGCTACTACATCCTGTTGGTGTTCGCTGTAGCCTGGCAGACTACAAAGTAGTACTCGCCCGGCTACACTACTACTACTACTACTACTGCTACGAATTACGAGTCACAATTATGAATACCAACTACATGCATCCTGTGTGTGAACCAGAGCCACCAGATGTACGTAGCTAATTGCGGAACTGAATCGCGCTGCCTTACCTCGTTTGCCGACGCTTGCATTTCTCAGAGAGGTGCGCCGCACATATATATAATATATAAGTATATAAGTATATAAATATATAAATATATAAATATATAAATATATAAATATATAAATATATAAATATATAAATATATAAATATATAAATATATAAATATATAAATATATAAATATATAATATAAATATATAAATATATAAATATATAAATATATAAATATATAAATATATAAATATAAAAATATATAAATATAAAAATATATAAATTTAAAGAAGTGAAGAAGAAAACAATGTTCAGCAACGCTTAAAAAGCCGAAAATAGAAGAACAACAAATCTGCGTCAAGTTCTGTGTTAAAAACCAAACCATATGTTCTAAAGTAGTGAAAATGTCACGGACTGCTTATGGTGATTGAGCAGTGTCCCGAAACACTGTGTATACGGGGTAACGTCGATCAACATAAATGTTATTCTGACTATTATTGTTCGGATTTACAAGGGAATCATCTTCCACGAGTTTTACCACTTGGTTCTAAAATGGTAAATACGGAATACTACCGCGAATTGTTTTAAAAATTGCGCGAGAACCTCCGACGCAAGAGACCTGAGCTCTGGGAAGAACAACTCTTGGATCCTCCATTGCGACAACGCACCGGCAAAATGTCCTTATCTGGCGGACCTGGTTCCGTGCAACGTTCTTCTGGTTCCCACGGATACATTTTTTTAAAGGGGTAACGTTTTGAGGCTTCAGAGGAACAAATGCATTGCAGCTGGCGGAGGCTATTTTAAAGGGAACAAACCAGTTTGACGGATACCAAAATGAAATTCACAAAAAGAATAACTATCTTTTTGTGAAAATTAAACTTTTTGATCCACCCTCACATACATCTAATATAGTCGTGGAACTATCGAGTCGCCTACACGCGTTACGCGTCTCAGGACATATATGTGAAGACGCGTGGGCTATTCTCGTCTGGGAGGTTCGTCAGGCAACTAGCAAATCGTCTGCAGTGTTTAGTGGCAAGCATGATATTATGACGTCATTATAGGAGCAATCGGAGCGGCGGCATAGACTATATATATATATATATATATATATATATATATATATGTAGTGTATATATTTATATATATATATAATATACCGCGGCTTTCTTAAGACAGCGCCTCGACCTCGAACTCCAACGCGGGAACGCGGCGTCCGTCCGCGGCACGCTGCTGAAGTGGTCCCAACCCACTCTATATGAGATAGAGTAATATTCCCAGTGCACACGTTCTCGGGAGACAATTGTCGCTCCATTTGTATTCTTAATAAATTAATGTATATATATGTATAAATATATATATATATATATATATATATAATATATATATATATATATATATATATATATATATATATATATATATTTATATATATATATATACAAAAAAAAAATATATATATATATACAGGTAGTTCAATAAGTTCTTAGAATGAAAACCGAGAATTTTCCAAATCATGTTTTAAATTTTTCTTATTCGATATACTCCCCGAGAAGCTCAATACACTTTTCCCACCGAGAGTTCAGAGCTTTCATACCTCTTGAGTAGAATTCCGCGTCGTTAGACTGAAAATAGGCATTGACAGCAGCCTTAACGTCTTCATTGCTGGAAAAACGCTTTCCACCGAGACTATTCTTCAAATGTCCGAAGAGGAAATAATCAGAGGGGGCCAGGTCTGGAGAATAGGAGGGTTGTTCAATAAGTTCGAATCTCAGTTGGGCCAGTTTTGCCGATGCTTGCCGGGACTTGTGTGCAGGAGCATTGCCCTGGTGAAACGGGACAACCTTCTTCTGCAAAGCGGGCCGTTTCACGATGAGTTCTTGCTAACGGCAGTCCAACAGTCTTGCATAATATTCTCCTGTGATCGTTTTACAGCTCTCAAGGTAGTCGACCAGCATTATTCTACATTGGTCTTAAAAAACTGTAGCCATCACCTTTCCGGTCAATGCCGTTGTCCGCACCCTCTTCGGAGGTCCTTCATCAGGTGCACACCATTGGCAAGATGCTTCTTGGGTCTCGGGAGTGTAGTGATGAACCCGGCTTTCATCGACGGTCATGAATCTGCACCAAAAATCCGACAGATTTTTCGACATCTTGGCCAAATTTCGCTGTAAAGCCAAAACAGGCGCGTCTTTTTGGCCTTGGTTGAGCAAATGCGGCAGCCATTTTGCTCTAAGCTCTTTCATCTTCAAGTTTTCGTGTAGGATAAAATGCACACTGCCTAAACTAATCCCTAATGCCTCCGCTATTTCCTTAATGTTCATTCGTTTAATTGTGCCAATAATTTTTTGCACTTTCTCTACGTTTTCCTCATCAGTTGCCGTTTTTTGGCCTCTTGGACGTACTTTATCCTCGGTGCTCCTGCGACCCTCTTTTTAACACATTAATCCAGTTGGAAACAGTGGCAAAACATGGCGCAGAGTCACTGTACGTCTCGTCTAACTCAATTTTTACTTGGGTCGCATTCCAACCTTTGAAATAAAAATGCTTGATAACCACTCGAAACTCTTTTTTCTCCATTTTTAAAAATCACGCCGATACGTTGCACGGGGAAAGCTATCAAACGAAATCGCAACGGCCAATCACCATAATATATTGAGTGCTAGCAGTCGAAAAATTGCAGTTCCTATTAGCGGTGAAAGCGTGCCAATTTTCGAATTCTAAAAAGCTCATTCTAAGAACTTATTGAACTACCTGTATATAAATATATATATATATATATATATATATATATATATATACAATATATATATATATATATATATATATATATATATATATATATATATATATATATATATATATATATTTATAAAGTGGCTTTAAATGAAAAGTTACAAAACGTCGTAGCAACCAAATTGGTTAGGGATAACGTAGTGAAACATCTAGGGACGCGAGTGAGGCCGGCATAGTTGTGCGCATGTGCGAGTGCCTACGAAGAGCGGAGGAGCGACGCAGGCAGTTGTGTGTCCCGTACAATTGACGCGACACGTGCGTGGGTGTGAGAACATCATTGCGATTCCATTGCACAGCTCGCAATGCGAATGTTAGCAGCAATGATGGCGACCAGCGTTGCAAAAGTGTATACAATTATGCACAACAGGTGGGATTACCGGGAGATGTGCGCGCAGTGAGTTCTGAAAAAGCTCAGCGAACCGACAAAGGAACTGCGTATGGAGCTATACCTGTTCCGGTATTATGAAGACCCCCCACCTGTTGAAGCGGATCATCACCGGTGGCATGAGGTAGTGCCCTCACTTCAAGCCAGAGACAAAGTGGGACAGCATACAATTGAAGCTTGTGTCGTCACTTCCCCCTAAAAAACTCAAAGGCGCTTTAACTTGGTCGACGAACTGATGGGCACAGTGGAGGGTCTTGCCTGAGCCGCCGGATTTCGGGGAACAGAGAATTCTTCGGATCGTGAAATAGTGCAGTAGTTTTTCTCAGGTCTCTGGTGATTACTTTTGAATAAAGATTTCAACTATACTTACAGTGTCGTTACGTACATTTTTGTTAAAACTACCGTATATATTTTATATATACGCCACTTCAGTGGGCCAGCAAACGCTTTCTGCCCAAAGGGGCAAGCGGGTTAACAAACGAATGGCGCAAAGGTATCACCGCGGGGAATCACATTAAACTAAAATTGTGGATATATATATAGTCATTGTCTCCACTTGCTTTATCTGCCAGCGAAGTCGTAGACGCTTACAGGACTTTTTATTGCATTCAACTTAAATACTGCGGGTTATCCGTGTTCGAACTGAGTGTATGTCGTTTGCAAAGGTAATAAACCTTGTTAAAGTGTGAGACCTTAAAGTCAAATGCCAACACGCTTCTATTTTCACGCATTGGCAGAAACGTTTTGTGAGAGCTGAGCGCCTGCAGGTAAGATCACGCGATTACTAAATATATTTGCGCTGATATTGCAAGTATTGTAAGATTCTCATGTCATAGCTTCCAGGAGACAAAAACTGGTTGCTGGTCAATTATTTTGGCACGAAAAACCGAGCTCTAGTTACGAGAAAATAGTAGCGTCTCAAGTTTTTTTATTCCAGGCTTGAAAGGAACCATTACATGAGGTTACCTCGTGCATAACCGTGCCAAGGCCTGTCGGAGTACAAGTAATATGTAAATCATGCGATGATCTCGTCGCGTCTCTGAAAAAGCCAACGTTATTAATGTACTGAGGTGAGAGTCTGTCGTGCCAATAGATAGATTAGAAAATAAATAGCTTATCACGCAACGATTTTAGTTGTTGCAACAAGATACTCTAGATATTAATGTGTATCGCCAAATACCATTCGCTTTGTGATCATATTGTACAAAGTTTAAGAGAAAGGTATACATGAGGTTGCTGCTGCTGCAGCAAACACCAATTTAATTACTTTTTCTGCCATTTGATATATATATATATATATATATATCAAATGGCAGAAAAAGTAATTAAATTGGTGTTTGCTGCAGCAGCAGCAACCTATATATATATATATATATATATATATATATATATATATATATATATATATACAGTCGAGGAAGACTAGATATAAATGATAAGTGGTTTTGCCCTCACTCGCTTAACCTCAGACTGGAATACATGGATCTCATCCTGTACACCTTGGCCCTTCCTGGTCCCGAGTTTCTCCGGCCTTCTTTACAGTTGGAGACACTCTCTCAATAATCATCTTGACAAAGATAGTTTGGAGAGTGCGTTCTGACGCAACATAGATATAGATTTGGATCGTTCACATCATCTCTGCTTTCTTCACTGAAAACGAGCGTCAGTCTCGCATTGTGCCAGGTTTGGCAATTGGAATGCAACCCCCTCTGAGTATCTGTATCAACAGACAACAACAACAACAAAGATGGCCCGTCAATGCATCTGCCGACTCTGCTCAACGCTCGTAGATAGATACTACTCGTTCTATTGAACAGGCTCCACAGTACGGCAGCGACCTCTTCTTCCTCTCTGAAAGGCAAGTTCATGGGGTGCTGTTATAACTTGAGCGGTCGTTCGATCAAGGTTCGATCAGAAATCGGAGCACGCTCATCTAGTAGTAGAACAGCAGTCAGGTGCTACCGACGAACCTGCTCCTCCGTCATGCTATGCATGCTTGTTTGGTGGCAACGGCGGCGGATCACATGGATATGGTATGGCGCAGCCCTCGTTCTCTCATGCAGGTGAGCCTCTTCTTACCGTCTTCGTACCGGCGCTTACTATTCATGAGCAGCTTCTTGTAGGGCGGCCGGTGTGTTGTCCGACAGATGATCACTCGACGCTCAGCAGTTATCTGGGGGGTCAGGGTGTTCTACACCCTGCCGTTACTCGCGTCGCAGGAGCACCAACACTTGTCGGTGTTTTAGATAGCAGGCCTGGTTGGGCCAAGGCCGTGATCGTATATAAATATATATATATATATATATATATATATATATATATATATATGCATATGCCGTGCAGATACGTGACTCAGTTCACGGTGAATGCCTAACGTACTAATAATTAAAGCATCCAATTTCAGTCCAAGAAGTATTCTCAAAAGGGCCTAAATAAGGACATGTCTTAGAATTACATGTTATAACAAACTTTTAAGTATCATAGAAGTAGCAAATTCCCCTATCAACATTACCTGTAACGACCATCAGCATCTCGAGACATTGCATAGGCGTCTGCTCGTAAGGTAAAAACAAAACTGTTGCACCCCACTATGCACACCTAACAAAACATAATATTTTCCTATCTGTTTGCAAGTGGCTTAAACACAATTTCACCCTGGAGGACACAATGCCGGGAATATAGTACGTACTCAAACAGAAGCTTTATTCTCCAATAAAGTTGGAAGGATAAACAACCACTTTTCTGATGCTGTGTATTCTTTATTGTAGCGATGCGAACATGTTAATTTCCGGGCACCCAACTACAAAGTACTAATCGATGTCCCATTTCCCTCGAATTAACTACAATCAGTGGCTATATAAGCATCGCTCGTAAATTATCGAAGCCGCCTGATTTGTCCATGCAACACGAAGTCTGTAGTCCACCCGTGTCTAATACTTTTCGGGCTGAACCTCAGCCATGATTTAACGTCTACGGGACTGCTTTTCACATTGAGGGACCTCTACAAAAACAAATGTGCAACGGTGGAGCTCGAACCCGCGCACCTATGTGTCTTCTTTCCCCGTCTCGTCTTCCGTGCCTGTACACCCTCGTGTCTGTGCACACACAAGTGTACAGGTTGACGCAGTACAAGGCATCAATGCAGTAAGTAGTGTCTCGTAAACAGAATACCGGACTGCTGCTCTTTGAGCTGCCCGTAAACGTAAACGCTACAATATCCACCGTCACCGTGGCCATCAGCAGCGGAAAGCTTTCCAGCGGATTAGCAGCAAAAAGTTTGCGTTAGATTCCACTTCAAAGCCTTGGCATGTCTGCATCAGACTGAGTCGGCTTTGAATTATCGTATTTTTGGAGCAACTACTTCCTGCAAATCGTTAGGGGCGGAATATAAAATACTGAAAATTGCGTGCCTGCCTACGATGGTGCATAACAAAAAACGAGAGTCGATCCTCAATTAGGTTGTGTCGCCTGTGTTAATTGACCTTAATTAATCGTGATAGGTTGTGTCGTCTGTATTGCTGATGAAATCTCGGAAAAAGCACCTTTTGAAAATAAAAAGGAAACAGAAAACCGGAACCTGTTTTGTTGGTATAGGAATGCACAACCCAGTGATAAAGAAGGGACAATTGTAGAGCAACTTAATGCTTTCTCTGCAAGTTGCCTGGCCACTCCGAGCATAGTTTCAGGGCTTCGTGCTTTAAGTGCTCTAATTTCCGGAACGTCACTAGAAGAACCTCCCCGTTCTTCGTGTGTTCGCGCGGTGCATAACGACGAAGCGGCGGATTTTTTGCGGCGATTAAAGTATTAATCGCTTCAATCGAGAATGATACAGAATTAACCGAGCGTGACATCTTGGTCAACCCAGCCAGCAGCGGCGGCGGTCTACAACACTGTCGAGCAGACAGGTCGCTGGTAGCTAACCTCATAACAGAACCAGACTAAAGACTTCAATGATGGCGATGATAACGATGATGATAATGTCAACATTGAGGAGCAGACGGACAGAGCGGAAGATTGTGGAGAAGCCTGTGTGTGGCTCTGCCGTTATCTCCATCGGAGAGGAAAACAAGTTCATGCCACATCTCATACGTTCACAGAAGAGGAGAGGAGAGACAAAACAGTGTTAGTACAGGCAAGAGAAGTATTAGTACAGGCAAGACAAGTATTAGTACAGGCAAGAGAAGTATTAGTACAGGCATCGAAGAAGCCTCGGGGCAAAAAACAAACTGGAGCGTAAAACATCAATGAATGCCTTGTCAAAGCTAAGCTGACAGCAAGCTTTGGGCAAATTGCCAACTCTTGTTCATTTCAAGCCAAATTTGCGCGCAAATGTAACTTGCGTCTTTGAGTCATGGCTAAGATCAAATTCAAGTAGCGATGTAAAGTGCTTTAATAAGATTAGATACAAACATCTGAGTAGCTGCAGAATGGGTAGTGTCTTTCTCGACAGGGTGGAAGTCAAAGTGTCTGGCAGTAGGTTGTTCTAAGCACGTACCATGCGCTTATGGAACCCCTTCTGGCACAGTTGTGCGGCAGTCTAGGGCGGCACATATAGAAACAGAAGATTATCCAGAAGTACGACTGGCACAAAATGAACCAATAAGTGGCGCCTTGAGCGGTTCATTGTGCGCGGCCCGGCTCGGTTCAAACATGAGATCGTGAACGCGTCGGATTTCTATGTCTACACGTGGTCAGTTGATAGTCGATATGCACTTGAAAACTGACTCAGCGTAGAATTCTCCCACCAGAGTAGAGACACGATCTAGTTACACCAACAGACAAAACCGTTTTGTTCACTCGGCCCCAGGAACCCTGCAGTGTCTGAATGGACTGGCTGCGTTTAGAAATAAAAAGTGCTAAAAGTTACCTCCTAAGTTCAAGTGTAATTGAGTCAGCACTAGATAGCAAAAGAGTATGCCAATAGATATGCCCCTTAAAAATCCTTGTAACAAATACGCATAAAGTACGTTTTCGAATGAAGGTTTCAAGCTTGTCATGTCGCTCAGCAGACAAGTGTGCAATTCGCCTAGGCTGCTCTCGTCCAATACCAAACCATGCTTTGTCATTTAAGCCGGACGAGGAGCTTTTGTGCTTCTGCGGTGTGTTAACTGTTCGCCAAGAGATGCTGCTTCCAATAAACAGTTTGCGTATATTTATACGTATCTATACATTTGCGTGAATTTTCATACGTGAAGTACGACTTTTGGCGATCCTCAGCCGTGGTCTGCCTCCTTACTCGTTCAAAACGATAAGGTATGGGGACAGTCTAGCCTCTATCTGTTGAGCTGTCACTGCAACAGATACAACCACATTGGCGTTCGAGGGGCGGCAGCATTCAAGAAATAACAATGCAGCAGCAGCGGCGATCATAACCACTAACTCTAAACAAACACCAAGTGTGCAAAACCGACAGCAACCAGATCAGGTTGCGTCACATCTAAAAAGTGGCACTCCGGACTACTACGCGGAACATATGCATGTGCACCATTTAAGATCTCAACAAATGTTATGCTGGGATAGGATGCTTTACCGGGCCTGTAGAACATCGGACGAGGCGGATCCAACGGTGAATTTCAAGGCGAATAAGATGCGTCGAGTGTGCAGTCTATCTATGGCAGAATAGTCAGCTGATTTCTCCATGAAGTGCCTTGGCCAACGCCCATCATGGATAATAACCTGATGGGACGCTACCTAGGATAACGGCGCTGGAGGGCAAACTGGCAAATCTCAAGGCGACCCAACGACAGCCTGGGTCGCCCAACGAAGATGTGATGGACACCACTGAATCCGAGAACGTATCCCCCGTAGCGCACTCAAAAAACCTTACTTGTGGTCGATCGCCCTTTCAAAGCCGACACTATAAGCTGTGCTGCCCGAGGAAGCTCATGCCGCTCTCCGGCCAGCATCAAGCGTGAATATCGACAAAGTTGTGACAGAAGCAGAAAAATACTTTAACGTTTCTGATGGGTCGTAGCAATCTTCCTGTAGACAGGATACCACGAGTGTACTGAAGTTAAGAAGGCTAATTTTATTTCCAGCGTCCAGCTCAAAACTAAAACTTGCCTTTCAAAGCGAAGCCTTTGAAAAACAGCTAAAACGAAGGTAGTAAAAGACTAGTAGTACCGCAACCACATAGACAACAGATAGCCACCGTCAGCGGAACATCGAACTGATCAGCTTCAAAGCCGGGGCTAGAACCACTCACTTAAAGAGACGAGACTTCTTCTGCCCCACATCCAAATTGCGATGAACCTTATATCTGCTAAAAACGAGTCATGGAGTGATACTGGCACCAAAAGGAGCAAAGTGGTTGACCCTAAAGATGTGCTACTGATTTTAATACAATGATCTGCCTTTTTTGGTGAGAGGGAAATCACCTAACTGGCCTCAGGAAGAGGCGAGATGATGCAACCGTTCTTTAATACTACTTCAACCCCTACTTCTCCCCTATAATTGCGTGGGTAGAGAGCACATCGCGATCTGCTTTAATCTTTTCGTTTAATGATGGTCGCGGCAAAATTATTTATGATGTGCCAGCTGTGGATGTCATGCGAGAGGGCCACGCCATTTTGCACTAACTTGCTGTGTCATTCAGAAAGTACTTTAGATGTTGCCTTGACTTTGCTTGGATATCCACGTTAAGCTTCTGCGTAGAAAGAAGCGTGAGAAGTTTTCGTTTCCAGTAGAAACTCTGATAGAGGGCTCGGAGTACCCTTGCGCGTTTTCGCCCACCATTTTCCGTACATAGTTCGTCGTATTTATTGGATTAAAAATATTATATATTTTGGGTCACCTTTGCATATATATTGGGTTAAAAGTATTCTCCACTCGTCTGTATTTTGCTTTGCCAGAGGGAGTAATTTTAAAGCTTTGCCAAAACTGTAGGTAAATTGTCTATGTTTGTTCTTAGGTTTTCACAGATAATCCGATCGAAGCCTGCTGCTTTGTCTTATTTTAGTTTTTGTTATTTTCTTTGTTTCTTACGGGTGTGAATGATCATTACTAAGTTGCGCATTATTCTGATCAGCAACTAGCCTAGAGAGCCACCTAAGCAAACAGACGCATGCTCGTGATTTCGGTCTAACGCAGCTGTTTCTTCTCAGGCTATTAAAAACATCAAACATATATTAATTAAAGCGTTACCGTCTACTAGTGCCAAGAAAAGACTACGAGAGCTATCCGAGATGTTTCCTTCTCCTCCTTTCGCTAATTGCGCCGTTCCGTTTTGAAGCTACTTTGGTTAGTCATCTCTTCAGTGGTTAGCGGAGATAATGTCCCCGATGCAATCATTTTGTTAAAGTTAAACTACGCCCAGCCATACCATACGGCCTATCCGCAATTGCGCCACTTCTGACATTGAGTGATTTAAACAATTAGTTAAAAGCTTGCTTGGTCAAACGTACACTGGATTTGCCCAAAAACGCGTCAGAAATATTTCTTCCGGAGATGTGCGGGGAGAAAACGCTGATGAACGCGTGGTACTTGCTTAGTTACCCCTGATCCCGTTTAGCACATAGGCATTAGACTCCCACCAAACATTTAGAGAGATAAAAACGTGAAGTTTGCAATGGGAAGCTATACAGAGAGCCTAGATTTTAGGCCCCTGTCCTTCAGTATAGTTATGTGGTATAGCTAGATAAATGAAAAATAACTTGTCATAGAAATTGCACAACTGTCGACAAAATTACCTGGTACGAATGGTATTACCACTATACCTGCATGAAACAAAACTGTCTCAACATTTAGGGATGCGTTTGTGGTCTGTGTGTATTATTTGTAAAATGCGATACTGGGCGCTACCACATAGTTGTCTGTACTGAAACCGTTGGAATCTCCCTAATATCCAGAGTTAATCACGTAATGTCAGACTACACTTTTGCGCTCTGATTGTAACTACCAATTTAGTGGTGAATAAATTGTAAATAAAATATAAAAATCGCTATATATATAGATATACAACACAAAAGAAATGCAACATCTGGCGTAAAAACGGAACGTTCGACAAGAGACAATTGTTTTCTCCAAAGTATATTTAGTTAAATAATAATATATATATATATATATATATATATATATATATATATAATTTTTTTTATAAGTATATGTGCAAATTCAAGCAACAACCACCAGCGACTTGGCAAAACTTGGTCTAGATGCTGTCCCGGCAAGCGGAAACCAGTTACAGGCTAGGGACAAATTAGGCGGCACAGTAGCAAGGCTGCTTGGTCGGCGGCAGCGGTGGTTCAGTCACCCCCCGCTCACACGTAGATAAGCTCACCGACACGCTAATCCGGAAACTCCAGCTTGTGTGTGTCTCTACATCGCCACCGTCGACCGACGAACGCGCCTGTCTACCCCACCAACATACCCCACAACACTTACACAACACTGCTGGCCCTATGAATGCATGTATGTGTGTGTGTGTTCAACTCCCGCTACCTCATCTCACAGACCCCACCCCATCCGACATATTAGCCACATGAGGGTTTGAGAGTCGAAAGAGGCGGACAACAATGTCGGCCGCCGCTCCCACCCCTACCAGGCGCTGCTGGTGGTGGTTATGACAATGGTGATGATAATAATGACGATGGTGAGGATAATGGTGGTGTTGATGATGGTAATGATAATGGTGCTGTTGATGGTGATGGTGATGATGATGGTGATTCTGGTGATGGCCGGTAGATAATTGCCGACATCTTCGCCCTTCTCCATAATGCACTTTCCTTCATACACACTTTCATACGTTCGTATGCACTTACACTGCCTCTTTGACTAACTTTGCGGCACAGTGTGTTTGAACAACAACGACAACAACAACAAAGACAACAACAACAATGACAGCAACAACAACAATGACAGCAACAACTACAACAACAACGACAGCAACAACAACAACAACAACAACGTACCGGCCCTGTCGTCAGGCTGCAGTGTTGTCATCATGAACCCTCTCGCTCTCTCTCTCTCTCCATCTGCCTTTTTCCTGGAGTCGCTTCTATTTCCCACACACAGCCAAAAGGTTCGTTGCCGGGCTGGACCCACTGCCACCCACCCACGTTGAGCATTCTCAACAGCCTGCGACAGAGGCAACACGGCTACAGTGACAGCTGCCGCAGCAGTCACAGAGAAAAAAAGAAAACCCGCATAGCAAGTCTGAATATTTATGAAGAGCATGTGTCGAGAGCCCGGGGCTCATCCAGGCTGCTCCCCACGTTTTCCGCGAACAGCCCGCGAAAAAGCTTAGAGCGAGTCAGAGCAGAAAAACACCGGCCATCTCAAGATGGGCGGGAGGGGGATAGGGGATACACAGACACATAATTGCCGGCCGTTAAGGGTGTCTCGATTCTTGTTGTAGTTTTTGCTGTTGTAGTTGTCGTCGTGGTCGCTAGCGTCCACTTTGTTGTTGTTGTTGCTGTCGTTGTTGTTGTTGCTGCTGCTATTGTTATTGCCGTTATTGTTAATGTTGATGATGTCGTTGCCATTGCAATCAAAATTACTTTTGTTGTTGTTGTAGCAGTGACTGTCACTATCGCGTTGTTTGTGCAACTGTTCTGTTTATTAATGAATATGACCGAGTTGTAGCATCTAAACAGTAGCGCCGACTAGAAGAAAGTTTGCCCAATGAAATTTGCAAAGGAAGAGCTTACCAAAAAAAAGTTGCCATTGGTATGGTCAATTCTCTAGTTAATCGATTCCGACTGGACGTACTTCGATTTGACAGCGTTGTGGCTGTATATGTATATGTATATATATATATATATATATATATATATATATATATATATATATATATATATGAAGCCACAGCGCTGTGAAATTGCAATACGTTCAGTCGGGATCGATTAACTAGAGAATTGGCCATACCAATGGCAAATTGTATTTGCTGATAGCAAACTCTCGCCTGAGATACAATCTGCTGAATAGAGTGGAGCTTATCAATACGCAGTAGTTTCTGAATATATTCTGAACTTACTATATATGTGCTATTCGAAGGCAGACGTGAATCAATAATAACTACAACAAGACAATAGCATTGTGAATCGGCGCTTGGCGTAATTAAAGTAGTAACAGTAGTAAATGATTGTCGCTAATAACATACATGCACATCTTTAATAGTTATTGTTTGCAGATCAAAGAAGTCTAAAATAATAATAATAATAATAATAATAATAATAATAATAATAATAATAATAATAATAATACTTTTCCAAGTGCGGAGACTGCATGCAAATGACAACCTGCTGCTCGAACCGAATTCCGATTCCAGCCACCACAAATTTGTAGCTTACTTAAAAAGGCAGTTTGCAGAAAATGTGATCTACGTTTTTTATGAGTTACGTTAAGTTTCAACCGTGTTAGATTCAAGCCGTTGCGAACCTCAGTTGATTATGGGTGTAATGCAAAGCTGTACCCACGCGTTCAAATTGTCTTTTATTATTGGTTACCGATCGTATGATAAACGTATGCATACGGATACAGTAAGTCTTACTTAAACTTAAGTAACTTGTAGTGTTAGTGAATTTCATAGCACTGTTTCCTGAGAAAGAGATATCGATCTAATCAATATTTTGTTACGTTAGGTAAAAGTCTTGCGGATCGAAAAACTTAGTCCTTCCAGCAACAATCATTTTGATAGTGTTGACACTTCCTAAAAGAACTCTCGAAGTCTTACTTTCTTCGTTCCAAAGACTTCCAAAAAATGTAAAGTGTATCATGTAACAATACGGCGGTATTTGACGGCTATTATGTATAACATATAGTGTTATTAAATCTATAAAAATATTTAAAAAACGTCGTCATTCATCTGTTGAAGGAAAAGATGTTTTTGAAATTTGTTTTCCTGGAATGAATGTTTCATGGACGCTTTCTTTGAAGGCTAAGATAAAAGTGGGAAGACTGCCGGACACTCGCTTGAGCTTCTACAAATGTATTTATTTCGCTGGAGCACTCCGATCCCCGAGGTGAATCTACCTCTGTGCTTCATGCAAACACAGGCAGACACTGTGTCCTACCAAGACTTTGAATATGTGCAACTCTTATGTGTGTCGATTCTTGCTATAGCTACGCCTTTTACAGAGTCTTGTTGCTCCGCCGTTGTATGCTTGTACCTATTGTGCTTCCTGGTTAGGCCGTGTGTAGGACGCATGGTTGCCTCAGTATTTCATTACCGTGTTGCAATGTTAAATCTACGTAGAAACAGCCCGGCTTGTACCTACCCAGATGTATTTTGGTGAAATAAGGTATGCTCTAATTAATAACTGGCGAATGCTCTTTCTCTCGCATACGTCTAGACGTTACTTGCTGTGGTTTTAGATAACCTCGATTATCTTTGTTATGTCTAGACAGTTAGCCCTGAGCCGTTTCTCTGGATACAAGCGGCTTTATATCTAGTTCATATGCATGAAGATGTTGAAATTTTAAGATGCCTTCTTCTATGAGTGCCGCTGCGTCCTCTCTACATGTGAGGGTAGAGCTAATACCGAGACAAACTTTAAAGATCTAAACGATCGTTTTGCATCTGTGCAAGAGTATGCAACATAAGGCTTATTTGTTATAGCCCATATGTAACTCGCTGGGTGTGTCTACGTGATTTTAGTAGTCTGGTAGCTATATAGTCTGACGACTTTTTCTTCTTCTTTGCTCTCTCTCATTTAGATAATTAAAGTCTTAGCTGATGTGGTAGGTAATGTAATGCGGAGAGGTACAAATGTCACTAACCGACGAAATTATTTAATTTACCAAGTGCTACTTAACTTACAATTTTCTGAGAAAAAAACTGGTATACAATAGTCTAACTTACTATATTGTTAGACGTTCTTTGTGCTACAATAATCCCTGAGTGTTCCAGTTCGGCATTGATGATGTCTTCAGACTTATTCTTGCTTCGTTTAATGGCAATGTTGAAGTTCGCGAGCTTCTCTTAACGACCAACGTCAAGAGCTTCCCTCGACCACTTTGCCGTCTTTATGTCCGGTGCGTACTTCTTGACGTCGGCGTACAATAAAAATATCTTCACTATGAGAATATCGACAAACGTCGACGGGATCGTCTAGCGTCTGTATGTCTTCATGCAATTCTCCCTGCTTTGCAATTAGAACTGTCTTGGATCGATATTTGCATCGACGACGTTTTTACCAAAAAAGATGCATGGTAATAAGACGCCACAAACCGAACTCGAGTGAGTTTCTTCGTGCATTAAGCATATTGATTCGTATCTATTTTCTGGAGTTGCTCGATGCACCGACATTATTTTTTATGTCTGTGACATGCAAAATACTGTGCATACGTGATGGCGGTGGTGGTAAAACCCAATACGGTAGAGAGAGACACCTCATTCATGATATCAACTGCCAAGTATTCAACTCGACCTGTTGGCGGGGAGTCATTTAAGAGAAGTAGCGAGTTAAAGCCCAAAAACGTATTGCGTCCCATCATGATGTGCAACTTTAAGCGCAGAATAGAAGCTAACGCATTTTTGAAGCAGCTCCACGTGACTACTGTGAGTTTACGTTTTTACTTATAAGTGTTTATACGTGAATAGTCATACTAGAGACTCTCCGCAGTAAAAAAGGCCCCGTGTTACCTTCTTAAAGTCATATCCGACCACCTGTATGACAGCGCGAGTCGCAAGGAACGACCTTTAATATGACTGCAGGCAGGAATGCCCCAAGGCTCAAACTTAGTCGCTTGCACCACTGCACTCCTCAGTAGTGGAACACGACGACGCGCTACGGCTGGGAAAGCTTCTGCCCGGAGCCGTCCTTCTTACGCACGCCGACGATCTCGTCCTAAGCGTCCAGGCCCGAACACCGAGGCCGCCAGAGAGGCGCGCAAACGGCCTGAACTCAAACGATGCATAGGCCGATCAGCACGCCCTTTTAACAGCATCAACGCCCAACACGCTGGTCCGAAACGACGAATATTTTTAAACCATATTTACGTCTAAATTAGTGGCAAACAGCCGTCGCGCGATGCGCATCTCTTAGGCCTCCGGGAAAGAAGCTAGCTATTGAAAGGTAAATTGTTAGAAGTGTATGTATAACGCCGTCGGTTCCTGGTCAGTGGGGGGAAGGGGGGGGACTACTGATTTTAGAGATAGTGCAGCCAGCTTTTTCTTCACCTGACTCGGGTAGCGGCGAGCGACGCTTTCTTATTTTTCACTGCGAAAAAATATATATGAGAAAAAAATGTTTTGTTGTTTGATGCTGCTAACAATAAAATTAAAATTAAATTTTTAAGAAAATGTTTCAAGATGTCTATGACAAGGCATATAAGATTAGTTTGTATAAATGTGCAAAACTTCCTCATGAAGACACTTTGGCTCACGAGAGAAAAACTTAAGAGAAAACCACGATTGGCCGCTGAGCATCAAAAAGCTCGTCTCGGCTTCGCCCAGGTTACGATGTCATGGACTACTGAATGGTGCCGAGTGCTCGTTTCGGATGAAAAAGTTCAACTTTGATGGACTGGATGGATTGAACTATTATTTCCACGATGTGCGCAAGGAAGAACGAATTTTGTCAAATCGGCCCTCAGATGGCTGTTCGGTGATAATCTGAGCCGCTGTCGGGTATCATACAAGGTCGCCGATTGTGTTTTTAGACGGTCGTGTTAATTCGACGCGCTATAGGGATCTACTAGAAAAGCAATCCGCGCATTTTGAGCTGATGGGAGGGCCCGACTTTGTTTTTCAACACGATAATGCCCCGATTCATACCGCCAGGTTGATCGAAAGTTGGTTCGAACAACGTCACATTGAGGTCCTACGCTGGCCTGCAGTCTCACCTGATCTTAATATCATCGAGAATGTATGGAGCTGGCTTGCCCGAAAGGCGCACACCGACGAAAAACTATTTTCGAACCAAGTAGAACTAAAAAAAGGCAATTTTAAAGGCTTGGAACGAGCTCTCGCAAGACGTCATCCAAAATTTGTTCAACACTATACCAAACCGCATTTTTGAGGTTATCCGACTTAATAGGAAGTTCGCTAAATATTAAGTATATAGTTGCTAGGTGCCGTTAAAGGAGCTCAAACGCCGTTAATCCGCTTAATTCAGTCGTTAAGACATGCATCTTGGTGGTGACTTTATAATTTCTTCGCGGTGTAGCGAAATGAAATGATGTTCACTTAATTGCGTGTAAATGTCACAAATAGGTGATGTTCACCTAGTGCTCATCGATGCTCGCCTGTCATTTAGGTCTGGCGCAGCTCATTCATAATAGATGAAGTGTAGCTAAAAGTGCCCATGTAGCAGGGTATCGCTTTGTGACTAGCGCCTCCGTAGGGAACTTTTTGTCACGCACGGTCACTCCAGCTAAGTGTGTGAGAGTAGTTTCTACGCAAACGTCATCATCTTTGATATGACGTGATTTGAAACTTTCAGAAAGCCATCTAGCCAAAGAGCACCGAGGCAAAAACGAAGAAAGAGAAGAAGAAGAAGAAGAAAGAGAAGAAAAAGAAAAAGAAGAAAGAGAAAATCAAAATTACACCAAGCACAACGGCAACAAAAGCTCACGGAAAGCACAGGATACGCTATATTTCATCTGCGAGTGGGTTCTACTGACCCAGCTAACTGCGAGCGACATTTGTTAGAAAAGATACACGCCCGCTAGTACATTGTGGCCTCTACAGGGAGTCCGTACGCTGCCTGCTTCCCGTGTTTTCTCGTTCGTGCCAGGCCCACTTGGAGGAATCAGGCGAACGCTCAAATACCGGCCGATTCAACCGCTGCTGTGTCGTTTAGCCCAATCCTATCGTTAGTGGTGTAAGAACTTGAACGGAATTCCAGGCCTAAATGGCTTCGACTGACGTATCACTACCGTATGTCTGTTTGTCTGAGCGTCAGTCGAACTTTTCCGTACAAGGAACGCACGCATCACTATATACAGGCGCGTCATAATACGAAACACAGGCTCACATACTCACAGGTCGCTTGACTAGCAGACCTACAGTAAGCACGTGTAGATCCATGAGCATACAGTTGCGTATATAAATGTATACTTCTATTGTTGCAATTACTATATATATATATATATATATATATGTATATGTATATGTATATGTATATGTATATGTATATGTATATGTATATATATATATATACTTTTCGGGCTGAACCTCAGCCAAAATTTAACGTTCACAGGACTGCTTTTCGCATTGCTTTCTAACTATTACTACTACTACAACTACAGTAACATGTTGGAAAACTTCACGTTGCAACAGTACTTCGACTACTTCTACCAGGACAACTAGGAGGACGGCACAAGCGGCCCGCTGGCTATTGGCAAACATTAGGGTGGTGCCCGCAAACCAGAAACAGGCGGACAATCGTTGATGCCCTCGGTCCTGGCCCATCGGTTCCAGATACCACCGTGCCCTGGTCCATGGTCACTGTTATTACTTCTAAACCCCGCGACGATCGGCCGTGATCACCGCAATACGCCGATGTGACGCAAGCTGCTGCTGCTGCAGCAGCTTCTGTTGTTGCTGCTGTTGCTGCTATTGCTCGGTGGTCGTGCCGCACTGTATCCCTGCCGCCTGCTTGATGATTGGCCATCGGGCGTCGTCCACCAGCCGATCTTGATCGCTCTTTTTAAGCCATTTCCGCTCGTCCAAGCATCGCCATTCGACTTACGAACGTTTCTATGTTCGACCGCAGGACAGGACCCGAGGGGGGGGGGTCAAGGGTCAGTCAACGTTTTCGGCGCACTAAACTAGGGCAGTGGCCGCCAACCCGCTACTATGAAGGCGACCATGCGATTGTGGCGGCGGCGGCGGTGGTGGTTGTCCACATTCGACTTGCAGACAGGACCACGCCGCTTAAAACGTCATCTGTCGTCGAACAGACGACGTGGCAAAGGAACTATAGAATTCTATAGACCGAGACCAGACGAAGAGAGAGGTAGCAAAACAGAAAAAAAGGGGAGCTTGAGACGACTGAAAAGAGAGGAATAGCAATAACATCGCACGAATAACAACCTTTGTGTTATTCATAAAAATTCGTATAAAAAATACAACGCTTGTTGTACATGAACTAGACAACTACATACACCCCACTACAATGAAGCATGTCGCACCAAACGCACAGAAACGAAATTGTGCATGCAGCGCTTTCCACTTGCTAGCTCTACGCGATAATTGACTGCCGCAGCTCAAGCTTAGACAGGCTTATTGACAAGCATACTTGTGACATGCACAATGTCTGAGACCCGACTGGTGTGCCAGCTGTTGCAGTCCTTTTCGCTTGTCTATTGCTGGCTTGGCTCTTCGTCGGCGATGGTGCGTCGTTTTGACGCCACTGTCCCTGCGAGGGCACGTTGCAGTCTCTTGTTTTCTCTCCTATTTAGTGCTCTGGTCGACTGTCCCTGTTGGCCCCAATTGCTTTACACTCATCCCTCTGCTAGCCATTGAATTGCTTTCCAGGTACTTGTCGGCCAACCGGAACGACCACATTTAGTTCCCCCCGATAACCTCCTGTGGCGGCGCAGGTTGTCGGGAAAAGCTCTCGTTTCGGGCTCGGAGAGTTTCTCTGAGCGCACAGGAGGGCGCACGACCACTGTCGGATGTCCGCCCAGCGTCCCCGACCTTGGCGCTGGATAGGGACCTACACGTCCGAAAGGACACGCTGGACACGTCTGAAAACTTCCGGTGGTCAAAGAGCAAGCGGACGAAGATGATATGGCCGCTACTAACCTTAGCTTCACGTTTGGAAAGCAATAGCAAAGCCGGATCTTGTAAAAGAGGAAGCGAGGAAAAGCGACCAGGAGTAGGGTATTTTACATTGCGTAACTGACTACAACAGCGGAAGAGACTGAGAGCGGAAGATGGCCTTTAACGATTTGTGGAATATGGCTGAATCCATTCGGCGAGCCACTGAATCGAGCAAAACCGTTTCCGGTCCTTAGTAAACTTAGTTATGCATTATGAGATTGACTGTGTGATAGATCACTCGGATGTCTGCAACGCCAATCTAGAGAAAAGAAAAAAAGATATGAAACTCTTTCGATTTTTATATTAGGCTACTCACTGTTCGCGATAAACTCAGGCATGCCTCACTCTCAAATGACCTGTGCTCATTGTGACCTGTTTTCGCTTTTCCTATTTCTCCGCTTTAGAGAAGACTAAAGTTTGCAGAATGAGGCCCTCGGAAATTTCGGACGGTGTCATATAATTTGATGCAGTGCAAGAAAATGAATAACATCCTATGCAGCCGGTAGATTAATCTTATTTACGCAAACGGTTTTACTCCTCCATAGAGTCAAGCAGTATATACCAAAGTTTATGACCAAGGTAAACTTGGGCTTGTATTAAGTATTTTTTTACTGTTCTTACCGTTAGACTATTCTGATTTACAGTTAATTTAAAACATGCTGTGCCACTTTTGCTCGCGATAAGTGTTAAGCTTAATTTTATGTACCAGCAAAGTCTTCCCAGCACGATGATAACACTCTCAAAGCTCAAAGCGTTCAAGTTCCATTACGTTTAAGTTAACTGTTGTTTTATGGAATGCGCTGAAGCTTCGTTTAAGCATGCTTGTAAAAGCTATGTAAAACCGCGATACATAACGGATCGGTAAAGCCCATAGATCCACTCTCAAGCAGGCACATTTACTACCTCCATTAACTACAAGGAAATACCAATATCTAAGTGTACTCACTACAAGGAAAAGCCATATAAATTATTCTATATATGTATCTGGCAATTTGTTAGTTTGTTTATTCCGAGACCTTTGGCTTATTACATAAGAGCCTCGTCATTAAAAAAATCGATGCGCCACTTTTCGCTTTTGGGGTCATCCTTCGCTTGACCCCCGGAATATTTTTTATGGTTGACCCTTAGCCAGCATTTAACGTCTACGCAACTGCTTTTGCAGTGCTTCGTAATATGGACACTATAGATACAAAGGTGCAACTGTAGGGCTCGAACCCGTGCACTATGTGTCACCGTCATTCGTGAAGCGCACGCGAATGCACCACGCCACCGGGATCGACTGGCCCCCGGAATAATGTGTTGTCACCCACGCCCGAATTTTAAATACACCTACAACTTCCGCAAGTTCTAGTGGTACTCTATCAAAATAAACTAGTTACTAGAACGAGTACTTGAACAATGTAACTACCTTGCTATACACACATTGGCGAGAAGAAATCGCATCACCCTTCACATTTCACGTTTAGCAAATATTGTACACACTGGAACCTCGCCTGAAAAGAAGTGGTTTGGCACAAAAACCTAGCTGATCTAATATAACCTTGCTGGACACCCGCATGCGGTAAAACAAAGCTATTCTGTAGTAGCAGGTGGGAAGAAGACTTACAGGTCGGCTCAAGCATTTGAATTTGAAGCATTAAATAACGAGGCGCGTGCATTGCAGCCTTGGCCTGCGCTCAGCGCTGCGGAACCAAAATGTGATCGCCGATTGCTCCCAATGGGGATCTGAAACCTAAGAGTAGCTAGGTAGATCCAGTAGGCCTGATGAAGTGTAATCTCGTCGTGGAGCTCCTTGGAAATGACATAATCACGCAATGTGTCCTGCTTGTCTTGAATTGATCGAGACCAGAGCTAGAGGTCCGGCCAGCTAAGGTCGGCAGTTGCTTGTTAATGTTTATTATGTAGGAAGTTGAGGACATCAAACCATCATCGGCCGCAGTTTATTGCGTCGTCAACGCGGATGCAGGATTTGAGTCGTCAGTGAGGTGCGGCGCCCGAAAGACACACTTAGATTTAGACATTTAGACAGTTCTAAAAGTCTGCATCGGCTTCGGTAATGAGCTAACTCCCGAGGCAAGACTGAACCCTTATTAGACGGATCCCCAAGTAGCAAATAGGATATCGCGAAAAATTAAACACCCATAAGCGGCGCGGTTCAAAACTAGGCCAGTACTTCCGTGGCGTTGCCCCACGTCGGGAGCGATGGGTGCCCGGAGCCTTCTGCAGAAAAGAGGGAACTCCAAGCTTTAACCGTGCATAGGGTAAAAATGCCATGGCGGATGAAACCTAATTAGCTTAAATAAGCTGCGACCAAACTTAGCAAGAAATACGCAATGCCGACACGAAATATAGTCTGAGCGATACATTTTAATGCGGCCCTGATGACACACCAGGACGGTCCGACAGTATTCGACCAGTCATCCCTGGCTGCTCCGCCAGCGACTGCATATTTAGTGCATCTATTCCCGGTGCCAGTTAGATCGACCAGATTGGCCTACGAGACGTTCAACGAGAGGTATTGTCAAAGCCACGTTTCCGGGCGCGGAAAACCCTGATTGCCAGACTTGAAACTTTTTTGGACTGCCTCTGAGCTAACATTCAATGCTCATGGAATTGTTCTTGCGCTGATTCGTAAGACGGACCCCGTAAAGGAAAATGTGCAACGGCAAGGATCGAACCCGTGCATATATATGTTTCCCCCGGTCGCAGGACGCACGCAAATGCACCACGGCACCGGGTTCGACGGAGTTGCCCGACCTGGTAAACCGTTGCCGCCATACAGTTGCTAATGAGACACCCGAAATGACTTGCCACGCATTATAACTACACGAGACTATTAAAAGAGCAAGCAGGACTTGCCTCCTAGCCCTACGCCGACGACTCTCGTTCATACGGTCCAGGCCCGGACACCGGACCTGCTGCAAAGCCGTGCGATCGAAGCACTTAAAGACGTCGCTCGCTGGATGCAAGCGGCGGGACTCGCCCTCGCCCCCGCCAAGAGCGAGGCCATACTCTTGGTAGGACGAAGAAACTGTCCTGCCCTTCACCTTCGCCTAGAAGACCAAGAGATTGCGCTTGTTGACAAGGTCAAGTACCGCGGGGTCACCCTAGACAGGGGTCTCCGCGGCATTGAACACGTGCGGCGGGCGACGGAGAAGGCAACCAAGACAGCCAACGACGTCGCACGGCTTAGGCCTAATAATAATGGACCACGACAATCCCAGCGGCGAATAATCATGTCCGTGGCCGAGTCAGTCGCCCTGTACGGAGCTCCGGCCTGGCCGACCGACAACCTAAAGCTTGCCGTCAACAGGACGCGACTGCGTCGGCCCAGAGGGTCGGAGCTCTCAGGGTGATCGCGGCGTATCGGACGGTAAGCGCAGCGGCGGCCTTCGTTCTTCCTGGAAGGATTCCCTGGGATCCTGAAAGCTGCCGAACGCCGCCGCTTATGGGGTAATCCCCAGCGCAAGGACGAGGAGCGTCGGCATACTATCGACCTCTGGCAAGAAGACTAGGCCGGCCTACGAGGGTGCCCCTGGCACCAGTCTCTGCGCCGTTAGACCCGACATAAAAAAAATGGCTAATCCGCCCGGGGGGTGAACTCACCTTCTACACGACCCAGATCCTGACAGGACATGGCGACTTCCAGTCCTACCTGTTCAGGATCGGGAAGGCTCCCAGTCCCCAAATGCATCCACTGCCGGCGACGGACCGGAAGACACTTCAGACCACACGGCACTGAAGTGTCCAGCATGGGCGGAACAGCGCGTATCTCTTACTGCTTCTAATGAACACAACGGATTTTAACCTACGCTAAACGTAACCTAAAATATGACGGAAACGCTTTTAAACTGGAACACCACAGCCGGAGTCTTCAGAGCCATTCTACAGAAGAAAACGAGCGCCAACTACCTACGGCGCCCCCCTCCCCGTGGCTCCCGGAAAACACACCCGCCAGGAGTAGAAGACTCGCCCCCCCTGACTGTTTGATGATATGCGCAACGCAGTTCCCTAGTCAGTGTGGGGGACGGGGACATGACTGGTTTTTAGTGGGTTGGAGCCCCACACATACCGGCCCGCATCTGCAGGGAGTTCCCTTGCCGCGGTGCCCGCGTGTGCAACCGCATTTCCCAGTTAGTCCTCTATAAAATAAAAAATAAAGCGGGCTGGCGGGGCGAATTTGTGAGTACATTAATGGAGTGGGCGGGGTTTTGCAAATCTGCAAAACAAACTTGCGAGCACGTTTATGAACTCAGAGGGCAAACAAACTCGTGCAGCAATCTCGCGTGTTATAGACTGAAATACTTTTAAATAAGAGTATTTACTACAAAACTATGTGGTACGCGCACATGGACATCGCTGCAGAAAGCTCGTTTATATCTGTGGGCTGGATGTGTTGGGCTCCAGTTCACTAAAAGTCAGTGCGTTCTCCATCTCCCACTTAGTTAGGATCTGGTTTAGCCTTACTTTAAACAGTCATGGGGTGTATTCCTGAGGTAGATTTTTTTTTTATTTGTGCCCATATAGGTCATTCAATCGGTTTGCTCGTTCTTTTGCTTCGAGTGTCTCCGTAAAATATCTTGTCGATTTTCCGGTAATCCGCTGAAAGGGAGCCTTGCTCAATCGTTCAAGCTAGTTCCTTATGCTGGATCAGATATCTCAGCCGGGCCCGAGCCCCCGGCCAGATAGTTCGTTTCATTCATCATTTATTCTTCTAAAATGTGTATTCCCCTGTTGGTGGCTAACTTGAGGTAGTTTCTAGTCTATACATGGGTCCCGGGTATTAAAAAATCGGCGGCTGATAATATAAGACGCAGACTTCGTGCTGATGATAATAGGGCACGTGCACCATCGTCCACGGACCGCGCCACATCCAGAGTATCATCCTCACCACCAAGGACAACGTGCACCGCCGAGAGAAGTGTGTAACCCGACCGATTAAGAACGTCATAGATTCGAGTCAACCTTTTAACATTATTACTATACAAACGCTACGGTGTCACCGGAGCCAATCAAAAGCTTGGGAGAAGGATGCTTACAACGCATTATCCGTCCGGTAATTTTGCGATTCAGACTTTAGGCTGTGTGTTTTTACTTATTGCCCCGAGTCTCTCGTGTTGTAGTCGCCGCCCGGCTGAGCTACCATCCCCAGTAACTTAGCGTAACAACAACATCGTTACATTTGGTGTATCTCTGATGTAGAAAAAAGCCGATGACACTCTTGTCTCTGAAATAGAACATTTATTTAACGTAAGTCCACCGAAGTCTTTTTCCTCAAATATGAAAGACATTTTAATGCTGTCGGATGCGTTTTGACTTTAAAAAAAGACGCGACTCTAGTGCCAATCTGACATATTATGCTAACGACCCCGTTTTCATTAGGTATTCAAACGAATTCTGCTCTTTTTACGGGTTCGGGAATTAGTTGCCGTCTTAACTACAAATCCTGCTTTTTGATCCAAGTATTGCAGAGGGTAGTAGAGAAGCTGAACAGCTAAGGACAGATAACGTAGTGAACGTCACACATTTACAAGCGCACTAAAAGTTTTAGGATCAGAACCGCCAACACGGCCTCGGAAGCGTGTATTGTTCGTTCTCAAGCTTTGCTCCGGTAAATCAGCAGAAAATTTTAATAAACACGGTGAGTGCGTATAACGCGACGGAATCAATGCGCAAGAGACCATTCGGTGGGGTCGAAGATATTGATTTCCTTTATAACAAAACCCATGGCCTGCAAACACTTTCTTGCACCCGCCTACCGCGTTTCTCCCCTTTGTGCAGTTGTCGCTTTCGTTTTGTCGTTGCCTTGAGTACAAGGATAGAGAAGCCCTCCATCGCTAAAGTAATCGTGTATTTCGATCTCAGTGGGATTGATAGTCAAATAAGGTCCGGTACTGGTCTTTACGAAAAAGTACGCAGCATAAGTACAAATTTTTGCGGCTCAAACTTTATATCCGCAGCCTTTGTGGACCTCAATTTTGCGCTCGACTGGGTCCCGCGAGAACTTCTGAGTAAGTAATACAATAAGACTTATCCTGGTAAGCCATTTTAAGTAACCCTTGCTGCACAACTCTCATTCCATACACATCTTAAGGAAACGTTCAAAAGCTGCGGCTACAGTAATGCTGCTTGTAAAACTTCTAGATGTAGAGACGGCAGACCCTAAATAACTTTGAGGTAATAGCTCGTGTGAGACTGGGCTTATTCGGCGAAATCTAGGCCTGTCACAAAACGTGTCAGCAATATTTAAGATGGAGTTGCGTCAGGATAACACTTTTGCCGAAGATCAGATTCTAGAAAGGCATGAATTTAGTGAAACGGTTTTATTCATGTACCAAATAACTAGAGAAAGAGAAGTATTCAAGTTGTAACGGTCAACTATGCTGAAAGGCCTGGTTTAACATAATACCATGGACTGGAAGCCAGCAGAAAAACCGACATTTGATACAGCTTCTATCACTATTTATGTCTAAAATAAAGTTGTTAGGAAATCGATAAATGTGTATCTAGTTTCGTGGTGATTATAGTATTAGAAGTTATCATATATTAAACAACTCAACACATTATCCTCAAGAAACCATTTAGTTTCTTCTTGCTGCATCGGCCCTCACGCTTCGAGTGGGACAAGCAAACAACGAACAACTTGAGCTAGCCTATACTGAAATAGAATCAGGCGGGGAAAACCTGGTGTCCCTTAGTCGAGAAACCTGGCCCCACTATGGAGAACATCAGGCAGAGGTCCGTAAGAGCCTGAATCTTCATAACCGATCCATGCTACGGCTTAGCAAGAAGAATAGGTGTCAATGTCTGGTCGCCTTGCCAACGCGAGAGGCGCGAACGCTCTCAACAAGAAAAACCTTCAAATTTTAACAGCCCTGAAAAACGGCAGCAGGGCTTTAACAGCCCTGAAGAATGGATCATCCTCTTCATCTGTCATAACTGACAGGAAGTAGGGCAGACTACCAGGGCATGTAGGAAGAAGGAAGCCGCAAGCCAAATATGCTTCAGACACGCTGCCCGATACTGCGCAAACAACTGCTGATGAGGATAGCCGAATCGATTGCGCTCTGCCTGTCCCCGGTCTTGCTTAAGGCCTCCTTGAAAACCAGACGTGGTTAATGATCAACCGTTCACTCTAGAGCAATAACACACGAGTTCGCCGCTTACGGTGCAACAACTTACGCAGATCTTGCGCGGGCTACCAAGGAATAAAAGTGGTGGTCCTGATGGGATCTGCTACGCTTACTGGGTTGAGTCGGAGAGCTGTGTAATGCGTTTAATCAGGTACTCAGCGGAAGACATATACCCCACACTTGGGGTCTGAGACAACACTTTATGGGAAAGAGCTTCACCCAGCACATCGGTGACAGATGTTGATTTAAGATTGTACCAATTCTGATCTAGCAAATGCATCGGCCATCTCTCTGCTTTTTCGCCCGGTAAGACGGTTGCTAAAGTGGCCAAATTGTATATAATGACAATATTATATTTATAGTTATATGCCATCTTTAAATACAGGTTGGCTTATCGCGAAACAAGTATTTATCATCACCAAATAAAGTTGATAGCGGGGGGTACCTAAAGGGTACCTATGTGTTTGCACAAATATGGGCTCTAAACGGGTCAGCAATATCAGCGTTTAGATATTGACTCTCGATCGAGAGAACCGTGTTTCAGAACGAGACATTTTGAAGCAGAGAGCTTTATCCCATTGTTACTGCACCATAGGCTGATGTCGCCAACAGCAGAGTGCAGCGCGATATGCGCTGAGAGAGACTCCAAAGAAGAGTACATTTTACTGTCGTCAGTATAAGTATAAGAAAGTGGCGGCCCTTGGCTTTATTCAAAAGTATCGCACGAGGCATGCCAAATGGGTAATTATCACTCTAAAGCACCGGGGCAATCATTTGACCCTGCATCCAGACCTAAAAAATTGAATAAAACGACCGAGGAGACAACTGAACTATTACCTCACGCAGATTACATAAGACTTTCAGAGCCTCTTCTTAACATGGAAAAGTCCCTTCGGTGATCTGTGTTCACTGGCATGAAGGAGTAGAGAACCATTTTATTTCCACTTTTCTAAAATGCCAATACTTGTGCACGCAAATATTTTAGATCATCCAAAATAACTCTTAGGGACGGGTTTATAGACTACATATGATACACGATTTCTGCGTGAAAGCTGGGAGCAGCTATATCGACGGCGTTACTGAAAGAAAAAAGGTCCTCTGGGAAGATAGCCAGACTTTCGCCGGCTGTACTAGCAGTGTACGTGACTTTAAATGATACGGGTTAGCAGGTGTTGAGACGGAGCACATCGAGCAATGGAGGAACCCGTGAGAGACCCCGGGCAAATGACCCAAGTGAGACCCGCCACTTCTCCTGATAACCCACAGTTTTGTTCTAAAGACCTGCCTGGACCACCACAAGGTGGAGAAAGAAATTTAATGGCTACGGGCCTCAGCAAGCCAACATCTATCCGCTGGGGTCTAGTCCCACACTGCTCAAAATTAAAAGTGGGACTTTTCCCATTTCCTACTTCAACCTTGGTCATAGGTAGTGTAACACAAGGGCCGACTGCTAGAGATCCCTGTCAAAAACCGGGTGGCGTGGGAAGGGGTGGCAAGAGCCGTTCCCTCCCATAACGAGTTACCTCCTCCGTCCACCAGTGCGTTAGCGTCACAGACGAAAACCTCTTACGGTAGTGAAAGGCATGTGCGGGACAATCAGCTTTGTTGAGAATGCCCTAAAGGCTCCCGGCAGTCTTAAAAGCAAATAGGTTTGCGAAACAAACTCGCGAGTCGGGCAAAGACAAGACAAATATACTCTTCCGTTTTGCATAGCTCGACGAGTCGGTTGATTTCCGCTGTCTCTCTTTGTTGCTCCAGTGCCTGCGGGATGAATTGACACCTCACGCTCGCAAGTAACGCCTTACGAGGAGGGCGCCGAAGAAAAATCATTATCTTCAACTAGTCACTGTCCTCTGCGAGGAGCTGCTCAGGTTTATTTTTACCACAGGGGAGTGCAGCCCGATTTGGACGCTGACCACAAGGATCTGGACAGCCATCAAGAAAGCCAATCGAGTAGAACTTTCTCAGCGACTGGGCCTGCCGCAGCACAGCGAGGTCTACACAAAGTAGATAGAGGAGACTAGTACAGAAGGACTAGCACACAAAATGAGCGAGACGAGGCTCAGCGACCTCGCAGAGAGTGGGGTGTCAATTCATCCCGCAGGCACTGGAGCGACAAAGAGAGACGGGGGAAATCAATTGACTCATCGAGCCAAGCAAACGGAAGAGTTTATTTGTCTTGTCTTTGTCCAACTTAAGTCAGCTTACGCAAGGGTTCTGCGCGCCAACATTCCTAGGGCGGATAGGATATTAATAGCCCGTGGGGAGACTCGGAGATGATGGGCTGGTCCGATGGATGATCAACTGGAAAAACATCTCTATCGATCACACGAAGTTACGGGCAAGGCCTGCACGAGAACAGGGGCGGTCTTATTTCGCCCCATAAGTGAGAGACAGGCAATTATGGCATTCTCTTCTGAACGAGCTATAGTGTCAGTCCTGCTTTCGGAGGACATGACGCAAGTTCAAACACAGTCACTTTAAAAGAGAAGCATCTAACTCATCCGGGGCGCATACTTATGCATCGCGGTTACTCCCACAACCAACGGAACGACTCATAGGATCTTCCAGGGTAAAGAAGCGCGGGGAACCCCTATACTATTGACGACAATCGTCTTAAGCAATCTCAAGCATCATACACATAAGAGCTGAAAAGACTAGCGGAAGTGGAGCCTACCACACACAACGTACAGCTCACCAGGGTCCAGCACTTGTCTCCAACGAGAGTGGTCTAGTACCGGGAGCTTCAACTACTTTCGTTGTCTTTTTTGCTTCTTATTGTTGTCTTTTTTTATTTGGCAGTGTTAGTGTGGTCCCTCTTGCGCAAATGAAACGAGTCTAGTCTCGACTGATTATCCTAGATCTTAGATCGATTTCTGCTACGCCGCTTTACAGATAAATGTTAAAAACGGTTATGGAAATACCTTTGGTGATTCTTTTTGATCATCCGTTTCTGCTATTAACCTGTACTTTCATTATTAACCTACCTAGCCTGGAGTCTAAGAGTCTGGCGAAGCTGACACTATTATCGCTGTGACCCCTGTTGTGATGCTCCCTTCCCTTACCATATTTCCAATTCCTTTTGTAGCTTAATATTACGATTTTTATCACATTATGTTGCATGGATTCAGCTCCTTTTCTTCGGCTTTAGGACTCTCCACCTGGATACCCGCAGGGGTAACAAGATCAGCAAGGTAAGAGAGCTTTGCCACACTCGACGCACCTATACCAATGCCGGCCGCACCTACCCGTCGCCATGGCCGCACTCTTACAAACAAAACTATTGGAGCAGCCAACCGAGCGCCGTCTGAGAGTCTTCGCTGATGCAGCCGCAAGTGTGTAGCTGAGGGTCTGGATAGCATGGCCAGGGACGCGCTATTTGGGGCATGACTCATCGCCCAGGTCGATGGCCTAAGACTTTTCGCTTTTGTTTTCATACCTAGACGACCTTACCTTGGCCGCCCCGGACGTGTGTAGCCATGGATTTCCGAAACGTACAGGAATCGGCTGCTTTAACAGGACTGGAGATGAATGCCAGTAAGTGCGAATTGTTTCAACGGAAAATTACGGACGATGCAATAGAAGGCACTATCGCGACCTTTGCCGACACGCACCCAGATGCTCAGGCCTGTCAACGAGGACAGTCTAGAGCTCCTCGGCGCCGCTGTCTTCCCTCAGGGACCACCTAGCCTCGTTCGCCGTATGGCGTCTCGTCGCTCACGTATGCACGCTCGTCTGCCCCTGGTTAGCGCCCAGGCGGCTTTTTTGCTGAATCATTTTCTTGCTGTGCAAATAATCACATACCTCCTGAAAGCAAATCTAGCTTGCAAAGTGCCCGCAAACTTCCAACAGCTCGACTCAGTCCTACTGCGATGGGCAGAGGTATGTCTGAACATTTCCCTCGATACGTTTGCGCGCTCCCAGCTACAGTTGCCGGTCGGCCTCGGTGGCTAGGGGCCCAGGAGCGAGCATATATATCGGCACTTGCTTGATCAGCGTTAATCAGCGCAGAGTCGCAAAGTTACCAGATCTACGAGAACGATCTAGGACATCCTACTGGAGATGATGGTCTCGAAAGCACACACGCGGTCTTCACTGGTACTTAATTTATAAGTCGTCGCCTCTCGAACAAACCCTTAACACCAAAAGGATACATTTTGAGTTTAGCTTCTTGAATATTTTTCTAATGTGGGTATGCCTTGGGGATCATTATTATTAATGGCTAGCTTACACGGGTAACTAATCATTGGCATCTACCCACTATGCGCCGAGATCTAGGGGGCGCCACCTATGACATCAGAGTGGCAGGGCCCTCCACCACATAATTCATCAGACATCCCGCCTTCCGTGCATGGGTCTATGTTTAAGAGGATATTTAAGTCGGGGCATTCCATTGTCTGTTTACTGAGAGCTTGTTAATGGCACGCCCTGCCTACGGACTGTACGTGCTCATCAATGTAAGTAATATAGAATATATCCAACTGTTTCCAATTATTACAACTTTAGGTGTTTTCACCTTGGCGAACCGTGTGTCCTGGAAGCTCCGCTCAAACAGATGTGGATGTCAATAAAACTTCTGGGTGATCATCCAGAGACATCTTACATCGCCTAAGAAGTAGATACATAGATGCCCTTTCCACAAAGAACAGAAATCCTTCCGGTAGACTACCTCGCGAAATGCAGATTATTATAAGACATATATTAACCTTCTAAGTACTGAGCATGCTATATATATATATATATATACCAGTCATAATGATCTACAAGTTAGGTGGATATAATGCGATCGCAAAGCAGTATAATTATAAGTTAAATCAGTACGCCATGTGGTTTCTAGTATGAACGATATCATCATTACTCGTTTTATTCATTAGCTATTATTATTATTGTTAATAATATTATCATTGATATTATTACAGTTGTTGTTGTTGTCGTTACAATTGAATCAGGGGCTAAAACACAAGTGATCATTTCGATCGCTCGATCGTGTGCTTGTAAATGTACTGATAACAACACTCCATCTATCTCATGATAGTTGGTCGCCGTGACGAAATGTGTAATTACTTAGACAGTTGCCAGTGTCAGGTGATGCCTCTCTTTTGAGCACCGCAGCTATAACTTAATATCATTACTATTATTATTATCATCAATATTATTCTTATTCGTGTTATTATTCATATAATTATTACTGTTATTATTTGCAATATTGGTAATTCGTCACTGCCAATAGTCATAATAGTCGCAGTAATAGCTGTAGAGACGGACGAAAGTAGTAGGAGCCGTAATACTTGACAGCCGTTTTAGTCGTTGTGCTAATTTAACCGCTTAATTGTTGTGGTAGAAACCGTAATAGAAGGGGCAAAATTAATTCCTTGTCAATTTAGCCTCGCCTACCGTCGCCATAGCAAAGTTGGATCTATGAAACTTCGGAGGGGGGGGGGGGGTGGAGGAAGGGAGGGAGGGAGGGAGAGGGGGGCAGCCGTGATCGTTTTCCCTTAGCACTATTATTGCTAATACTGCGCTTAATCGTCAACCTGGTTGTAGTTGTCGTAGGAGCAGAAGGAGTGGTAGTTTATCGTCGTAATTATGAGAGATGAGTTTGATGCCCATTGTCTTCGGTGTGTACGCTGTGTGAACGTACGTATGTGGTAAACCCCCGCGGCCGTCGTATAGACCGCGACCGACGGCCCGTTCGTTCTGTACATATGTGTACAGTTTTGTAGGGAGGTCTGTGTGTCTATCTATGTTTATGTTGTTGGGTTTTCCCTCATGTCTCTCTCCTCTCTCCCCACCCGTTATCTCCGTGTGTCTTGACTCCTCTCCCTATCTCTCTCTCTTTTGCTGTATACGGCTGTGTGCCTATCCGCGTCCTTGCATATACATTGTCGTCGTCGTCGTCGTCGTCGTCGGCACAGTCGCAATGTCGACGCGCAATGAGAAGCAGCACTCAAGTGTACAACATACTGCTGCTAGCGACCAATATAACGACGGGCGAAAAACGTAAATCTAAAAATAAGAGGACATTTGGTATAAATCACAGATGATGGCGGGCCGTTAGCCCGCCAACACTTTTCTTCTGCTGCTTCTGCTGCTTCGTAACTGTTCTTCAGCGAAGGAGTTTGTTTGTTCCTCGATGTCGATGATGAAAAGAAATCGCGCGCGAGTAGCAACATGTGTGCGATCTGTGTGCGACGACTTGGCTGTGGCTGCCGATGTGTATGGGAGTATATGATGTTGTTACCATTGAGTGTTGTTGTTGTTACTGTTATTGTTGTTCTTGCTGTTGTAATTGTTGTTGTGCCGATGTGCCCCATCGGTTACCTCCCTCCTACCCGCTCTGCGACTGCTTGTACTTCTGTTATCGTTGCTGCTGTTGTTGTTGTTCAACAACTGCTGTTGTAGCAGTTACTTGCAATATGGTCGTTACGTTCTTGTTTTCAATTCTTAGGTGAGTGAGCTACTACATAAACCGTTGCTTAACGGCTTTTTGGAAAACATGAGGCTACTACTGGCGTCTCTTTATCCCCTGTGGCTTCTGCATCGCGTGTTTATCACCCAATGGCAATCCTCAGATACATGTCGTTATTCGAATTCCCTGGCACCAGTTTTCTGTTTTTAATGACGTATAGTTGGTGTTGTCGTTGTTGCCCTCCCCCTCCGCAATCGATAAACCAAGCGTCTTCTGTGTAGAGAGAGTATGTGCTCGCTAGGATGTATATCACATGTGTATCGTAGGGCGTGCACACGGAGCGAAGGTAAATCAAAGTCAATTGTGTCTGCAGCGCGTTTATGTGAAACCCCATGTCTACCTCAATATATATATATATATATATGCGTGAAAGTGTATGTCTGTATAGGTATGTTGGCTGTACGGAGCGCTATCCGCTCTCACGACGAGCTTGCTTGCGGACCCTGCAATCACCCCTCGACTGGAGGCCCGAGCTCTCGCACTGGTGGGTCTGTAG
>QVRM01004899.1:0-19796 GCA_003439945.1 Dermanyssus gallinae | reverse complement strand
ATATATATATATATATATAATATCATATATATATATATATATATATATAAATGATATACTTTATTTAACTCGTAACGGGGTTAACAATTGTCCCCTAGCGAACGTTTGACGGACAAACTACATCAGCCCTAGGTCCAGGCCTGGTGTAGACCACCTGGACAAGGTGCCAAGCACAGCCGTGGCGTTTCCACGTTGTAATCCAATGATAGCCTTTGCCGAAAAAAATCACCAGCGCGTGGGTCACCGTAGCCAATCTGAGGACACTGCATATCTTAGTAATAACTCCCTCAGTAATTTTTACCTGGGCCCCCCTAAGGTCTCAAAGCAAAAAGTTCCCGAAAGTCCATAGAGTCTCCAATATGTGCATACTTCCGACACTTATTCTTTCCGCATGCGAAACAGCATAACCAGCCTGGGGTTTTAGCGCCGTGAATGACCATTGAAGGTTGCTAAGAGTCAGTCACGGGTAGCGTCCCAGACAAGTGTCTTCCCACCTTCAAAAGCTGTTAGGGTCATCCCATCAGGTCGTCGAGAGTCGTCTGTGTACAAGCCTGCGGGTTCGAGAACACAAGGGTAGCCGGAAGACCTTAGAGCACGGGCTAGGGTATCATTTAACGCAGCATGTCTCGTCCTACGGCCTAAACTGCGGATGCAAGATAAGCCATGGTGACCAAGATGAGTGAGACCTTTTCGCCACAGCTGCACCACATGTTCCTCGACTAGAGGGACTCCAAGGCGGAGGCCAACGAGATCCTGACGACAAAGTCATCTAAGAGAGTTCCCACGGGAGCACTCGGTAGGGCATTGAGCCATGCACCAGCACCACTAGATGAAACTTCCACCTCGTCTTCTGTTGAATTAAAAAGATTGGCGAGTTGTATATCCTCCAACGGCGCGGTCCAGCTTGCCTGGGAAGTAGGTTCTTCTGGAGGGGTGCTCCAGTGCGTGCCAAGAGACACTCCTTAGAATCTTCTAGTAGACAACGTAACCGCTCGACGGCTGGGAAGTCTAGTATCTTCGACGCCCTATGCCAGGTACTAGACATTGAAGCGACTACCGCGGGACCTGCGACCAAGACAGCGTCTGGAATGCCTAGGCCTCCTTTTGCCACTGGCAGAAGGGCTTGTCTGCGGGCTGTCTCTGGTAAACTTAGGTTAAGTAAGGAAGTCAGGGAGTTCCACGTGTGGGTGTTCAATTGTTCTAGAATATTTATATCTTGCGTTAGGTCAATCCCACGAAGCAGGTGGTTTACCCGTGCTGTCGAGAAGCAAGACCTTAGTAAGAACAATCCCCTGTGTGCACCCAAAAGACCTAAGCGGCTTGAGGAGGATTTTAACTATCCACCCAGCCAGATAACTGTTCTTCCTTCCCGTCGTCAAGAAGTGGCACGCCTAATAAGGTAAGGTTGGCCTTATTTGTCCTGATACCTTCTGGAAGAAGGTCGGTTATCAGTCTGATCGAGGAGTCGGATATTGATGATCCCGACACAAAGAGTTCGCATTTTTGTGGGGGTTAAGGCATAACCCGCTTTTTGTTGCAAAATCCAGTATTTTCTGAATATCGCGGGCCACCTGTTTACAGGGTCCCCGGCTTAACACGCCATCATCTAAGTACCATACATTAAATGGGGACTCGAGAGAGTCTATTAGCTCCTTGATGGCGAGGCAGAACAGTGGAGGCCCTAATGGGTCGCCCTTGCTGCAGGCCCGACTGTGAGAGTATGACGTGGTCCATCAACAGCAGTTGAGTTGGATTTTCTGTATGCCTGCACAAAGTAGTGGTATAAATCAGGCGCATGGGATACAACAGCTTTTAAAAGATGGTCACGTCGAACGCTGTTAAAAGCATTCTGAAAATCTAGTTGACCATGACTATGTCTTCTGACCTAGATTCAAGATAGGCTCGTGCGGCATGGATCGCTACTTCTGTTCCACTTCTAGCAGCAAAGCCAAGCTGGTGGTCACCTATTGCTTCCTCAATTTGCGACGAATTTTTCCAGCAGGCGATCTTTGCTGCTATCCTGCGGAGTGTAGATGAGCATGCAATAGGGCGGGTTGTGCCGTCCTTCTTTTTCAGAGCAAATAACCTCGCTCCAAATATGATTGGTATGAGATCTCTTGGCGGCTCTCCTCGTAGTAAAATTTCAAGTAGTTTGGCAAGTGCATCGGCCAAGCCTCCGCTCGTTTACCCATGGCTCGAGAAAGTAAATCTTGCAGAAGCCTTGGTCGAATGAAGTCAAGACCCGCAGCGGAGCTTCTAGGAAGCTTCCTACTGCGCGGTAAATATCTTCCCTTGTTACGTGAAAGCTTTCCGCGGGGGACGCTTCGGCAGGAGGATCTGTCCACCTCAAGTCCGTTGGTGCGCAGGGATGCTTGTCACGTAGAGCTTCTACGTGGTCGGACTCGACACCGAACGTGTCGCATGAGCTTATGAGTCTTGCAGCGCCCGACACATCACCATCGGTTAACTTTGCAACCACTCTTCTTTTAGGTCTTCTTCAGAAGTGCCAATTTTTCTGTGTTTCTGGTGGCCGACTCGACCGGCCAATCCGTCGAGTCTGAGTCCATTCTCAAAGTCTCTAAGGTTTGAGCGTATAATGTCTGCCAGCGAACACGACTCATTCTTGACGTTAGGAAGGCGAAGTATAACAGGGCCAAACGATAGTAAAGACAACCATGCTGAAGCATGATTGTAGGTTACTACATCGTTGACGACCTTCACAAGGCATTCTAGCACAATCCTTCTTGCTGTTTTGGGTATAATACGTATCATCCTTACATTTTTAAAAACAAACTGAATATGAGATGTCATGTATGAAAGTTGTACACGCGTGTCTTCTGTAGCAGGCTGCCTATAGGCGTTTGATCCTGGATGCATAGAATTTATGTGTCTCCGTAAGCCCCTTGAAGTAAATGTCTTTCGACATATTGGGCAGTCGGATTTATGGCTAGCTGAAGTGGAGGAAGGAACTGCGGGATCTTGCGATGATAAGGTGTTGTCTGGCATTATGAGCATTTTCTGAGTTTTTTCGCCAGTGGTAACAGAGCTAACAAGGGCTGTAGTACCTCTGTCACCACTTTAATAGCTTCTGCCAAATCAGGGCTCACAGTTTTCAAACGCATCTGCAACCGAGCCTAAATTTCCAAGGGTGGCTCTAGCTGTCTGAGTAGACTTGCGGCTCGACTTGAGAGCCAGTCCTCGGTAACGTCGAACGCGTGAACGGCCATAACTTCTCATATATTGACTCGACTTCTTAGCGGCTTTGCGTGGGGAACCGCAGGCTTCGGGAGAATTAACTGATATATATATATATATATATATATATATATATATATATATATATATATATATTGTCTTTATATAGGTGATGTGCTCGAAGCACGGCTGTAAGGCGCCCAAAGGGTGCGACCCTGGACCTCTTCAACTGAAATCGGTTTATGACATGCTCCTCAACTTCCGCTGTTCTTATGTTGTACGCCAGCCATATAACCATTTGGCAGCCACTGCAAAGTGTTATTTCATACGGTCGACCGCTGCGTCATTGACCGCGAAAATCCTAGCTTCAAACTGATTGGTTGATTGCACGGTTCAATGGCTTATGCAGTCGTAGAACATCAACAACACTTTGGAGTGCCGGAGAATTAGACAAATAATGGAACAACAAACGGCATGGCACACAGAGCAATCAATATGTCGCATTAGTTGATTTTGCTGTAGAGGTCTCTGTGAAATGTGCGGTTGCTTTGCATTTTCATTTGTAAGTGTGCATGAATAAATAAAGTTGGCAATGAATGGCCGCTGGCTAGTGAATTTCCTTCCGTCGACGTTTTTCTTAAGGATTCATCATCCGCTTCGCCAAGGGAACTGATGGGATCGGCTGGCAAAATCGACCTTACAGTTCCATTCAGCGTCTGCGAGGGATATATGACTTTCTAAGGTCGCAATCGTGAGCCACTCCTTTTTCACTTCAATTGACCGCCACCCGGAAACTAGCTTGATCCTGTTTTGCTTATTCGCTCTATAATCAAAGTAATTCCATTGATATCGTCTTTCTGTCATGGTAATGCCGTTGTATTTTGTCGTAGTTGATGGTATTAGTTTCGTCGTTGCTGTCGTAGTTGATGTTGTTGTGACTATTGCTGTCACTTGGGCCGGTCGCCATTGCGCCCATAATGTTACTGTTTTTCGTGGCAGCCGCTGTCTCGGCCATTGTTGATATTCGTTCATGCCACTTTTCTCACATACTATTCGGTTTTGTACGATTCTGATTGTTTGCCTGATTCTAGTCGGCCGTATAGTCGGCTAATGGCTTCGATCAAGGTGGACATAAACAACGATTATCCACCTTTGGTAGCCAGTCGCAATACACACACACGAACAGCAATCAGCTGGACAAAAACGGCAAATATAATAGACATCATAGAAAATTAGACATCGCGGTTAAACGATACATTGAGAGGCCGAGAAGCCTGTAGTAAAAGTTGACAGACGTTCAGCGTTTAGCCTTGTAAATTGCACCGGAAGACCAGCAAGGTACATAGCGTGTACGATGTGTGTATATATATATATAGTATTTTTAGGAGAGTGAATGCATTTACCCCAGTAGCGACGGACATGGCATCGTAACCTACCCGCGCTGTGTGGAACTCGGCTTGTACGGCTGGATCCTGTTCCATCGAGCCCTACACTCACTGAGCACATCTTCTCCATTATGCTTCAGACTCTGTCGGCCCGGGATCTTCATTTACTAGTACTGCTGATCGCAAACACATGTGGACAATATATTTGATAAGACAGTCTTTTCCAGACGGCAGATTTATTTAAGTTCATTAGTTCCTCATTGAGCATGAAATGTTCATAATAAATACACATTTTAAGCCATCGTAACCTTTAAGGGTATTTTGCAGCTAACGCCCGTGTCTGCAATATATATATATATATATATATATATATATATACAGTGCGCTAGTCCGACCGCGCTGACACAAAATACTGTTGGAAAAGCCCTAGATATCGCAACATTCCCGGCCCCTTAGAGGCGATCTTTCCGGGATTTCCAATTGGGTTAAAGTTACTAAGTTTTTAGAAAAGTGATATTTAGCAAACAATATAGTACAATGACTAATCTGGCCTCAGCGTTTGACTGATGTTGCCTTATATTCCCACTATTCTGTGTTGCCTGTAAACTTCCTGCTACTAAACGCCGCACTATCAGTGGAATTGCTTCTTAGCAAGCACAGAGAAGTCCCAGATAGTCAATCTATCAGCAGTCTGTTGTTTCAGCAAATCCCTGTGAATGCTTAATATTTATAAAATTCGTAGTAATTTTAAAAAAGCAGCCAGTGACCCGTTAGCAGTTGCGCGGCCGACGAGCTCGGACGGAAACACGTCGAGCCACTCTTCGGCGGCGTCGGATGAGACCACTTTCAGTCTTATATCGTCTATATCTAACTCACAGGCCAACAAAGAAGTGAAGCGGTTAGCCTAAGTGACGATTTGGTCCCACCTTTTCTGCCTAGTAACCTGTTTCTCAAAAGGATGACCAGACTGACGCGCGTCCCATATTCAAACGACGCCTTGTTAGTGGCTTATGAGTCCGGCGGTAGTTGTCGTTACTGTGGAGGCGCAGCTATGTGACGAGGCAGGGCAAGATCTGTAGTCGAGCGAATGCCCATTCCACCCAGCCGGACCGGTGTGCTTGCCTGCGTCCTTGCTTTTTACTCGATCGTTAAGTCAAGGACGTTCTCTTAGGCTCTGCTGACCTGGTCGTCGAGAACAAAGTTTCTGACGGCAGAATAAAGACAAGTAAAGTCCGTTGTACGTACAAGACCATTTTGCACTCCCATTGCGTGCCGAAGCAGATTGTAGGGCTGGTGTCTCCCGAGGTGGCTCAGCCGCTGGTAAAACCGGCAAATTTGTTCTGCCTTCTCGGCCAGTACAAAGCCAATCATGTTGAAGAACACCGACGTACCCAGCAAGTCCAGTTCACACCGGTTTTACGATTACCTGCTGTTTCTTTTTGTCTTCGAAATCCTGTAGGAATAGCTCTCATTGGCAGGGTTGAGCTGCAGCCCGCTCCATTGCTCGAACGCTCTAAGATAGTACACCGGATAGTAGGGCGCAAAGCGCCTTGGCGAAATCCTCGCTTGAGCACGACCCGACCGCTAGCATGCCGACAGGGGACGGGGGTGCCATCATTTCACAAATCGACTCCTCCATTACAGACGCAATCGTGTCGGTCGTCGGAACACAAGATTCTATTGGCGCTTCGCGCATTAATTTACATGGAGAGCTTGTGAGCAGGCTTCCACGCGGGTGAGAGCCGCACTTCCAGAAAGGGCCACTTATTCCCTGACCACGCTGACCAGGCTATGGCCTCTTTGAGTTTCTTTGCCAACGTGGAGGACCTTTGGGACGAGGGTGAGCAGCGCGGTCCAGCTCGCTTCATTATTACTTTTCACGATATTTTTGCAGACGGTGGAAGAACCAGCGCAGAGGGATTCTCACTCCCTTTGGAATCCTGCGCAGCGCCTTGCGTGTCATCTTGGCAGTGGCGAGTAACCGGTGAAGAGGAGGGGAAGAGAGGGTGACAGGTGTTGGTTAGGTGACGGTCCTCCATTCGCTGGCCGCTTTCTGGCGAGGATGAGGAGAAGATTCTACTAGCGGAGCGTGAGGAAGAAGGCAGCGGTTGTGAGATGCTGCTAGTAGTGGCAGCGGTCTGTTGGAGCGCTGCTGTTCCACTAAACTCGGCTATCTTCTCCTTATGAGTCTTTCCTTGCTGAATCTGGACACCCCTCTTCATAGGAAAGCACATTGAGCATCACGGACATTGAAGCTCGGTAGCCATTGTTGCTGCTTCTCCAGTGAAACAGGGCTGTTGCTGTCTTTGCTGTGGCTGTCAACTTCTCATGCCTTGCCGTTTCAAAGGAAAACGTCGTTTTCATTGTCGGCGCGATGAGTTGTTGAAATAACTATTGGCGCCACTTTGTAGATCAGATGATCCAACATCAAAATTTGGTGGAGCAGCCGTTAGAATTCGAATTTATATGGCAGCGGCGCGCCGCTTGGAGCCTCCGAATCGTTACGCGGGTGGTTTCGGTTTGCTTCACTCTGTCACGATTGAATCATTCATATCTATTCACAGCCCTCATAGCTGCTCGTGCTTTTTTCGCATGGCCACACACAGTGCATTAAAATGATCACTGAGTTACAGATGTCACTTTGGTATGCCACCTTCTAGGTTTGCCATCCTGCACACACACGGATAGGGGTGTTTCCTCGGAGCTCGATACGCGCACGTCCGCACCCCTTGACGCCAATAATAATATTAATATCCTATTTGTCAAGGCATGTACACGGATGACCTTAAGTTAGGTGGACTATTGGATACGTTTTCTTATCTCGGGACAAACAGTTGGCATTAACATTTCGTAAAGCTGTTTGTTTGGTTAAATAAGGTATTCGAAGGTATTAAACATTTTCAGTCAAAAACTTGTTGCTGTCGCGGATAAGTAGTTTCGTTATAAAAGAGTTAGTTAGTAACTCAGGAGAAACCTGTCGATATAAGACACCGCTGCGAACACTGCGCCATTTTCAATACTGAGTGAGAGCGCCTGTCTTGGAACCCAAGACCAGAAAGTTCCCCTGACATAACAAGTCATTAGTGAGTCGTTCCTCGATGATTATGAATCCTCATACTTTTTAGCAGTACATATATCTAAAAAATATATATATATATATATATATATATATATATATATACGGCGTATATTTTTGGGGAAATAGACAGAAAATGAAAGTGCTATTTATAAATTGTAGGGTTATTTTGCCACCAAGCGCCTATCAACACACCACCGCGCACAAAAGTGGCGCATAAAAGTACAACAACAACAAAGATGTGTTGCAAAGGCACATTTATTTTCTGAACTTTCGCCCTGATCTTCTGCATATCGCACAAACGGTGTTAGCTGGTGTTAATGGGGCTTAGCTTGGTGGCTCTGACCCATGGGCAATGCTTCGCCACTCTCTTTGACTCCCAGGAAGACGGGTAAAGGGGGGAGGGTGGCTGCTTGCCGGCTTCGGGGACCAGTTTCTGTCAGTCTCACATCACTGAACAGGATTCTGCTTGCACGAAAGACTTGCTATATATTTAAAGTATCCCTACTAACCGCCACCGTCACTTTAACTGCTTTGTTATAAACGCATGTGCCGTTTCTGTTCCTCAGACTACATTGTAAATGTTCATAATCATGGCGAAGCCAAATCGTCAAGTTTTTTCTATGCCCACTCTCACCGACACAAATATAGATATACACACATACATACTTGCACATAAATTTATTTCGCTTGGCTAAATCAGCTAAGGGAAGAAATGTATATATTGTAGATTCATCGCCATTGCACAACCGAAATCGTGAAGTTCATATTATACTCACTCTTACTGGCATGTAGATGTACAAGCTTACTTCGCGCGTCCACATCTATTTAGGGAGATACGGCCAGCGATTCTGAAACAAGAAATTGATTCCGACGCGACGCACACGCACCTTAAAGCGAGACTCATTGCAGTTTGCAAAGATTGCTGATGATTAGATAACTTAAAAATATATATATTCTGCTCACAAAAGTCCAGCTACGTATGATGTGTCTAATACGATATATCAGGCTCAACGGTTGCAGACAGAAAGTAACGTAAATGCATTCGAAAAATCACTTTAACACAAGATCACCTTCATCCCCTAAACACATGCATTTTGAATATTATATATAGACATATCGATGATATTACATGTAAAAACATTGAATTTATATAATTGTATATAATTGTTTAGGTCCTACATTAATATAAAAAAGTACATGTGCATTCACCATTTCACGTCTTTCTTTGTAGCATGCCATCTACGGTAGTTTTAGTACAATATCTTTTAGTGCTAACTTAGCACGACTGCTCTAACTCGTGCAGATGAGCTTAGCATACGTTATTTTACCGTTATTAAGATACAATTAATTGTATAAATGTACAATAAGTACAGGAGTGCATGTACTTTCATATTATATATTTTTCATTCATACATCCGTAATTCATGGATACATAGCGACATATACCTGATATATTACCCGTGTAATTCGCACATTCTTTATTTAGGTTTGTGCGCGCCGACCGGTGTCCGAAAGTACACGCGCATAAGAAGCGCTAGTCTGTTTATCGCAAGCGTCAATGCACCAAATAAGCGCAACGCTCTCATTTAAGAAAACGGCATGGGTCACATTTATTCTATACTACACTATATTATGTATACAGTGCGCTGCTATTATATATATATACATAAAAAAGACTCGCACCATGTCTTGAACCGTTACGGCGTTGACGTCTAGGGCGCGCATCAAGGTGTCCTTGAGAGTTGCATGTCTAAAACGCTGTCCTGCGCCCCAGATCCATGAGAACCCATGGCCAGACAATTTCGCCGCATGTGCACAAATGAGGGTGCTTACAAGCGCAGGCCAGTACCAATGCAGGCCGTCGCTCGTCTTCCAATGTGCCAAGCGACGCCTTTGGCCGAGATAACTCCCTGGCTAGCCTTGCCCGCCTTAGTGGCATTGTGTATTATTATTATTATTATTATTATTATTATTATTATTATTATTATTATTATTATTATTATTATTATTATTATTATTATTATTATTATTATTATTATTATTATTATTTTATTAAGCTGGCTCTACATATTTATCTAGTGTAGTATGTTTATAGATTGTACTGTGTTGTATGCTCGTTCTTCACAGTACTTAGATAAGTAAACATTACGGCTTACGATCGACTTTGCCTATTTTTCGAGTTCCTGGGGAATGCGTTCGAGTTTGAGTCTGCCTAATAGTATGCCTAATTGCGCCACCGGGAACAACGACGACAAAAACAACGGCGCCAGTTGTAGAACTGCGGCCACTAAGTAATTTTAAACAAAATCGAACACCGTCTCGGGCGGCACTAAGCAACCTTGCAGGCGTTACATAAGTTGCCGCCACAGCACCACCATCACCACCACCAGCAACAATAACAACAACAGCAGCATTCGCACACCACCACAATCATCGTCATCATCATCATCGTTGTCATTAATGTCAGCACCATCCCGAACGGTACCAGCCACCAGCAACAACAGTGAGTGCTGAACAAATCGATTCGTATGTCGTCGTGTCCGTTGTTTGTGAGCAATATCAGCGGACATCTGTTCGTGACACGTCGCCGATGATGGAACTAGCAGATGGCAACATTATGACTACAACAACAACAATAACAGCTGCAACAGCAACAGCAACAACAACGAGTGGTAACCGAAATGTTCCACATGCATCGACTTCTCGACGGTATATGGTCTGCTTGTGCCGCCGAGCTATACCATCATTGACCCACTAGATCAATTGTTTTGGCTTTGCCGACAACTGAGATTTTGTCGACATTTCTCAAACATGCGCGGCAACCTTCAACTTTGCGGTTAGTCATTGTCACATGTTTATTTCATTCTTAGCATTGTTATTCTTGTTGTTACGCTGTTTGTTACCGCCGTTGTTGCTGTTATTGTTGTTGTTGTTGTTGTTGCGCTTGCTGTTGCGTCGAAGTTAACTGTCGTTTTCATCATCTTTATAATGAAAACTATTATGCTTAGTTTTGTTCCATGTTGTTACTATTCTAATGGGTAACACGGTTATGATGATCTGCATCTGCTTTCGACGATAGTTGACCAAAACTAGAATATAGAGCGAGCTATAACGATGACGAGACGACGACCCGACCGACCATGACAAAATGATGAACTAACTGGCTGCAAACTGACGTACATCGTAGATGAGCTGCGCATCTGCTCCATTTGGCCGAACGTAGGACCGGTAAAGGTAGAGAAGAAGAAAAAGTACGGACGACGAGAACAAGAAGGAAAGGCCGATGATGATTATGGCGACGATGAGCGACGGGCAATCGTTAGGATTTAAACCGATTATTCGCTAGCTTCGATCGATCGGCGGTCTGCAGCAGCAACAACAACAACAACACGAAGGACGAATCCAGCGGAGAAACAAAACACGCACAGTGCAAGACGCTTCGGTGATAAACTTCTCAGCCGCAAGGTTAGGACGACGACACCCAGCCATGGCGCCATGGAACTTACGTCAGTTCCTCCTGGATAGTCATGCCCCTCTTGCTGCAGCTACTGCTGCTGCTTCTGATCCTGCAGTTGTTGCTGTGTGCTTTGAATTGAGGCCGTGTAGCAACCGTGTAGTGGTGATGAATTTGGGCAGCAGCTAATACAAAGTGCCAATGAGCGCAAAGGTTGGTCGTCAAGGCAACCGCAAACCACGCAAAACCAACGTGGGTTCGAATTCAGCTGTAGTCGAATTCGAGCTTCATCATTGCTCTGTTGGTCCTCTTGTTACAGATTTTTGCTGAGATATTTATTTAAAAAAAAAAAAAATATATATATATATAGCAAGTAGGTATTTTTTGATCAGCCACTAAGGGCAGGTAGGCGTAATTGCGCCCAGGACTCCCCTTCAAACAGTCTCGAATGCACTGGGGGTAGCGGCCTAGGTGACAATCGCGTTGCTAGACGGGACCAGACGTTCCGTGATTGTATCGATGATTCCCACTATAGCACGACTCAGTGGCCTATTCCTGTTGACGCTATTTCTTCTTTGATCTACAGTGTGCGGTAGAGTGAAAGGCAGCGTAGAAAAAAACAAACGCAATTTCTACGCAATGCCAAGCAAGCCTCGTCACAATAAACGAAGAGCAACGTTGACACCCCACGATATTAACGGCTACTCAAGTAGACTAGTCGACACCGCGTTGCCCACCTAGTGCGCCAGTGACGCGCGAAACGTCTACGCTGCGCTATGTGAATATTAGTGAGTTATTTTGTTTGGCGCATATTGTGGCCTTGGTTGCCGTGTAGTATCGACGTGGTACTGCTACCCAACACGTGAACCCAACTTGGCATCATGGTCTCATTTCTGCCACGATGTCCGATGCCGTCGTCGACCAAATGATTGCACGAAAAATTAGCGTTGGCAATGTCTAAGCTGAGTTTTTGCGTTTGTTAAATTACCTACGTCTTTCCGTCAGTTCCATACAGTATACTTATCCCTTATGGGACAAGAAACTACTATCCGAAATCAACTATTGCTGCTTTTCAATTCGCCTTTATATGCACACGCATATGCACTTCGTCTCATTCAGATTTCGTTACAGCTTTATTTGATAGCCGAATAAGTCTCCACATTATTGCGCATGCCTGAATACGTCATAACTGAAGCGATGGCTAGAAACTGGCACCCAGGCAATTCTGGACGTAAGAGCAAATGTTTTTATTTATTTAACCAATGTGTATACAATGGCATTTTTTTGGCGCATCGCCGTAAATCGCCGTCAGTAGATAGTGCAAGTCATACACTACTAAAACAATTGCGCAATTGTTCTAAAGAGGCGTAATGAGTTATTGCCGGAAGCCTACCGGTATAATTGTCGTTTTCGACTTGCATGCTGGCACAGGATTCCTCGTAACCTAAACCTAGCGTTATTATAATATATATGACCGTTTAGTTACTTCTCTGGCTAACGTCCGTAACCGAACGCGGTAAGGAATCTACCATAAAAATACGCGCCTCACTGCGATAGCTTCTTCTTAGGAGCTTCTATCGACTCGAGGACTCCACTAGTGGGCAGGGGCCACGTCGCTCCATTTTTTGGTGCTACACTCGCGACCATCGTGTCTGATTTTATATTGTACTTTTTCCTGTCTTATCGGCGACTCACTTGCCAACGTCTATGCGGCATGATTTGCAATGTGCCTCATTGCGACTTCGTTTTTCAGCAACGATAACTGAAATTATTTTCTTGTGCTTTGCGGTAACTGCATAATATTCGCTTGCACATGCGGCCCGGCACGTTGTCTTCGGCGACGCGCAGCCCTACCTCTGCTAACGCGACTACGCGACTCAGAACTTCGAACGCTGTGCATTTTTATGCTACACGTTCTACCCTATCAACAAATTGTGTATAAACAAAACAATGGTTTAATTAAGCTCAGCGAACTGCTGGGTCGTTGCGCACTGACTACAATGACAAGACCATCTCAATAATGGTAACGATATAAAGAAGCTTAGGCTGTTTTTGTTGAAATTATTACAAATGACGTCTGAAACGACTATGACAATCATCAACAATATTCCACAGCATTACATAAGCCACCGACAAGGTTGCCCAGATGCTGACAACATGACCCACGCTGTACCGAAGCAGCAGTTTGCAGCAGAAATGCAAGCGCTTCTAGTTTGCCATTAAGAACGAGCGCCAAGCTTGAATTTCGCAAAGTTTACAATATGCCTCATTGATTGCATGGAACGTACTGTTAAACACGAGTAATAATAGGTTGCAGTGCTTATTCAAATGTACGTCATTCAAGTGTAAATCTGTACGTACCAATGCTTGCCTTCAGTCGCTGGGTCTCCTGAAATTAACGTACATTAAGGCGAGCATGCCGAGTGTGCAAACGTATTGTAAATGATTAATAAAATCATCACAATATTTCTATATATATAATACAGGTAGTGTCAATAAGTCTTAGATGAAAACGAGAATTTTCCAAATTATGTTTTTTAAAATTTTTCTTATTCGATATCTACTCCCCTAGAAGCTCAATAGCCAATATACACTTTCCACCGAGATTTCAGAGTTTTCATACCTCTTGAGTAGAATTCCGCGTCGTTAGACTGAAATAGGCATGGACACAGGCCTAGCCTACCCTCTTCATTGCTGGAAAAACGCTTTCCACCGAGACTATTCTTCAAATGTTCAAAGAGGAATAATCAGAGGGGGCCAGGTCTGGAGAATAGGAGGGTTGTTTCAATAAGTTCGACCTCAGTTGGGCCAGTTTTGCCGATGCTTGCCGGGACTTGTGTGCAGGAGCATTGCCCTGGTGAAACGGGACAACCTTCTTCTTGCAAGGCGGGGCCGTTTCACGCTGAGTTTCTTGCCTAACGGCAAGTGCCAACCAGTCTTTGGCATAATATTCTCCTGTGATCGTTTTAACAGCTCTCAAGGTAGTCGACCAAGGCATTATTCTACGTTGGTCTTAAAAAACTGTAGCCCATCAACCCTTTCGGTCAATGCCGTTGTCCGGCACCCTCTTTCGGAGTGGTCCTTCATCAGGTGCACACCATTGGCAAGATGCTTCTTGGGTCTCGGGAGTGTAGTGATGAACCCGGCTTTCATCGACGGTCATGAATCTGCACCAAAATCCGACAGATTGTTCGACATCTTGGTCAAATTTCGCTGTAAAGCCAAAACAGGCGCGTCTTTTTGGCCTTGGTTGAGCAAATGCGGCAGCCATTTTGCTCTAAGCTCTTTCATCTTAAGTTTTCGTGTAGGATAAAATGCACACTGCCTAAACTAATCCCTAATGCCTCCGCTATTTCCTTAATGTTCATTCGCTATCTGTGCCATGAATTTTCGCACTTTCTCTACGTTTTCCTCATCAGTTGCCGTTTTTTGGCCTCCTGGACGTAGTTCATCCTCGGTGCTCCTGCGACCTCTTTTTAACACATTAATCCAGTTGGAAACAGTGGCAAAACATGGCGCAGAGTCACTGTATCAGAGACACGTCTAACTCAATTTTTACTTGGGTCGGATTCCAACCTTTGAAATAAAAATGCTTGATAACCACTCGAAACTCTTTTTCTCCATTTTTAAAAATCACGCCGATACGTTGCACGGGAAAAGCTATCAAACGAAATCGCAACGGCCAATCACCATATATATTGAGTGCTAGCAGTCGAAAAGTTGCAGTTCCTATTAGCGGTAAGCGTGCCAAAATTCGAATTCTAAAAGCTCATTCTAAGAACTTATTGAACTACCTGTACATATATTAATAAGAGAAAATTTGGAAGACATAATATCCATAAGAAATATCTGAACGAAACATTTGAGAGTGTTGTGAAAAAAGGTAAATGTCACAACAAGCTGAAGCAAGACGGGAAATCAACAGGACCAGATGTTTTCGCGTCATCATGTAAAAGGAGGTGCAACTGACCAAATAACTATTACTGTAAACCTTGGCTGAACCATTGTAAATCTTGGCTAAACCTCAGCAAAAGACAACAGCTTCGAATAACCCAATTACACTCCAATATTACAGAGCGGACTTGCCACTACAGACATTCTTTATATATTGTCCTCTGGCTTACATGCGCGTGAATAGCAGCAGGGCAATGCGTGCCAGCCGAGCTTCGCTAACGATGTCTATGTAGCTCGAAAGTAGGCAACATGTTAGACTTCCACAACTTGCATAGCACAATATATAAATTTTGTCAAAAAACGCGTTTTTTAGAGCTTTGTCGGGTTGAACTTTTTTAGGTGTGGAAACCAAAAATTTAACGTAGAAGGTCAATTCGAGTAGGGCCGGACCATTCTTGCAGAGCTTTGGACAAAAGGTGCCCGTGTTTAACAATGAGCCGACTGATTGATGAATGGTAAGAACCTGCATTTGTTAGTATTTTGCGTAGTTTTCTCCTTTCGTGTCGGAAATCTACATACGTATAGTACAGTACACCATATATACGTATATTTTCCATTGTTTTGCAACGTGAGTGCCATGGACAATAAATACCTTTTTGTGATCTGGTGGAAGCGGCGGAAGCAAAAGCATACACTGAATTTTTCAGTCGCAACGCGCATGATTGGGACGGAGGGAAGGATTTCATTGCCTCTATGTGGGCTATTTTTAGGTATCTGTAGTGCTAATAAGCAAAAAATAAATTTCGTAAATTCCTTGCTTTTGTGACCTAAACGCTAAACAACCGCTTCTCAGTGACTTCCAAATTATCGTGCATACGCAACAGATTGCAGTTATACTCGCGCATATCGCTCATTAATATTAGTGAATGGAGATTCCGTTGCACATGTAGATATATCAACTCACCCTTTAAGAATGCTAACAAATGTGTATGCTACCACATTTAGTCATGAGGAGGTCGAGTATTTTATTGATTTCTGAATGCTGGAATTCAATCGCTTGCCTAAAGTTTATGTTCCTATTGGAATTTTGTTTCTAGCTATCCCTCAGTTGTTAAACTTGCAACCTTCACGGCTATTCTACCGCGAGGAAAAGTGTTTCTCTTGTGCGCGCTGGGGTACACTGCTACGAGTAATAAACGTAATTTATTCCGTCCCTGTTACGATTAATAATGACAATAAAATAATAACAATAGTTGATCGAGAATTATCTTGCGCCACCTCTTTATTGAGATATCCGTGATATTCTTTTTCGTTTTTATTTCCTCACGCCATAGCTCTAGCCGGTGTCTTTTCAGCATCGGTTTGACGCACGCTATAAAGTCGACTCTATTTACGTGTATACTTTATCTGTTTTTTTTTTCAATATTCGCGCGTGCTTCGTGTGGCAGCCGTCAATCACAGACGATTTACCGGAGAACCGCTACAGTGTTATTGTTTGGTGGTGGTGGTGGTGCTGCTGTTGTTGTTTTTGTTTTGTCGTTGGTACTATTGTTGCAGTTGTTGTTGGTACTGCGCCTGTTGTTGTGGCTGCTGTTGCTGTTGCTGTTGCAGTTGCTACGTGCCATCCAGCCGGCTGCGAATGCGCGAACGGAAACTGTCTGCCACACCAACCAGCTGACTCTCGCCGCCGCACCACTATAGCGTTATGACACTACGAATATCACCTGCATCGTGTTAATAACAGTTACGGTAACAGCTATTGTTATTGTTATCATCACCATCAGCATCATCATCATCACACCATCATTATCAATCATTTCAATATTACATTACTTTGATCTATAATTATATCATTACCATGGTGAACACTAAGCGATGTGAGAAAAACTATACAAAAGATACGACTCAAAGGCGAATGTAGATAGAAGATGTGTTCATCTATATTGACGGAGAAATTAGGTAAAGAGAGAAAAATAGAATAACTTTTCCTAGGGCACTTTGGAGGCAACAATGAATCGCTGGCTGACAAAAGGAATCAGTTGTTGTTGGCTTTGTCGTTATTAGCGTTACCGCTACTGATGTTGTGGTAGGTAATCCGCCAGCTGCAACATACGAACAACAAAACAACAACATCAACAATACCGACAACAAACAACAACAACAAACAGCCCGACAGCCGCGAGAGGGGAGATTACAACAGACGGTCCGAGGCCTCTACCAAGATGGCATAGAGTAGCGGGCCCGCTCATCCATACTGACTGCCTTCTCGTACAATAACCTACCTTTTCTGGCCTTCTATTCACTAGCACTACTTTTAATACTACGAATAGCATGACTAGCATGGACTGGCCACAGCAGACCAGACGCCGTTTGCATCCACTGCTGCATATACTGATGTTGAAAGCAAAGTCATTGACGAACATTACGTTTGCATGTGCACGCCCGGATGGTTGTGTGCTGCTCGACGCTCTCTTCGAGTTCCGCCTCACAAGTTTTTCTTCTTTCTTCTCTTTCTTTTCTTGTCCTCTTATACTCATTTGGTTTGCTTTGTTTTCTTGCTTGCTTTCTGTATTTATTTATTATATATATGCTTTAATTGTAAACTTATATTTCTATTAAGTTATGGCTGCTGAGACCCGGTACTGAAGTGAATCAAAATAAGTCAAAGAACTTCGACGAGTCTTGCGTGGAATTCTGCGCGCACAGGAAAACACGACCGAGATGTACTAAACATCTCCCTAATAGTCTAGCAAATCTAATAGCAGTCAAAAACACGTCGCGTAATACCAGCTGCGTTTTTCGTGGTGCGTAGCGATACGTTTTGGCCGATACACTGATACTAATTGCACACCTATTTACGTATACATGCATACGTACAAACATACATACAGACATACGTGCATATATGAATGGGTATAGTATCCGTAGCACCAGGTAACATAACAGTACGACGGCAATATTACGGCACACAGCGCAACAGAAGCACCCGCGGTATTTTTTTCCTACCTCGACTTGCACGAGCGGCAGTGCTATACCCCAGTATTGTGAGCCAGCCAAGGTGCTGACCGAGCAACAATCAATTGAACCTAAAGCCACGCTTACGTACGTAATCGTGCGCCATTGCGTCGTCTCGCTAGCGCACTGAATAGTGGTCGGTGAAAATTACCTCCTGTCACCATTAGGGCCAAGTAGCGCCAGCAGCAACAGCCGAAGCAGCAGCAGCAGAAGCGGCGGCCGCGGTGGCGGCGAGACAATTGCGTAACAGCAAGTTCACAAGAACGTCTGACGTCTGAACGAGTTTCAGCAGTTTAGCAGCAGCAGCAGCAGCAATAGCACAGCAGTAGTAAGCGACAGTAGTCATAGGGTGCTCGCTCGAGGCGATGACTGCAAGTACTGTTTCTACTAATCGCCAATCGCGACGACCAGTGCGCGCTACTTACTCGAGCACTGTTACCATTGATCGCATGACCGACCAGATACGACGAAGCCGTCATCCAATTGAAGCTGGAGACGACGACGACGACAACCGCGTCGACGCAAATCATCGGTCGCGGCAGCGAAACCAGCCGACGGCGGTTACGGCGGCGCGGCAGCGACGTCGTTAACAATAGCAATGACGATACGCCAACCTCGCCGTGATCAAGTGACCCCATCAAGTGTCTGTCACTCACAGCAGTAAGCTGACCGTGTGAGGCGTCGAAAGAATTCTGAGGTCAGCCTCTATCATTCTCTCTCTCTCATATAATATATATATATATATATATTATAGATATGCATAAGCGTCTTTCTCTATCTGATTTTCCCTACTTTCTATACAGCTCTAAGTCGATCTCTCTCTCTCTTAATCGCGCTCTTATCTAGCCTGCTCTCGCTTCCTTGCTTTTGGTCTGTTTTCGTTCGATTTTCTTTTGCGAAAATGAACTGAATTTTCTGTCCCACTGTGTCACTTCGTTCCCTATCATGATCATTCTGTCTCGCGAGGGGAGAGAAAGCAGCGGGGGCCTCGAGCAGGGTTGAGCCGCCCTGTCGCTACTGTCCATAAACTGTACCGTAGCGGTCAGAGCGCAGGCCAGAACGAAAAGAGAGAGAAAGCCACTGTCATTTACTGCGACACTCCCAAGTCTTGGCGGGGGGTGACATTCAGGGTCACTACAGAGACGGTGACGGGCGGACGATGCCCCGACGTCGCGTCGTCGAGGGACTGCGACGGTATGCATCGATATCGTCTTCGTTCAGTGAGTCAGAAACAGTGCCCCTCCCCCCCCCCCCCGCTTTTCCATTCCCATTCGACGCATTGCCCCGCTCGCTCATCCGATCAGGGAGCGAGACATAATGGCGCACGGTCGGTCGCGCAAATCCCGATAAGCACCGTCACGGCCAGCCTGCAAAACTGCAGCAGCAGCACACCACCACCCACCATCACCATCACCACACCATCACGATCGAACTTGACAGCACTGGGCACCGTAGTCGCGGTGCAAACTTTTTACTGGGCACTTTCCTGCATGCTCGATCGGTTGGATGGACCCTGCTAGTCAGAAAAAAAAGATTGCGTGGCATTTGCTACCCAAGCTTGCTGTATATATATATATATATATATATATTTATCTATATATATAGCCACTGTTTCTATTAGCCTCTCTTCCTTCCGGTCCTTGCCCACGTTGACCCTAATTCATTCGCCATAATACATTCATAGCCAAGACTGATTGCAAACGTTTTTAGGTTAATATTCTCTGACCTGAACTGTTAAGGCTAAACTAAGGTATTCCAGATATATATATATATA
>QVRM01004898.1:42500-211526 GCA_003439945.1 Dermanyssus gallinae | reverse complement strand
TGCGACACTGCGACAACTGCTGGTGGGTACGAGTTTGGGATCGGGGCCGGGCGCTGAGGAGCCAGCTCATTCTGGGGGCGACAATGCCACAGGTGAGAAAAAGGTTCTCCTCGAAGAGGGCTTGCCGGTCGAACACGCCCTGACGGTTGCGCTACACGTGGAGAGGCATCTTAGAAGCCCAGAAGATCATACTAGCCTTTGATGGCTTTGAGGATCTGTGAACCTCTGTACAAAATGTACCCTTATGAGAATAATTCATTCATTCATTTTTAATCACCTTTGTTAGGTATAGTTAATATTATACATAAAACACGGTCACTGCGCCAGCCTGGCCAGTGATTCAACTCGGGGGCACTCTCCCGCATGATATCTCTCACAAGCTCTCCCACACCTGTTACAGATACATTCTTCTGTCGGCTCATGGTACCTTGAGTATTACAGAGAACATGGTGGAAGCCATGCACTGCATAGCGCACTACCACACTTCGTTGGTGCGATGCAGTCCCTTCCACCATTGTTTGTCATTGCACCCTTACTAAAGAAGTCGGGGTCCACGTCTGACAATCTCACCTCCCACTGACAGATAAAGTCCCTGTAGGCCTGTGTTTCCGGCAACCGGAACTGGCGTTGCAGGTCTCTATGAAAAGCGGGGTACCGGCGAGTAAATAGACCAGACGATTGCGGCATGACGTGTGGAGGCCGAGCACTCGCTTGAGAAAGGCGGGTTTTCACTCGATCAAGCCTCGCGAGCTGGGCCACGCTCAAGTTCTCCCAAATGAGCTGTATGCCGTAGGATGCCATGGGCGGATCTTAAGGTTGAAAAGTTTTAGCGCCGCGTTAAGGGAGGAAGCGTGGTTTCTCAATTCCGACGCCTGCTACGAGGGCTTTTCTGACCCTCTCGGCGATGTGCTCCGTAAACGACGTACCGGAGGTCGGGAGAGAGAGGCCAAGATATGGAAAGTTGTTGACATACTCCAGTGGTGTGGAGTACAACCGTAGCTCATCGCTGGTTGCAAGTCGACCAGCTTTACGGAACTTCATGGCCTTGGTCTTGCCGATGTTGATCTCGAGTCCTACATCCGCCACGTACTGCTCGAGCCTTGCTAGGCTCTGCTGCACCTCGAATCGGCTTGTTCCATATATCGCGAGATCGTCTGCGTATAGCAGAATGTCTGGGCGGACGGACTCTCGAGTGCCCACGATGCGTCGCGGAAGATCGTTGAGCAGGATGGAAAACAGCAGCGGGCTTAAGTTGTCCCCCTGCGCGACTCCCCGTCGTTTGCACAAAGGGCACAACTCAGCCACCCCATCCTGTATGGTGATCGGGTTTTCCTGCAGGATTGCCCCGATGAGCTGGAGGATGTTGGCAGGCACGCCCGCTTCAGCCAACTTGAAGATAATCTTGTCTCTGGGAGCTCCATCAAAGGCCGAGCGGAAATCCACAAAGACGGCGTACAGGAATTGCTTGGCGTGCCTAGACTGCATCACTCCCCGAACTCTGGCCAGCAGAATCTCACACGCAGTCAGTGTGGACCTGCCTGCGCGGAAGCCGTGCTGCTCTTTCGGGATGGCGCCGAGAGCCTCGAGGAAGTGAGACAGGCGGGCGGTGAGGATGGCAGAGAGCAGCTTGTAGCAGCAGCTCTTTTTGGCGATCCCACGCCACGAGCTGGGCTCTCTGGGGTTGCCCTTTCCCTTCGGGATGACTGCTAGATGAGCACTCTGCCAGGCGCTGGGGAGGCGACCTTCGCGCAGACTAGCGTTGAAAAGGGCGGTCCAGCAAGGAGCAAGTACCATGGCCTCCTTGAGGTGCTCATTACGGACTTGGTCGGGACCGGCGGCCTTGTTGAGACGGAGTCGTTGCATGGCGCCAAGCACCTCGGTGAGAGAAAACTCTGCGGAGAGTGAATCCCGTAGCAGCATTGTTTTCTCGTCCCAGGCCGCTTCGTAGTGGAGGATGCCGCGCGGGATGGTGTCGGCCGACGCAAACATGCGGCTGAAGTGGGAGATGAGAATAATAAAACCTATTTATCACAGGACAACGCGAGGTGCGGAAGCGGACAGTCACGAATTACGGGCCAGAATTGTGCCCGGCAAGACGAGTCAGGTGCCGAAAGTGTGGCAAGTTTGGCTACTTCGGCCGGAAGTGTAGGAACGCGGCAGGTCTGGCGAGGCAGAATGTACAGGGGATCGGCGTGGAGATGCAGCCACGCTGGGATCGTCGGACCAACGGCGAATTCTTAGAGGAGACCGAAATTGAGGTATGGAATGAACCGGCAGCTGTGTACTCACCGTCTCTTTATTGTCTGGAGTTTGCTAGTAGAGTTGCAGTGGACGGTATTTTCGTAACGTTTATCATAGGCTGATAATCGATTGTGCGGCATGATCGTGCTCGGTGACAGAAGTTAAAACGACTCAAATAGAGAACGAGTTTTGGCAATTATTTTCAGGGACGCTAGGTCTAGTTAAAGCCGTGCAGCATAGAGTGCGACTTAAGGGGAAGGTTAGGCCGGTAGAGCACTAGTTGAGGAGGTTACCGCTCACACTAATGACGGCGGTGAAATCCGAATTAGATAAACAATTGGAGAACGATGTTATTGAGCCAGTTCAGGCTTCTGAGTGGGTATCGAGCATGGTAGTAGCAGCGAAACGAGAAGGTGTAGTAAGATTGTGCGTGGATCTAAGACAGGTAGATCAACCGTAGATCGACCAAGGCCCTGCCCCACCGCGGCCCGATCCACTCCCGGGGGCCATTTTGGTGCCACGGTGGATGCCGAAGGGTTTACCTGGTAACTCAAAGGGGCCGCAGGAGGGTACAAGGGTCATCATCCCTTGCGAACCCCCGGGCCTCCAATGCCCCCGACACGCAGCTTTCTCCCAAGTCAAGAAATGACTCAGATGATTAAAGCCCTACAGCTGAATTGCAACTACAGTAGGGCAGCACATGCAATGTTTGAAGAGGTCAGCAGCAGAAATAAAACAGACGTGCTGCTGGTCAGCGAGCCCAATGTCCGGTGGGCAGAAGAGCGTCGTCCAAACCGACTTGCCGACGCTTTAAGGGCAACAAGCACTGTACTTGACCGCCGCTTCCACTCCCACATCGTAGGACATGGCAGCGGCTACGGTTTTACCTGGATTGACGTGGCGAACGTTTGGCGTTTTTGCTCATGCTACTGCAGCCCCAACGTCCCACTTGAAGATCAAGCTTATCAAGCTCTTAGAAGACCTAACCGCATACTTTGACCAAAATGATAAGCATTTAATTATAACCGGAAATTTTAATGCCTCCGCTGGCGTGTGGGGTTCACCGCTACCAACCGGAGGGGACTCGAATGGTTGGTCGCCATGGATCTATTCGTTCTTAACGCAGGTGCTCCCATATTCTACCTCACCGCACCTCTTGTAAGACCTAACTGTCATACGCGGGCATGATGCCTACAGGATTTTTAAATTGGAGAGTTCTACACGACGAAGAATCACTAACCACCACCATATAATCGAATTTTGCGACCAACTTAAAGCAACCATCTTCAATGCTGCATTCGTCCATGAGGCGTCAGGGAACGTCGGGAAGAGGTGCCTTCGGGAGCGTCCACAGCCCAGCTGTGGACGAGGTTAGCAGTCGGCATCCGAGGCCCGGACAGCTCATTTGGAGCCGAAGCGCGATACGCGATGGTTGTCATGGATTACTATTCGAAGCGGGCTGAGGTGGAGTTAATGGTAGAAACAACAGCTCGTCGTTGACATAGCGCGTTGGCTCAACTGCCGTGAAGACATTCCGGTTAGCATAGTAACGAGCAAAGGACCCCAGTTCCTGACCTATAAGTTCGAAGAATTCATGTTCGTATTCGGGCTTCGTCACACCCGTGTACCACTCTCATGCAAATGGTTTGGATGAAAAGATTCAGTAGGACACTAGGGGGGCTTCATCTGGTCGGCCCGACGACCGCGGAGACGCCTGACCGAGGCGATCGGCGTATATAACGCAACCGCACAGGCAACGACAGGCAAATCGCTCGTCGAATCACTATGGACGGTCTATTAGGACGAAACTGAACGCGGGTCTCTGGCGACGAAACACCAATCAAAACGATGAGGATGAGCGAGTGTGAGGGGGGGGAAGACGGAACAAACCGAAGGAGTACGCAGACCGGAGGAGAGCGGCAGTCGAAGCCAACTTCTTGTCCGGCGGCAGGATCAGAAAACGGAGACTAGCCGTTGCAAAGGGGGTAAAGAAGTATGGACCACCAACGAGAGTAAAAAGACAAGCCGGTCAAGACACGTCCGTTAAGCAGCGCGCGCATAGACAGCGTCGGTTAGCGGCAATGCCGAAGCAAACTAAAGACGTCGCGCCAAATAGAGAATGCCGCTAACCCAGTATCGAAGATGCGGGAAGTCACTAAATGCGCGGGATAAAAGGAGACATGCAAATAAATGACTTAGTAGTCGTTCTTCTAAGCCAGGTAGATGACGTGTGTTGTTTGAGCGAAAAACTAGCGAAGTCGTAACGGTCGTTAGGGTAGTGGACACTAGGAAATTGTTCTTCTAAACACGCAGGTACGATTGGTTTTTCGATAGTATGCCTGGAGCTCTTGCAATCGCAGCTTTGATGATGTGTCGGGATAGAAAGCCAGATACAACCATGATATTTTTACTCTTACTCCAAATGAAGATATTTATGCCCCTCGGTTCCATTAGAGAAATAGATTTCTCGCCGACTTGTGCCAGATCCCAGAGTTTTGGCTTACTCATTGCCCTATTTTTCAAACTGTATAGCTGGTCTACAAAACATTCCAAAGATCCCACCATAAGGCGTGGTTATTAGCAAGCAAGCGACCAACTTCAACAAGTTGAAACATGTTAACTGTTCAGGTCCATGTTGCGCTACTCTGGCAGACGACGGTTGGCAAGCCTTTGATCGTTTCAGGCGAGACCTTGTAGATAGCACGTAATTTTCACGCTAGTTCTTCGACGTTCATTTACAATACAAGCAGCTTGATACAAATTGCATAGAAAAGTGTAATGCATGCAGACAAGATTGCAAAAAAGACTAGTGCATTCGATGACCCTCCCTATTATTGCACACCAACCGAACTTACGTAGCACTAATGTGCTGAACAAAGTGCGTTGGTACAATTCTATGTAACGTAGCAGAATCTATCGATCTAGTTGCACATTCCAAGCTCGGGACAAGCTATCAGAAAATGCTACATTAAGCCCACGCCACAACCCAGTAGCAACGCGACGTAAGCCCGTTCGCCGCAACTGATCACGTAGTATAACAACAGCTATCAGTGCCTTCAAATCGGAGGAAACATCACTTCGAAGTGGACCGAACCGAGTGAGCATGTACAGAGCGGACTTGACCCCGCGACTCCTAGAGTTAAGCCGCCAACTAACAATCTGTCCACCCTGTAACTTCGATGACTGTTCATTCAACATAGCAATGTTGTTCGCAACTACACTCCTCAAAAGCCACCGCCACTCACTGTTCCGAAGCATGTACAGCATATGTTTTACTGTTTTTGTTGTTTACCAAAAACTAAAGCATTTCGCGGTTCCTAAATGCGTTCTGCTTTTTGGCCCAGCTATTTCGTCGCAATTTCCCCAGTATACTCAGTCACACCCACGGCGCAGCTTAAGAACGCTAATGAGCGACAATGCTTTCACGGAACGGTCCCGGGTGTATTGCGTGGCATCCGCACGCAATCAAGCAAGTATACGCAGATACACTGTATCTAACAAAATGTGACGACGTACAAAAGTGTAATCAGTCAGCGAATGAGGTCAATTATTATGTCGAGGTCGGGGCAATCACGGTATCAGGTCATCCTTGGCCTCTTGCTTCCTGCAGAGTAAAAAGAGGGAGTCTTCTAATGGTAGATTGAATGTCCCCGCGAAACGATATGCGCATTCCAAAAACCGAAACTTTAGTGTACCCAACAGCAGTAGTGCATCAATAAGTGCAGTGATGACTTATTCGAAGCGCCGATCCGTGGTATTTTGATATTTCCGAAGCAACACGTCTATAGGGTTGCTTCGGAACTGCCGGGAATCTCGATCTACCTTTTACGATTCCCGGCGCCGCCTAAGATGACATGATCTGTGTTCATTCGGTATTTATCAATTTCAGATTGGAAGCCGAAACACAGAAGATTAGAAAAATAAGAAACAAAGCTTTTAGTAATAAAGATACCGTCACTACATAACGTCGTCGTTTGAAACATCATCTAACGGGGGGAGGGCTATATAAAACATTGTGTATTTTAGTTCAATACTATACGGGCTCAGAACCACGCTTGTTGATACGTGTTGTAATGTACAAAACATTGTCTACAGAAAAACCTGTAAGATATTCTTGGACATTGAGCACATTTCATCGGTCTATACTAACTCCCAGATCAACAACCTCGCGGAAATGTGAATTATTGTCACAATTGCTGTTTATTTTTATTTTGACCCTTTTAAAATTTACACTGTGTGACTCGGTATTTGTAGAACTCAGTCTAGATGTGGCTGCCTTTATCACGGAGCTAAGACGTTTCAGGGGAGACAATAAGTTTCTCACTACGTCAGCGCCTTGCTGACGTAGTGAGCAACTTATAGCTCACTACGTCAGCAAGGCGCTTACGAAGTAAGCAGAAGCTTCGTATATGTGTATATAATTAATGTACAATATATACATTATATATAATCTTAAGTTAAGATATAATTAATTATCATAAAAAATGCAGTCAAAACTTGTTCTTTATATTTGAAAAAAACTGGCAGATTTCCCATTAGAATTGTTTTTAATAGAATCCTAACTATATGTTTAACTGAAGACGTTTCATATTATATTAATCTTTCACAGTGCAAAACAGAAAGTCTCGAACAGTATTTAGTATTAGTCGTTTTTCATTGCTAGCATCTCGTCTTCAACCGAATTGAGGCTTCGACATTCGAAAAATGTATTCATTCACGTTTAGAGCTGTATAGCGATCAAGCTTGCCTTGCTCAACTGATACGCAGGAGCCCCACGCAAATTCCGGCACGGTAATATGCTACAACAGTATTTATAGTTTGTGAGCGTACTAGCCTCGACGCTAAACATTATGCTGCATTTCTTTTGCTGGTTTTCTAATCTCCACAATTGGTCCATGGGAAAGAGCCGTTCATTGATAACGGCCACGGCTGCTTCCGTTAAGAGAGAAACTCTCCTTTTCTCATACGGCGTTGACTAGTGATAAGTGATACTGAGTAATTCATGCCGGAGTAATACCAAGCTTTTGTAATTAGAAATCTCAGGTTTAGTGGGTTTGTAGGTCTCGCATACGCGGTCACACGCAGACAGCTAGCGACGCGTATGCACCATGCATTTTGCAACAGCTTTGGGAAATAACAGAGGAAAAATAGAGGTTCTCTAGGCTTCCTGTTTCCGAACTGCCGTGTTTAGTGACTACCACAATTACTGCCGTGTGTAGGTTAAGGGACGGTTGCCCTGCCACCGTGGACGGGCACATCGAAGGCGGTGTGGCGAAAGTGCACAATCATGCTCATTTTCGAAGTGAGCGAATTAGCACCGAATATGGCGAATTGGTGCGACAAGATGAACGACATTTATTACAGCGGCATTTCGAAGTAGGACTACATCATTTCGAGCCTAAGAGAACAGGGAGGAACATAGGGTTCGTGGATTCCGAGGTCTACACTAGGCATAGGAGGCCACAAGCTGCCACCGACGCATGTGTATCCTTTGCGAAACATCTCTACATTTTACAGCTGTATTTGGTATAACGGGCTGTTACAGCTGTATTTGGTATAACGGGCTGTTACAGCTGTATTTGGTATAACGGGCTGTAACAAGGTTAACGATGTTAACCTTGTTATGGCACGACCCGAAGCTCTAGCATAGCACCTGCATGTGTGTGTTTGTGTGTGTGTGTGTTAATCACAAGTCAAGAATGACATACATACAATATGTAAACAAGAATTAAATGCTTGATTCTAAGATAGAGTAGCTTCCTGATACGCAAGGATCAAGATTCTTCGACTGTATGTATGTATGTAGGTCGATAGCGCCCTCTCAGCAAGCACCATATCATATCATGGACGTTTCATTGGCAATGTAATTCTACTGAGCAATGACTTCTATCCAGACATGTATATATATATATATATATTCGTGCATTCGCATTGGTGAATCCAACGTTGGTGTAGGGTATCAGGTTTCTTTTGTGTCATTTATGGAATGAAATCCGTTATGTACACAGGCCAAGTCGGGCTTTGTGACGCGTTGTCTTGACAGAAAGATACTAATAGATAGACAGATAGAAAGATAAATATATAGATAGCTGGGGGTGGGTCTGTCTGCATTTCTGTGCAAGGAGGATTCCTGCAAGAAGAATGTGTTGTTTCGTTGATTCAATTGTTATCAGCTGTTCTTGATTTGGCGCTTGGAGGTTGACGCCTGGCTTGATGATGAGGCTTGCCGACTTGCGCGCCGTATGATGGAATTTGCCCCGGTTGCCATTGCCTATTACGTCAGGACATCCGTAGCCACAATAGCAAGAACAACAACAACAACAACAGCGGAAACAGTGGACGCGGCGCCGACACCAACAACAACAACAACAACAACAGCAACGGAAACAGTAGCGGCGGCGGCGGCGACAGTAATAACAGCAACAATGACAACAGCAGCACCAATGGCAGGATTGCTGTGTAGCGTGACGCTTCATCGGCAAGCCGGCCGCTACCCTGTAGGGCAGTGATTGATCCCGCGGTGAGTTGCGCCGCTGACACGTGTCGGCGTCGCGTTTGTCGGCACGACGCTATCGCTGACGTGTCACCACCACCACCACCACTAGTCGCCCCGAGTCCACTGTCACGTCACGTCTAAGAAGCGTCTCTTGACTAGAAGCCAAGCAGTGGAAATGTGAAGTGACCGAACATAGGCAGACACGCACGCAAGCAACAATACTAGCATCGTGTGCCATAAAGGCACACACACACATATATATATATATATATATATATATATATATGCCAAACTGTCTACATAACATCTATATTATTGCTTATATTATCATTCTTATTATTGCTCGATCGTCGGTGACTACTCAACATCATCTTGGCGTTGTCTCTCAGTAGTTCCAATGAGACCCTCTGTCGGAGGAACGCAGTCGATCTTGGCTTCGCTGTGGCCTCAAAGAGCTTCTTCCCGAGCTCTTTTGTCACTGAGTGCAACCTTGCCGCACACGCCAGATGGCTCGAGACCAAACGCAAATACAACGTGATCCTCAAGAAGATGCGCGTATAGGCGCCGTTTGCGCATCTCTCTTTAGTAAATGATGTGGCCGATACCCGCGCTGGCTAGGGCATGATAATAATAATAATATTAATATTAACAATAATAATAATAATAATAATAATAATAATAATAATAATAATAATAATAATAATTAATAGCTCTTTACAAACCACCGCATAGATGCCTACATCATCCCACACACAGTAACGATATATTTATATTCACAGACAAGCACATTCACAGAGTCTGGCAGTGCGCGCGATATGGAGTCAGCCTTAAAGCCAGTGATAAAGAAACACACTATCTAGAAGACATTTTAGCTTTCAACGCCGCGAAGATGGAAAACGCGCAGACGGGTTTCTCGACGATAATTCCTCACAGACTAAAGATCACGTGGAGATACGTGGAAAGAGGAAACACAATCGCAACAACGATTCAGCCGGCGGATTCAGTCATATAATACCTAAGAGCCCTTATGTGAGACTGTGGCGTTTTCCGTTTATTAAAGTTCGGCCGAGAGCAACCCCCGAGATCAAACAAGAGATCCATCTTTGATTCTAACGGCAAATTTTAATGGCAATATTGAATAAGGTGACCTAACGAACAAAAAAAAGATGCATGCTAAATTCCACAATAAACATTTGTATATAGGTTTACCCTCGCCGTTTCTAGAGTACTTAACAAATTTAAAACAACAATGTTTCAATATCGCACTACTAAGCTGTGCGGCTCATGTGTATAGTTCTGAATCGAGCTTATCCTAGACGTAGGGCACAGGGCTCCAGAATCTTCCTGCTGAGCGCAATACGACCTTTTTTACAGCAGAGAGAAAACGTCGCCACTTACACAGTGTATTGACTTCATTTTTGGTTTCTCTCTCTCTCGCTCGCTTGCTAAACTCTCTTTTCGACAGCAACAATGTGTCATCTATGTGTCCTATGCAGCCCGAGGAGCCTTTCCAAACCACCACATAGTTCAATTCAATTCAATTCACACGTGGTTTATTTACGGAACTGCATACATTCACATGCTTAAGTTCTCGTTATGAAAAGTGGTACAAGGGTTTGGGAATAAAAGGAGAAAAAGGAGAAAAAGAAGAAGAGTTGCCCACATCATCCAGCATACAGCAATACCGAAATACATATACACATGCATATACGACAAGCATATCCACATTCACATAAACACGCATACGTGCCGAAAACAATACGCGCATACGCCAACAAATAATAGGGCCCACTGGTCATCGTGATTAAAAAATGGGGAGACAGCATTCATCCTCCCCCGCCGACATGTCAGAGACGTATCGCCGCAGATAGCTAGACCAGTATTGACCAGTACAGTAAAAACAACTAGATTTCGTTCTAGTTTATGAGCAGCTTTCGATGATAACGAACCTGTCACATTCTAGGCTAGATATAGTAAAGAGAGATAGAGAGAGCGCGCGCTAGAGAAAGAGAGAGAGGGGGGGAGAAAGATACGTCGTGCATGTAGCAAACTGGTTGTCTGAGAATCCATCTGTGCTTCCATGCATACATGTCGCCATGCGGTGCCAGGCGGCGGCAACGACCGTGACGATTGTGATAGTGATGACCAATATGGTGGTGATGATGACGATGATGATGGGAGTGCTACATACGTGAACTCGAAACAGAGGAAAGTTCACGGGCTAGCTGCTGCGGAGCCAATACCGCACTCGACGCCACGCTATGCGTGCCTTCGCGAGGCTGGAGCAAGCGCGAAGGTTGGCTCAGCGCAAGCAGGATCATCGCGTGATAAAAGAGAGAGTGAGAAAACGTTATCTCGGAAACAGACGATAACGAGATACATTTGACGTACGACAAACCTTCAAGTCGCCTCGCTCTCTCAGACTGAGTCGCCTTACCCTCTCGACGAGTTTCGTTTGTGTCACACGAGAGACGTATCCGTCCGCGCCACGTGGCCTCTACGTGTAAAGACACACATATTATATATATATATATATATATATTTATATATATATATATATAGATTTACATATATATATATATATATATATATATATATATATATATATATGCATATGAATATTAACCAATTTGTTTGCACTTGATTTACCACTTTACGTTTCTTCTCGCCCACATTAGTTTTTAATATATATAGAAAATATTGTGATGATTTATATTAATCATTTACAATACGTTTGCATACTCGGCAGTTCTCGCCTTGTATATATATATATATATATATATATATATATATATATATATATATATAGTCAATTCGCGGATTAAATCTAATAATTATGCGTCTAGTAATTGTAGGCAGTACATCCGGAAACCTCAGTTCGTACAATGAACACACAATGTATGTCGACGATTCGGAAAATACATTTTCGTTTTAATTCATTGTAAACGCCTTGTCTCTACGCGAATGGTATCGTTAATACCGTCTTGTTCCTTTAGTATTGCAAAATAATTTAGGACACAGATTGACAACCGCGACTAAGTAAGTGCATTGTTGTTGTTGCTGCTGCTGCTCATCAACGGCGTCCATGCGGAGCCTTTCCAAAAAAAAACAAAAAGGCCTTTTCCTTGCGTCTTGCTGAATAGTATATTTGCTGTCAATCTCTCCTTCGATTTCTTCCTGTCCCCATATCCTTACGTAATAATTTACCTCTCGTACTCGTTCCAAACGTGTTCTTGTAGGCTTATACCAATTGCTACTACTAATTGGAGGGCTCCGCACATATTTGCGTATTGCCAACGTAACAGGTAACGTGTAATTCTAAAGAAAAGGACGACTTATAAGGACTGTCTTCACGGTCAGACTGCATCGAAGATACTACAACCAAAACAACCGAAGCAGTTGAAAAAGTCCCACTAATCTTAAACCGCATTTCTCACTATCAATCCAGCAAGTTCGCTGTGTCGGGGTTTTCGATCGTGCCTTTTACATCCGGCCAAGGTTAAGTACTTCGCAAACTACAAACTAGGCAATACAGTATTGAATAAACAAAACAGAACAACTTTGTTTAATAACTAGAATACACGATATATATATATATATATATATATATATATATATATATATATATATATATATATATCTCCTAAATTAGTTAAATCTACTAATACTATATTATAGGCATCGGCTTGTCGAGGCTACGGACAGGCTGCGTGTTGGCGAAACAAAGCAGTGGCGTTTAAAATGGTCTCACTCTAGTGAAGCTTAGCGCACATGTGGCGAACGATGGCGTGTTATTTCGTTACTCTTGCTATATCATATCTCCTTCGAGTCTACTTGGAAGTCCACAGACACTCCGATGGCTCTCATCGTTGGTTGCTGTTCATGGCAATGCACCTCTCATTTTGACACGACAACTCTACCTTTAACAGTAGATCCGAAAAATGCACAGACATGCGAGCAAACAACCACCCAGCTACTCACACACCGTCCTGCTTTGTCGCGTAACGTGACGTAGAACACACAACACATAAATAGCAATCATATATATATATCGATAATGACGCCATGTTAATGATAAGCCAAACAAAATAGCATCATAGCATATACAAGCAGTTGCCCTTAGAAGCTCTCCGAGCTTGTCGTGGGGGACAGGCACTCCGATGCAATTTAATTATATGTGTATCTATATGTCTATCTAGATGTATATATGTATCTTTATGCAACGTTGGCATAACGCATTTAGAAAACCTAACTTTAAAAAGAACCCTTTAACGCCGATATAATCACAGCTAGTGCGCTTAACTCAATGCATATTTTACTTTCCTAGTACTCCATGACATGGCCTCTTCATCTTTCACATACACGTTTGCATACATACAAGTATATATATATATATATATATATATATATATATGTGCTTGTATGTTCGCGAACGCATATACATATATATATATATATATATATATATATATCAACACTCAGATTTAGAAACATATGCATGTTTACATATGACTGCTTGAGACATGTATGTCAAAAAAAAAAAAATATATATATATATATCCCTGTTTGCACGTAGTTGATCCTTTTGCACACTTGCCGTTATCATCACATCCGTCAAAGTAACAAGGTACTTTACAATAGACTTAGCTCATTCAACGCCAACCGATGAGTTAGTAACGACAGCAAACATACATACATACATACATACATACACCCTACGCTCGCGGCCGCATGCCATGTACTCGCTGTAACACCGCCGATCTACTCGGCTTCATATCTAACGTCTGAAACGATCCTGTGACGCGTTCTATATATATGTATATATATATATATATATATATATATATATATATATATATATATATATATATATATATATATATATATATATATATATATATATATATGTGTGTTTCACTTGATTTCTCCTCCTGCTGATAGATCCCTTCACTTGCCGCATATCATATGCGTTTCCCGGACATCGGATAGACCCCGTCTAGTTCTGACTATAGCCATATACTCCCAAAATAGATCGCCTTTTCTCTCTCTCTCGATTCACTCGATAGCCTCCTCTTCTTTCTTCTTGGAAGCTCTCGCTGCTCCCACTCGATCGCTAGGTCGCCTGAACGTGTCGCCAAACATCGCAAATCAAATATTAGGACGAGCGCCTAATGGACCTTAGTGATTCGTGAGATGTGATCCGCGGACGAAGACGACGACAACGACTCCGACTCGGTCTCACTGGCGGGCGGCCGTCATACGAAAGTGCCGCGTAGCCTCGGATGCCCGATGGCGCGCTTTTTCGAACGCCGCAATGATATCGCTGAACACCTTGTCGGACTTCTGGGCCGCGTCCACTCGGAAGTGTATGCCCGTCTTCCGGTAGTAGTCGATTAGAGGTGAGGTTTTGGCGTGGTACGAAGCCAGCCGCGTCTTGAGAGCCTCTGCCGTGTCGTCCGAACGCCGAATGAGTGGCTCGCCAGTGATGTCGTCCTTCATCGGCTCCTGTAACGATGAACACAAAAGGAATTATGTTTATTATCATTATTGTTATTGTTGTTGTTATCTCCGCGCCCCAGGTTTAACTTTGCATACGATTTGTTCTCACCACGTGCATTGGAAGCAAAACGTTTTATTCTTCGCCTGATGACAGTTATCTTGTAGCATCGCTCAGCTGAAACGCTGCAATTCGGCGTTGGCCCACTGATACCCAAAAAGGGCAGTACGTTTCAAATGTGCTATTTTTTGTTGATAAGAATGTTGCTGTAGCGAGGCGCAGTTCACTTTCTAGGACCTAGTATTGGATATGCGATGCCGGAATATGTGACTCACAAAGAATAAAGGAGGAGATTAACCATTTCCTGGGCTCTTATTCAAAGCTTACTCCGGTGGATCACAGATACAAACGAATCATGTAGAACCATTCAATGTAGAGAACGCGACCGAATTGTGTTTAGACATGCCGCAACAAAACTTAAACTTATGCCAAATATGAACTGCTCAAGCCTGCAACGCCCACTACCAAAAACGCCAATAAAAGCGTTACAGTTTGATAAGGTTGACGTTTTGTTTCTGTCGTTAGTCAGTTTGCTTCGTAACGTAGTTGATTACTTAGACCTTAGTAAAATTCGAGCTTTGTTCCAAGCACTTGAGGTGACTAACAAATCTTGGAAAAAATCACTTTGAGCTTATATACGTCTCGTCAACATTAGCCTGACCCTTTAAGTATATATATATCATTATTTATTTATGCGTGCAGCAAAATATGCATTTGTGATATATATATATATATATATATATATATATATATATATCATTATTTATTTATGCGTGCAGCAAAATATGCATTTGTGATATATATATATATATATATATGAAGGGGCAGTTCATGTGTAGACGTGTATATAGTTCCCCATTAGGCCAGTCATGACATAAAAGCATCAAACAGTGCAAATTTAGCGCACACGCAAGGCGTGATCCCATGCATGGTCCCGGCCAAATAATCGTTGTCTAAAAACTCATCGCGATGGAAAATCGCTATAACTAGTTATCGCAGTAGTAGAAGTAGTAGCAATTGTTATGCTACCTAAAACAGACACCTGGCAGTCATGACCACATGTGTACAGCAACAGATCAGCCAGGAAGGGACAGCGCAGAAGGGAAACTGTTTTCTAATGCAAGCGTTTTCAGAAAAAAAATAACGCACTAAAACAAGCTGCCCTTGGGACAGCCGCCGTCCTCAAATTGACGGTAGAAACCGGCGGAGGAGAACTTGAACTTGGTTCTAGGTTGTGTTCGAAACGTAAGAAGGTCGACGAAAACCTGCTAAGAGCGCACAGGCCTTGATATAGACCAGTAAACTTAGCAAATGAACCTAGTGCGATTATATAGGCCACCCATCGCGCAAATATCAGCACAATGGCTATAACTCGACCTGCAGGCAGCATCGCCAACAGTGGCCCTTTGCCGGCGATCGAAAACGTAACGGGAGACGATGAGATTTAAGCGCGCCAAAGCATTGCCCTGGGTTTCTGAGCACCACACTGTACCCTACGGATTCGCGTGGATGTGGTGCATGAATGGTGAAAATTCACCTTCAGGAAGATGTACTACTATTAGTTGTGGCAGTTTGTAATGGCGGTGGTCATAGATTCGATAGCAAGCACAACCAGGTTTTGCTCTCCTATGTGTCAGCAGCGATCGGGGCGATTGTGATGGGACTGTTGATGAGATAACCGTCAAGGTGATGACGACGATGATGTCAGCCTGCTGACACAATAAGTCCAACCTCCTACCGGCCGCCCCTGGGTCTGTCTTTGTGTCTACCTGTCTGCCTGCGGAGAGGCACGCCGACGAGAGGACACGATTGATGATGGATCTCGGTAGACGCCTGGCTTTTCTAGGCCGCGTGTCGTCAAGTGGTGCCTTCAAAAGTCTGGCTGGCAGCCAATGATGAAGCCACTTGAACCGATAATCCGCATGTAATTCTCCATGTAGATATAAACATGCATTTACGCACACACGCACACAACCATATTATCTTTGCCTACTATTCCTCCCCTTTGCTCTCTCGCGCTGCCTCTTTCGTTCCGTCTGTCGCTGTCCCCCTGGTAGGAAAAGGCTTTCCTCTGTCGACCGACAGGGCCCCTTGTCTACTGTTCTCTCAAGCCTCTAGCGTATGTCTATGTCTACCTATTCAGTGCGACCATCTGCCATAATGTCAGGTGTTGTCCCTTAGAACGAAGACACTGATTCTCAATATCTAATCAACGAAGGTAACATATATTGCGGGAATCACACTGATACGGAAGAATGGACAATTCAATCGACGCAAGAAGAGGACACACAAACGTCCTCATCGCTCGAACTGTCACTGCCAGGCTGAACTGTCTTCTGTCCCTCTTCTATATATATATATATATATATATGTAATGTTCATTAATCTTCCAAAATGTTTGTTCTCCTCAAATTCTCTCTCCAGCCCGCTGCAGTGTACTTGTGCAACCTTCCGTTCCGCCCTATATTAAAAATAATATTTATGTAATGTTCATTAATCTCCCAAAAAGTTTGTTCTCCTCAAAATAGCTCCCGCCCGCTGCAATATACTTGTGCCGCCATCCTTCCCGCTCTTGGAAACATTTTTAGAACGAGTCTTTGGAAATCAAGTTGAGTTACTCCTTTTTTTTTATCATCTCTCTAGTCTCAATAAGTGGTCCCTTTAAATGTTTAATGCACGAGAATAAAAAAAAAAGGCCTCACTGAGCCAGGTTCGGCGAATAGGAAGGTCGCGGAAAAATAGAAATATCATTTTCCATCAAATAATCCCAACGCAGTAAAAGGTGTGCGCCGGTGCGTCGTTATATGGATGGAGGATCCCAGAGTTGTTTGCCCGGGGTTCAGGCGTCTTACGTCGGACAAGATGTGTAGGAGTAGAACGATTTGCAAAAACCCTAATCTTCTTAAAATTTAGCGGTAGTGTTCCTTAATAACCATAGAATCTGGTAGTATAAATTCGAGGAAGGTGATTTCTGCGTTTTTTAAAAAAAAACAGTCAAATGAATTTAGCCATCTGCTTTATCTGAATTTATTCGATTGACTTTCTCTTTGGAAGCGACACTGGGAGGATTGGGATTTGGTCTCGATGTCGTAACGATATACCCATGACTTGTCTCCTGTACTTACTCTTTTAGGTCTTCTGCTACAGCCTAAAGGTTCAATTTGGACATTTCCCGACAGGTGTTAATTTGCTAAAAAAATCAGCATTTTTGAAACGAACTTTGCTGCCAGTCGTCTGACGTATAAAATTCGGTCAAGACTGGTACAACTGATTCACAATATATTGATTACTCTAATTCATCAACACGTCTCCCTAATTGTAATTCGGCGATTGTTGAGTGTTCTATCACGACATTTCTCTGTTATTGACCGTCGTAGATCTTACCGAACGGGGGGATTATCTTCGGTCTGTTGACGTCCGTCACGAAATCGACGATACCACATATAAACAGTTTTTTTCGAGACAATGCTTGGTCATCATAGGCAGTTCGTAACATTTTCAACATTTAAGAACATATTATTGCTAAGAAAGCTGATTCAAATTCATTGCTCAACATTTATTCTGGCTCTTCGAAAAAAAGCCGTCTAATAAATGATTGGTTTATTGGTTAGCTAACGTCCAGATGTTTTAGAGGAGTAGGACAATTTGCAACACAAACACCTTTGTCCCTTGTGTACAGGCTCTTTGTTGCCTTCTCATGCTGACCTATGCAGTGACTGAACCTTTTCAGTAGGGAACAACGACTCTGCATAAAATCTGTGTTAAAAACTAAATCAGATGTTCTAAACGTTACAAACGGTTTATAATGATGTTCTAAATCTTACGAACTGTTTATGGTGATTAAGCAGTGTCCCGAAATACTGTGTATACGTGGTGCCGTCAATTTCACGACGGATGTGAAAACACCGAAGATGACCTTCGGTTTGGGAAGGCCTTCGACGTCAATATTACACGAAAACGTTGAAAGCGTTCGGTATACCTTACTCGACAATCGCCGAATGACTACCAGAAAGATAGCTGAGAAATTGGAGATATCTTATGGATCAGTTTCAACATCCTTGGTATTTTATACGTCAGAAGACTGGCGGCAAAGTTCGTGACAAAAACGTTGTATTTCCAGCAAATTAACGCCCGTCGAGAAATGTCCAAATTGAAAATTTAGGCGGTAGCAGAAGACAAAGATTACTTCAGGAAATGATGTCGAGAGACGAGTCATGAGTTCGGTTACGACATCGAGGCCATAACCCAACCCTCCCACTGATGTCTCCAAGGAGAGGGTCAGTCGAAGAAATTCAGTCAGTAGATCTAACACCAAGATTCTTTAGACTATTTTTCGACTATAAGGGAATCATCTTTCATGAATTTTTGCTAACTGCAAGATTGCGCCGGGCATGCCTCCGTGCAATCTTTTCATGTTCCTAGAAATCCCGAAAAAATGATGGAACAACGTTTCGGGACTATAGAGGAGACCTAAAGAGACTAGAGGAAGAGAAAAAACGCTGGAGCACTCAACTTGATTTCGAAAGACGCGTTTAAAAATGCTTCAAAGAGTGGAAAGGAAGGTGGCATAATAGCATTGCAACGGGCTATGCTGAGGGGGAAGCAAAATAAGGATGAAGTATTCTTTTTTATAAAAATATGTATCAGAACGTTTGGATCTGCCCTCGTATATGGCGATTGTATTGCTCTGTCCTCACACCAAGCTGTACATAGATACATGAAGACAAATGTATGCTGATATTCGCCAGAGATAAACATTCTCCTTCGCACACAGCGGTCGGCCAACTGGAGCGCCGGTTTCATGGTTTTCACGCCGCGATCGACCACGTCCAGCATCAGCAGATCGGATCGTATCGCGTCTGCCGTAACGTAATGTTACGTCACGCAGTGGCCATCCATTGCTGAAGCAGGAGCGAGGGTCGTAGCGACGCCACCGGAAGACTATCAACAACAACAGCAACAACAACAACATCAAAAACAACAACAACCAGACCCCGTACGACCTGTTGCTTCGCCGCCAATCCGTCCTAAAGTAGCAACAATTGCAGCAATAGCAGCGTCAGCAGCCAATAACACAAACAACAATTCCTACCATACAAACAACAAGATGGAGCAGCAAAAATGGTGCCACCAACACACATGATTACTTGAGCATGATTTCGAGGCAGCTGTACGGTAATATTGCAGCCGCACGAAGAAGCGCCTAAGAAGGGCCGCCCATGAAGTACAAAGCGTAATGAGTACTGAACTACAAGTAAAATGTTCTTTTTAGAACAAATGTGCAGAACAACGAAGCGGACCGTGAGCGCTGTCCAGCGCTTAATGGAGAAAAAGTCATTAAGAACGTTGACAAAAGCTAGGCGGTTAATTCTGCTGGCTTGATACATGAGGCTCCATTCATAATGGCCGCAATGGTTGGATCACCTCGGTTGCGGTCACCGACGCCTGCCTGGCTGCAAGGCAAACTCAGTCACGTAGGTCGACGAATCGCATGATGGATCCGGAGGACAGCGTCAACGCTAATCATTGATTCACGCCGAACGAAAATCAAGCTGGCTCTCCACTCAGTCGTGGGTCGAGCAAGGTCCTATGGAACAGAAGAAATCACGTATACGCTTTAGCAGGCCTCGACAAAGGTCGTCAGACGTTTTCATTGCGGCCGTTGCTCTGCGCCGCGACAAAGTGTCGGTCTCGGCGGCGATGTTCACTGCCACCAAGACCGGAGTTAATGACCTTCGCATAAGCCACCGTAGCGCCGTACACACACACACACACACACACCAACACAATAAACAGAGCTAAGAACAGGAACTGCCGCTATATATGTATTAGCTATCATAGAGGGTGAAGATGACAGAGGGTCTAAAGCGGCCTAGAAAAAATTATTGAATATATATATATATATATTTTTTTTTTATTAATACAAAATATTTTTTATTATAAAAAAAATGAGATGTATGAATCAGTTACACTTATATATATATATATATATATATATGAGGTGTGTTCAAAAAGTATCGCGACTTTTGTGTTTTTTCAAAAATTATTCATATATTCATGAATATATATTTTGTCCCCTTCAAAGTAATCCCCATGAGATATTATACACTTGTGCCAACGGTTTTTCCAATCTTCGAAGCACTTCAAAAAACCATTTTTTTTTTATCTTGTTCAGCTCCTCCTTCGATGCCGTCTTTATCTCGTCAAGCGTAGCGTAACGTCGTCCTTTCATGGGCCTCTTCAGTTTAGGGAACAAGAAAAAGTCACAGGGGGCCAGATCTGGGGAATACGGTGGCTGCGGCATCATTAGTGTGTTGTTTTTGGCCAAAAACTCGCGCACAAGCAACGATGTGTGAGCAGGGGCGTTATCGTGGTGCAAAAGCCAATTTTTGTTCTTCCACAAATCAGCAAATGTCAGCAAAACTTTCACATTCGACCGAACTTGGCGCGCTTTTTTCGGTCTTGGTTCGTGCGGCACTTCCATTGAGATGATTGAGCTTTGGTTTCCACGTCATAACCATAAACCCACGATTCGTCACCAGTTATGACCCTCTGGAGCAAATTTGGGTCGTCGCGGACAGAGTCCAACATCTCATTAGCAATGTTCATGCGATGCTGTTTTTGGTCGCAATTGAGCAATTTTGGTACGAATTTCGCGGCGACCCGTCTCATGCCCAAATCATTGATAAAAATCGAATGGCACGAGCCAATCGATATGTTTAGGTCCTCAGCAACTTCTCTAACGGTGATTCGACGATTGGCCAATACCATTTTCTCCACTTCATTAATTTTTTCGTCTGTTGTTGAAGTGCTCGGGCGTCCGGCACGCTCTTCGTCGTTCACATATTCTCGGCCTTCTGAGAACATTTTGTACCACCGATAAACGTTGCTTCGGTCCAAGGTAGCTTCTCCGTATGCCACAGTCAACATTCGGAATGCATCCGCGCACTTAATTTCGTTTTTCACACAAAATTTGATACAGGTTCTTTGATCCATTTTTTTGAATAGGTAAAAATCGAAGACGATCCAAAACACGTGCAAGCAAAGCAGCTGTCAACAATTAAGTGAACATTCAAAATGGCCAAGCTTGTCGGCATAAGTGAGAGACATGAGTACCAACATAACGCCACAAAAAATCGAAATTCGAATATACGTAACCCGCGAAAATTCAAAAGTCGTGATACTTTTTGAACACACCTCGTATATATATAAGTGTAACTGATTACACATACTTGTATGCCTGACAACTAAATATACTACTTCGAGAACATACAAGGAAAAAAGCCTCCAGGCGCCGGATCTATAATTATTGTTCCGCTAGATAAATGTGCTTCGGCGCTCAAGTGCGAACCTTCAATGCCACTGTCATATTTTTATTGCGATCGCTGATCGACCCCAGACCTTACCGGCGATCGGTTATCACTTTCAGGCAGACAATTGCCTCCAATGGCTAAGAAAACACATGGGTAGCTGGCCAACAATGGATCTTCTTGGATCTATCCGCCACGGCCAGCGCCTGCTTACGTTCAATATAATTACTACGGACCTCGTAATTCGCTAACGCGAAGTCAACTCTCAACTCCTGGCTGCAAACTGTGACGAGTTAAAACTGTTGAAAGGCGAGACGTAAGCAACACAAGTCGGTAGGCCATCGGGCCATGGCCGACGGGAAGCTATTCCATACGCTTCTTGTTGAAGCGCCTCCAGCCCGACTTTTTTTCTCTACAGAAGGTGTCTTTTTCTCTGCAAGCACACCGTCGCCGAACATGAAACCGCCGTCATGTAGTGCGTCGCCATGGTTATCGGGTTCGTCGACGTGGTGTAGTTTCTTCGTGTTACAACTTTTAACCTAACTGTAAACTTTTTAAGTGTAGACGACGACAACGACCCCAATACACAATATGCGTACGTCGCGCGATCAGCTATGAAGTAGTAAAATAAAGGCTATGGCAACCGACGAAGAAGGCAGCCGATGAGAACGGCAACGTGGACAGCGCTCATTTTCCCTGCCCACAGAGCTCACTGCCTTAACATGGGCAGCTTTCTCAGTTGCCTGTTCAAGAGAGGGAACAAGCTCGGCGGTAGCTCGGCCGACACAACGGACCCCGTCTCGGGCATCAGGCGCGCGCAGGAGACTGCGGACACACGCCATAATCGAAGTAGGCAACCGCCAGAAAACCGGTCTGTTCCATGCGCGCCAAAACAAACACATACACACATTGAGGGAGAGAAAAAGAAAAAAAATCCTCATTCTCTCTATTCAAGCGGTTGGCCGGTCCAATATTACAATAGCACGAACTCAACAATAACAAAGACAACGACTATAGCAGCAGCAGCAGCAACAACAGCAGCAGCAGCAGGAACAATAACAACAACAATTACAACAACAGCAGAAACGACGACAGCGATAAAAACAACCATAGTAATAAAACCACAAGAACGATTGATAAAACTATTTATAGAAGCTAGCTATATGTAAACAAACGAGGAGCCAAAATAAACATGAGATGCAACCAAATATTCACGGAGTTATCTATGCAAACACGATAAGAAGGAAATGTAACAACGACGACGACAAGAACAATTTCAGTGCATTACCGTAGCCTTATAATAGGAAAAGGAGAGCCGGGACCGGTTACTGTCTAGACCGGTAGGACAATTCACTCGACGCTGGACTATCGGGTTGAGTCTAGCCTACCTAACGTGTTTCTTGCTACGTAAGGCATACCTTGCATGTGTGTATAAAAAAAATTATATATATATATATATATATATATATATATATATATATATATATATATATATATATATATATATACCTATATATATATATATATATATACCGGATCTTTTTAATTATTAAATAGTAGGGTTAGGGGGATATTTGATAAACTCACTACACAAGGGCTATATATATATATATATTGGTGTCTACAGAATCGCTCGGTCTCTCGACCGATAATGATGACGACGATGATGACGACGACGATGACGGTTACCTTTGGCGGCGCAAACTCCTCGTGGTAGCTGCGACCGCTGGCCGGATGCACCAGGCGGCCGGTGATTCGGCGCACGAGCAGGTTGTCCTCGATGTTGAAGTCGATGACCGAGTCGAGGTGCGTCTTGCGGCGCTCGAGCAGCTCGTCGAGCTTCTGCGCCTGGACGACGGTGCGCGGGAAGCCGTCGAGCAGGAAGCCGTTCAGACACTCGGGCCGGTCGAGCTGTTTCTCGATCATCGACACGACGAGCGTGTCGTCGACGAGTTTGCCCTGCGACATGATCTCCTTGAGGCGGGCGCCGAGCTCCGAGCCGGACGCGATCTCGGCCCGAAGCATGTCGCCCGTCGACAGGTGGCACACGTTGTACTCGGCTTTGAGGCGCGGCGCCTGCGTGCCCTTGCCGGAGCCGGGCGGGCCTAGCAGGACAGCGTTGATGCCCTTCCGATACTGGGCGTGCGGCTCGAACGAGTTCGCGTACAGGACGCCCGATGTGTCGACGTGCGTGGTGGGCGCCATGATTAGGAAGGATTTCTGTGGCTGTCGTTACTGTTGCTGTTGTTGTTACTGTTGTTGTACGATTATTCTTCTTCTCGTGTCGATATATTCTCTATTATCCCTCGTGTGAGTTTGGATGATTGGCAGTTGAGCGGAACTGTTGAGGCGGCGGCGATGTATCGAATCGGCGAAATGCGCGAATTGCGAAAAGTAGACGCGGAACAACCGACAAACACAGCTATAGAGAGAGAGAGAGCGAAAGCAATTGGCGGCCGTCTAACTACAAACGGTCTGGCATTCTTTAGTAAGTCACTGTTCGGTTGATCAGTACGTGAGAACAGAGTCGTGAGTAACGGTCGAAAAACACACTGCGTGGTCGCGGTCCAGTTGTAGTTGTAGTAGGAGGCGACGGCGACGACGACGACGACAATATTAATATTAACACCGACACAGCAGCAACAACAGCAACAACCACAACCACAACCGGGCTACAGGGCTGGTAAGAGCGTCGACAATGGCGAGAACGTCGAACTTTCCAGAGGAGGCTCGCGATTCTAGCGCGGTGACCGTCGTCCTCTCGTCGTGGTGGTGGTAACAGCGAGAGAGAGAGAGACACGCCGCAGCACTGCGAGTAGCCACAACAATGAACAACAACAACGACAACAGCAACAACAACAACAATACAGCAGATCGGTTGTTATGGCACCACAGTTATTGTTGTTGTTCTGCTGCTGCTGCTGATGCTGCTGCTGCTGTAGAAGTCCTTTTGTAGTCCTTTTGTGTTTCTGCTTGTTGTTCGATTTTCTTCTCTCGCTCTGGTTGATAAAATTGCTCGCTAGGTCAAAAAAGGCTATCACTTTTCCAACGCAGCAGTGACGACGACGACGACAATCGACTACAGACAATCGATTCCTTCGACTACTACTACTACTACTACTATTACCACCACTATTACTACGACTACGACTACAATTAGTACTCGTATTAGAGTTGAGAGCTGACGAGCGAGTGCCGCCGACACGAGACCATCACCCTCTCGAAAGGACGACGCACGAGATCACACCGTTGAATAGGATGTGTGTATGCAGCGGTGGCAAGACACGATTTGTGACGGCGATAGCAACAAAGACACGACGACGACGACAACAACGACTGTAGCAACAGCAACAACAGCAACAACGACAGCAGTCAGAACAGCAACGCCACCAGCGGTAAAGACAACAAGGCTATTTGTTGTTCTTCTACTGCTCCTGCTGCTGCGCTTGTTCGACAAGGACAACGACCGTCGCTGATTATTCAGGCAGGCTTATTCTTAGTACGTACGGAGACAGCTGCTTCTGCTTGCGGTGTTCTGGCCGCTGCTCGATAGAGCTAACTATTTTATTTACCTTAATAACTTAAGGTAATAATTTACCAATATATTAGCGGCGGTGGCGGCGGCGGCAGCAGCAGAAACAGCGACAGCAGCAGCAAAACAAAAAGCGCTAATTCGGGTAACCTGTAAGTTCCAACAACGCGCGAACGGTGAACGTCGAGTTTTGTTCCAGTTGCAAAACACAGTAGAGAAGTTACGCTTGTTGTTGTTGTTGTTGTTATTGGTGTTGTTGTTGTTGTTGTTGTCGATGTTTTTCTTATTGCTGTTGTTGTTGTTGCTGCTGCTATGGCAATACGAAGAAGGCAATACGAAGAAAAGTTTGATCTCGGAAGCAACCGAGTTCAAACTTTCACGCACACAACAACTAAGGATGCACCGGTAGCAGCAACAGCAGCAGCAGCAGCAGTTGACAAGGCCGGTCGCAACAGTACAAAAGTCCACCCAGCCAGACACTTACGAGTCTTTAGTTAATCACTAGTTAGCCCGTCTCTTAGCTTGTCAGCTATAACAAGCTGGTCGCTTGGAAGGCAGAAAGATGTGTCGAGATGTCGGAAATGCGAGGCAGCACGACAATATATCGCTTGTGGTCTTCATGCAGGCAGACTAGCGAGGGATGGCACTTTTGTTGCGTGTGTTCGATATTGGCAAGATTCGCCACGCGCGATCACAGAGCACCGGCCGGCAATAGTTATGCCCCTGCTGGTGAAGGTAGAAGTGGTGGTGGTGGTGGTGCAGGGCCTGCCGTAATAATGATGCTTGCCTCTTTACAACTACCACCACTACAGTTATTCTTCTTCCTCTTGTCCTGCTGTGTGTTCCTTGCGCGTGCACCTTAACTAATACTTTTGCTGACGCTGTCGTTAATGAATTTTTTGTCCGCTCGGTAGCTCGCGCTCTGTTTCGCTGCTGACTGGCTGGCTCCGTGCGAGCTCTGTCCTGGTCGGCGGCCGCAATTGTTCTGTCAGCAACTCGCCTGCTAACTGAGATCGTTTTCGCCGCGTACCCGCGAGTTCGCCGCGCCCACCAGAGGGCGCCACGTGACGACACACGATACCCTGCCAAAGCGCTGTCGTCGTTGTGGTACTTCGTTACGTTTCTGCCACCATCAAACGTCTACCCGCTGCTGCTGCTGCTGATGCTACCACTAGCAAGCCCCACACTCGATGGATACGTGGGTTCGTTGATGGCCAGACCTGTTTGATGGAAGGACGGATTAGTTGATGATAGCCTTCGACCTGTTTGATAGTCGAGCCCGGTGGCGTCCGGTGGATGAAGTCCGTGCTTCGCAACCGGAGGAGACATCAGATAGATGCGCTGGTTCGAGCCCCACCGTTGCACTCGTTTGTAGTTACGGGGGTCCGCCTATGAAGCAATGTGAAAAACAGTTCCGTGGACGTTAAATCTTGACTGAGAGTCGGCCCGCATTTTTTAGACCTGTTTGATAGCCCGGTGACGTGGTGGGGGCATTCGGCTGCGCCTCGCGACGACCGGAGGAAACACTACATACGGGTGCGCGGGTTCGAGCCCCACCGTTGCACAAATGTATTTATGCCCGTCTATGAAATGTATTCATGTCCGTCTATGAAGCAATCCTGCGACAGCCCAAAAAGACCTATTTAGACCTATTTGATAGACGGATGGGTTGGTTGATGCGTAGACCTGTTGGTGGACGGATCTCGATTGGCTTGTGGGTAAACCTGCTTAATTTTAGTTAGTCGACGTACCAGACTCACCGCGGAGCGGCTCGTCTGGTGGTTCGTTGAGCGAAGACGACGCGCCACAACGACCAAACTCATGTTGATAATGACAAATTCGAAGAACGCGACAATCCTCGATGTCAGATAGGACAAAAGAAGACTTTCCTACAATGCGCGGAGATACGCTTATAAGATGATCCACCCATGTGGACGGTGGCCGAAAACGAGTTCATTCATCGTCTCACATATAATCGCCTTTAGATATATATATATATATTTATGTATATATAGTGCGTTCGTATGCGGTGACGTTGCTTAGACAAAACGAGGGTTTGATAATGTGCGCCCCGAGACGGCGAGAAGAACAAGCAGAAGCAAGAGGAATCGAGACAGGGAACAAGAGTGTTCTAGCGAGCGGACGAGCAGACGACTCGTAGCCCTCGCCGCTGTCGCCGCCGCCGCGTGCGTAGATTCCAACGCAGATTGTTGTGGTCGGCGTAAATGGCAACCCGCTACGAGTGGATAATACTCGATTGTGCTGTGTAGTGACTGTCGAACAGTCGAATCCCGAGTGACCCCGAGTTCGAACAGTCTGTCCTCAATCTGTCTGTCGTTGAGGCGGTGGTTGGTCAATCGATGGTTGTTAGCTTGTTGTTTGCATGGTTGCTTCTTTTTCGAGCTGTAATCGTTGTCGTGGGTCGGAGCCGTCAACTCGTTATCAGTTTTATTATTATTCCTCGCCGGTGTAGTAGTGGTGGTTGTTGTTGTCCTAGAATCAGAACAATCGGCATTGCTTACTTGTCTGAGGCTGTGTTGTTCTGAAAAAGAACGCACAAAGCTAGAACGATAAATGGTCGATATGCAACAATTGCGCTCCGTATGTCGAACCAGCTGAGATAGACGAATTTAGACAGCTTATTACAGCTGTTTTTCACATAGTCGCAGCAGCAGCAGCAACAGTACCAACAGACGTTGTGTTGAGCACTATGGGGTGACTGACATGAAGACAATAATCTCCTTCTCAGGCTATGCGCGTGGTGGTGACTACTTATGGTTGTCCATACAAGAGCTAGCGTGTCGACAATGTTGCTATAGCTGTTGTTGTTGTTGTAGTTGTAGTAGTTGTTATAGTTATTGTTGCTGCCCTTTGTGGCGGTGTCGTGAACAACAATAACGTGGGTTTTGCTAGAAGAATTGCTAGCATTAGCATTAATTATTTATATGATTATCTTTTCTTATTTGTGTTGTTGTTGTTCTTGTTCTGGTGAGCCTGGCCTGTCTACAGTCTATATGTCTCAATAATTAAAAGTAAAGCCAACGAGGTTTGGTTCCGGCGATGTCCGACTGATACACACACAGGCGGGTCGAACCGGCATATCGTGAAGATAACTGACGACACGGAGCGTATTCACATGCTGAGGAGGGGACTGGCTAATAGTATGTTTGTTATCAAATCAATCATGTGGCCGAAATCAATCATGGGGCTAAAATCAATCATCCGGCCGAATGCATACGACGTACACTATATCACAGGGGTTTCGTGAGTTCAAGTATCAGATAGATATAGACCTCGAAAGCCGACGAGCTCTACGTCCACGGGTGCTTTCTCGCTATTTTGATTTATCCTACAAGTATCTCACAAGTTGACCGACCGCCGACCTTATTCACGCTGCGAAACGCACACACGCAGACATATACACAATTCGACAATTGACCCATGCCATGTTCGTTCGTCCGACCGTACAAGCGCCGTCTTGTATAGTTTTTGCTTTGTCGAAATAAGCGGTCTTAAACTATAAAGCGTTCGTATCAGCTATAGCTAATGTGGTGGTGACTTGGGCATTACTTGGGTAGCTCGCTGTGTTCAGAGATTCGCCGGCGTGTAGCGCCGAGATAAAATCAGGGTAGGTAGTGCGTCGTCGTGTATTTGGCGCTTATTTAACGCGGTCGCCTTTAATCGTAGGTGAACAACAACAAATTGAGCGGCCAACAGCCAGACGGACAAAGCCTAAATAGGCCAGATAGAGAGAGAGAGCAGGCAGGTCGGTGCCTCCGTTGTCCTGGGTCGTAGGTCCTGTATCGGCCCTGTCGCCAGCCAGTCCCGTCGACGTCGCTGCACCGCGGCCACCGCCTCCGTCCAATGTGTGCCAAACGCAGCCTGATCGCCGGCCGAGCCGGCGCGACGCTGCAGAAGAAGTCGCGCTTCGACGTCGATCTTGTCCTGCTTCAGCTGCGTGACGAGTACGCCAAGCGGTGCGACTGCAAGAACGACTTCCCGCTGGTCATCGTCATGCAGCATCAGATCTATGCGCGTTTCGACAATCGAACGCTTGTCGACCGGCGCATCGAGGAGCTGCGTGAGAGCGGCAGACTCTGCGCCGTCCGCATGGGGGCCGCCGAAGACGAAACGGCTCTCGTCGACCTCGAGGTAATTTCGCTCGCGCACCTGACTGAGTTCACCACGCCTTACCTCAGGCACTTGATAACGATGATGTTGATGGTGAACATTATCGTTCAAGAAGCTTCAAGCCGCTTCGTGCCGCTCGTGTACTATGTAGATGCGTAACAGTGGCAACGTGACCGAGATTAATCGAAGAGATATAATGCTACCGCGCTCTCTGGATCAGATAATCATATATGTTTTTTTGAGACTAAAGCCTACAGTCCTCGAATAGACCATTCACTACGAATGAATAGTCAAAGTTCATCACCATATACTCGTCGATGTCGCCTATGCTGGCTGTTGCCGAATTGTTGGCTATATTAGTGTCACCTGCCTGCCTGTAGTATTTATGCATACTCTCGTTTGTATTAGATTTCCATTTCTCCAGTGGTTGCACTGTAGTTTCTCTTTGTGTTGACGCATGGAGATGCATAACTATAACATAGCTTGATGCAGCTAATAGTACAATTGTTGACGCCTTGTATATATATATATATATATATATATATATATATATATATATATATATATATATATATATACTTAGAAAGCGTTTTACGTATTTTACATTTACAGTGAGGAATCTGCTTCGAATTGTACGGTACCTTTGTACTATACATTTGTTGATGTATATATATAAGAGAAAACGTTATCTGTGTGTTTTAATCGTGCAGGAGTTCTCCGAGCACTGTCTGTCGACCGCCAAAGACCAGTTACTCATGAAGCGATTTCTGAGTTGTATTAGAGTGCACTGCGATGTCGTCTTCACACGCGAACAACTGAAAGAGTTCGACTTTTCAGAAAAACAGATCTCAGGCCTCGTTCGTATGGGAGTTCTTTCGCTTCGAAAAATTGTTGGTACGTATACATATATTTTTTTGGTATCCTTTAAGCATCATAAAAGACATTTAGTAATGCTGTGCGATTGGCAATGGCAAAATTTACTACAAACTGAACATTGAAAACTACTTAATTCATCTGAACTTTGAGCTTTTTCGGAGTGAGCCATTCATGTATTTTAATGTGCGTTACCGGATTGCCAAAACTAGTATCATGTCAAATGTGGCTGATCATGCTTCACTGTGTTCGATTCGCAGGAACTTATTGGGTGAGCATCCCTGGCGCAGGAGAATATGTGCGCCACCTGGAGGCAGGCCGCAAGGCTCTTCAGCAAGTTGTGCGCAAGACAAAGTTCAAGCAAATTCTGCGTGATGATCTCGAAAAGAAGAAGCTGTCCCGGACACGGCTCAGCGTATCGTACCTGATTGACGACGCCATTGGCAGGGACATTCTTGATGTTAGCGAAACAACATCGGGCCCAATGCTTACGCTAGCCGACTAGTCAGCATAGCTAATTTATTCGACTGACAAAAAAGGGCACACTTATGTCGATAGGCCCACAAAGGCTCAGTATGGCACGTACCTTGGTTGCAGGACCGTGTCTCTTGCTTTGCTTTTCAGGTAGCCATATTAAGCCAGAGAAGGCCGAGTGCTACAGTTCAGCCGTTAGCCTAGTATCTTATATGGATAACTTTTTAATTAGTTAACGTAACGTGGTGCAGAGCTGTTCGTGCTCTATGCAAAGCCGATTTTCTTCAAAAGAATTGCCTATTTTTTCTAAAGAACGAGAAGCCGAATCTTGCTTTAAGCTACTACAGCAAATCATAAAGCTTGGATCCGAATTTATGAAATTAATATAGGAAACAGTAGTAGACGGAAGGAAGGGCGCAAAACAAGTTCTTTTGCACTACTTCTAATTTTTACTACGGAAGTGAATTTTGTTGCTGTTAGGTTAGTCGATGTCTGGTTGTGATCCTGAACTTTCTTTCGGGACGACACCCCACAATATTGATTGCGGGAGCCATGATTCGGAGCACCGGTGTAAACATAGCGGTTTACTTAGCTCACTTGTATTTGTTCACGCCTTAGCAGTTAACGGTCTTGGCAAAACGTTAATACAATATGTAGGAGTTTACGTTTGCCTAGTTCCGTTATATATATATATACATAGGTATATTATGTAAAACATGTATATACTTGACGCTACGTGTCATACGCTTCATATGGCAGCTTTTACATAGAATACAACATGTATATAAATACATATTCCGAAGCATGTATATACGTAACAGCTGACAAGACGGAGTGAAGGAGATGGAGTCTGGCACTAGGAGTCGCGGGTTCAATCCCAGCGCGACACAAGCGATGTTTTTTAAGATTTGTAGTTAAACTTATAATAGATAAATGAAACTAAAAACGGTGCAAGCATAAAGTGGTTGCATACAAATAACATACAGCATGTGCAAAATGTTATACATAAGCCATTATACCAATAAAATCCCACATGGTATCTTACCTATCCGATTGTTCTTACTTGAATGCAACAGAACTGTATTATTAAGTTATGACGAAAAGGTATTTCTTCTTGACATGACGTGCAGGCGTTAGCCATAGTGACATTGGTCAACAAAGTAATTTCGGGTATTAATCAGTTGTAAAGAAAGCACTATTTTCTCGGTGTATTTAACAATGTGAATTGTGCCGCGACTGACTTGTTGGCTGGGACAGCTAGCGGTTTCTACTGTTGTAGAGGTAGATACTTGCTTCACTATCCTTGCCAAGAAATATTGCAAAGACTAACCGTAAAAAGTCACAACACGATTACGAAACGTGTACAAAATAGATGTATAGCTAAGGTGATGCCGATTTGAGATGCCCAAATTCATATATTTTTATCTTTAGTCGCACCAACTAAGTATCAACAACCAATACTAACAATAAAGTATTTGCACAGAACTTGGTTCGCTGTATGGAAAATCATCGAGACAGATTTCGTCAGTCTCAGCGTACACGTTCTCATATATATATATATATATATATATATATACATACATACTGTTTACTTAATAAAAATGTCGTGACATTTGAATCGTTTGTAGATGAAAAATAAACGAGCCTTTTGCTACTTACTGACTGTTATCGAAATGTTTATTAACAGGCGTGTCTGCTGTGTTACATAAACAGTCATTTTCTAAAAAATAAGCCACGAAAAATTTGCCCAGGAGCGGAGAACGCTAGCCGCGACAGCATCTGAGAGACGGGGGGGGAGGTGGTTGAAGATCTTCACTGATGTTGAACCATCACATCTGGTGTACGTATCGATCAATTGTGTGTGTGGGTGTGATCAGAACATGCTTAAGATAAACAAAACGTTGTCGACCGGATTACATAGGCTTGATGTAACTATCGACTAAATATGCATGTAGCAATGGTTCTATGTACATGTATGTGCATATGTAAGAAATACAATGATGAATGAACTGATCGATAGTTTTCACGTCTCAAACGCGGATGCTGCTGCTGCGTCTCGCTAGGTCCCTACCCGCTCCTGGGCGCTGGCTAACGTTTTTTAAATCCATATTTTTTTCGCTCGTAGAAGAGATCCGTTTTCGAACTTCCGAGGTTGACGATCTTTGGACAACCGTCCCTGTCCTTCTCCTGGATCGTGCACTCCTTACAGTAGTACGCGTCCGAGACACCAGGACCACCGCAGATCACACACCTGTGTGGCAACGGCACGAGTTTGTTAGAATGCATACTGACTCAATTTGGCTATATACATAGCCATATAGTCACCAAATCGTAGGCGGAACGGTGTGATGAAAATGTCCTGCAACTCTGATCTCATGAAATTTGGGTTCGATCCCGAGAGACGCATAGTGGGTACATGCTGGCAGCCCAACGTGTTAATGAAGAATGTGCCGACGACTTACACAAATGCTGGTCGTGTTTGCAAAGTCAGGTCTACCAATAGTTGTGTATTCTGGATCCCAGATGGTCAGATGCCGTACTATGATACTTAAACAGAATCATGTTTTATATATATATATTCTACAACGTCATGATGTTAAATAATAAAAATATATGTAATGCATTTGAACATATATATATACATACATAGGTGTGTTATATGTAGAAGACAACTTGTGTTGACAAGAAAACTAACCTGCCCTGGTATGATCCGTAGTTACATTCATCGCAGATGCGTACGAGTGTGCACGGTCGCACGTACGAATCACAGATGACGCATTTTCCGTCGCATTTCTCGCACAGACGCCCGATAGCTGGCAAAGACGAACACGAGTAGAGAGCACCCCATGCACCCGCCAAAGACACGATGAAAATTCGTAAGATAGACTGTTTAGCACTAACAACAGTAAGTTGTTCTTACATGTATGTATCCTAAATAACCATATATATATATATATATATATATATATATATATTATTCGATTCGTGCAGTAGTGAAATATATAGTCAGCCAATATTAATGTTAGGTAATATCTACCAATTTATGGTAAAATAAACTTGAAACTATATATTCGTCACGTACAAAAGCAAATTGGTCGCAAGACGGCACTCACAGCTAAAAAAAAAAGCTGAGAAGTTTCGACACAACGTACATTGTTTCTGCCTTACTCTGTCGTCGACTGGGGTAACCTAATCTAGTTGCCACCGATTAATACAAATTACCAATGTGACTCTCGCCAATATAAAACAACTTTGTTTGCTTATCTGCCATTATACATTTGAGGTGACAACATACAACTACAGCGTGATATCTACACAAGTCAAATTTCACATTGTTTTATAATTTACGGTGCCGTTGCGACGGTAGCGACCACCGCCTAATGGAGCTAGAATTAAAACATTTTTTAAGGAGGTTGTTTTTAATTCTAGACTATCCTCCGTCCCCTACGGGCTTGGAACTCAACCTGAGGTATTTCTTCAGCCTAATGGAGCTATAAGGCACGAAATGTTGTCAACAACACAATCGTCATCAATCGCGATCGACACCAATCGAACGCCAAACCAATTTCGTAACGGGCCGGAACAGAGACTCCACAATTCATCTCGGCGTTAACTAGTAGTGCAGCTTGGCTTTGAGTGACGAAAAGAAGCCAACTATGCGTGCATGAGAACGTACCGACTCCGGCTTGTTTTCGACAGAAAATCAGATCAGGATGATGTTTCGCCATCGCAGTCGCGTGTCGCCCGAGAACCGGCGCGCATCCGTACCGGTCACGGTGCTCACAACATTCGTAAGTACAACACCAATTCCCTCCCACCAACGCAGACACAGACAGAAACCACGGCCTGATTAATTGACGGACAAACAGCCGGTCTGCTCCACTAAACAACGGACCATCATTGTGTGGTATCAACTTGCGGCGGCTACCTGCTGCTAGCTAAACTTTTTCGGGCTGATTCTCAGCCAACGCCTAATGTTCATGAAGCTGCTTTCACATTGCTTCAGAAAACAACCCCCCTAGAGACAACTGTGCAACGGGCCGAAGGATCGAACCCGTGCAGCGCCGATGTGTCTGCTCCGGTCGCGAGGTGCACTCGAATACTGCACCACGGCCGACCAGACTCGACGCAAGTTACCTGATTTTTTTTTTAAGCACAAGCTTTTAAGTTCAAGCTAGTAACAGCTATTTTAATACGCTTCTTCGTTACTTTCTCACTAGATAAACGAATACGCTCGTAAAGCAGTCGCCTCAAGTAGTATATGCCTGCGCCGTTGATTTATGTAGAAATACATGTCAAATGGTAATCGACGATGCTATTCTGTGCTTAATAGCGGTACTGCTTTTTGCTATTGCCTAAAGGCTTAAGTGTGCTACGGTAGCGTCTATTAAGCCGTGTGTCTTAAAAAATTCAACTCCGTGCTCAACATAGCAGCATAGGTAGAAGATTAAGTGCTGGATTATAGGCAGAACTCCAAAACATTAAAAAACTTTTACGTTTAATAATTGAGTACTTCCCAAAGGAAGCGATACAATACGTTTTGCCCGATTTGACAAAAAATACTTTTTTATATTTCAGTGACCTGTAATAAAAAAGTATTTTACAACTATATAAACATGAAAATGTTACAGGTCCACTGCTTCAAGCTTTGTCCAGACTTAGTCGAAGCAGGATCCGATGGAAAATTTATTGATGCATTGTCAGTGACTTATAAAAGGTATTTTTTTATAAGGGCTGGAACAAAACCGGGCAAATACTATCATTAAGCATATTTTCCTAGCAACTGCAGCAAGTTCAAGCGAATAATGGTTCAAACGCGCTTGCATTTCATGTAAAATAAAAATACTAAGTTTTTACTAAGATAACGCGAAAAAATACCTAAGATTATCAGCGCTGTAAGAACGTGAGACGCGCATATGCAGGTTGTTCTACATTCGCAACCTTGTACAGTCCGAAATAATTTCGTCAGACCAAAGCAAAATTACACAAGCACTTTTTTTGAGATAGTATCGAAGTAAGAGTGGAAAACTTTTCTACATAGAAGAATACGTTTTTCGAAACAAAGATTTAGAAGGTAAAAACGATTGGTCAGTGGTGGACTGTCACTAAAAATAAGGTACGTCTTCTCAACGAATAAAAAAGGCTTACATTTATGCAACTTTGTCTTCGATCTAGTAAAGAAAGCGTTGATATTTTTGCTTCAACCCATCATCATCGAGACTAGGCGTATTATATGTTTGAGTCTTGATACATTCCTACTTGGAATACCGTCCAAAATGATGTCTGGACTAGAAACGTGATTTAAACATGTTTAGTCTAGATTAAACGTGCTACCGTATGTTAGGTCAATTCCAGTTGAACAAGGCATACGTAAACGTTTGAAGTATTTTCCAATTTGAACTATGTTTGTAATTTTAAGACAGACTGTGCATGCCTTCTTGGAGCAGTGTCAATCAAACTTTGCCACAGGTGCAAGCCTCTAAGATATATCAAGCCAACGATTGCACAGCAGAACCTAACTGGTGCAACTCGTTTTTTAAGACATATGTTTCTAGTTGGGGGCAGCGTATGTTTGTGTTTTTGGTCAATTCTGCTTAGACTTGACAATAAATGTGATTTAGGTAAGTTTGACCTAGACCAAAACACGCGATCCGTATGTGAAGTTAATCTCAGGCTGAAAGGACGAAAGAATTTTTTTCACCTAGACCTATGTTATGGCAAAATATGTCAAATAGGTCCCCTCAATCCGCTTCTGCACCTTTGGAGCGGTGGCCCGTCTACATCGCCAAGGAACTGCACAGTAGAGCCCTTTTGCTAAAATTGAGCCTCTGCCCCACGCCCTTTCAAATTGTCCTCTACCGACCCCTTTCCCAAATACTCGTGTTACTGCAGCCCAAGTGAGATATAGAGTCCCTGATTGAGCCCGAAGGATCCTCCACTATTGGATATGCACATAGAGCTCCAGACTCAGTTTCTAGACACTGTGGGGCGCTGCCAAGGATTGGTGGACAGCCGAAGTCGACCGGCTCAGGAGAAATACGCGCCAGGCGCGTCGGCTTTACTCGAGTACAAAAATCGAATCCACGAGGCATACCGCCCTAAAACAATAGATGCAAAGAAAAATCTGCAGAAGTAAAAAAACCCTTGGAAGGGGTTTCTGGAGGAGCTAGAGGGCAATCTCTGAAGCCGCCCACACGCGGTGGCAAGAGGGTGCTGGATCGATCGTGTGTTTGGCTAAGTCCAGTCTGGATAAAGCGCACATTATTTTCTATATAGCTTTTTCGTTTTTACAGTCGTCTTTTATTAAGAATTATTAGGCTATTACAATACGAAGTTTATGGCTTCTACTCACTAGGTATTGTATACGTATCGATATTATCAGACCTATGACTCCAAAGTCGCGATCACCTCCTATGCACCGTTATACCATCGCTATATATATTTATACACGAATCACCCGGCTAGCTAACAAGCGTACATGGCCATTTTCTCGAGTTTGCATCAAAATGTTTATTCGGTGCTACAAATAGGCTGGATAATTTCGGCTTTAGCTAAAGGTTCATTTACTGCATTTATTGTTTTTCTTTTGCCGCATCAGAAATAGTAAATTTAAGAGTTTTAAACGAGTTATGACTCTGTTCTGGTAATTTGCCTTTGAAGGAGTCGTTAATTCGATATTCAAGTGAGTATTCTGACTTAAAAGTTTGCAATTACATAAAAAGGTTAATTCGACAATTTGCGCAGCGAATGTACCGCAAACATTTCAGCCTGGGCTAAATGTACAGATATCCGTTGAGAAAATTCTAGCCTGATCAAGGCGTATGCACACGCTCCGAGCTTGGACTAGACATACGTTTATGCTTTAAGTAAACTCTAGCCTCGACTAAACTAAGAACGTGCTTTAAATTAAGTTCAGTCTAGACTAGACGTACGACCAAATGTTAGATAAAGTAAGTCCAGTATTGATGAAGTGCTTATACATGTTTTAAGTACGGTTTAACTTGGACTAGACGTGTGTTTGTAGTCTATGCAAATTTGGCTTGAACTAGGCATACGTGCATGCCTTAAGTAAAGTTTAGCGTTAGCCGTATGGTTGTGTTCTGAAGTAACTCTGGCCTGGAATAACGTACGTAGGTGTTTTATGTAACGTTTAACCCAGTCGAAGCTTTGGTTTGCTTGACAGGCAAATTCAACACACAGATTAGACGTATGTGCGTATTTCTAAATTAATTCCAACCTTAGCTAGGCGTTCGTACATACCTTAGAACAGCTCTATCCTAGCCTAAACGTACATTGAAGGCTAACACATATTCAATTAAAAAATGTACAGCTTTTCTGTGTATTATTCGATTATTCAATACGCTAAATTCACGAGAAACAAAACCGGATGCAGTGCCTTGTCTAACAATGTCACACGTTATTGATGTGAATTGATGTGAATTGTTATTAAAACCTATCTTGTATCCTGATTATTTATATAAAAATATATATATATATATCTGACATTGCGATGTTTTGTTATGTTAGCTCATGACGTTCGATTTTCTAGGGGCATGTTTCTTCTCGCGTTGTTTATAGGCGTCCATCTCATTTGGCGGTTGGCAGCTGCCCAGAGCTGTCGTTGTACGATCCCTAGCTCACGCAGTTCTGCCTGCAGTCTCTTTCCCAGCGAGGGCGAGTCTCGTAAGACTTCAATGGCGTTTTTTCGTCTGCGTTGTGAATTCCCCGAGTCGCGCCGAGGTGCTACCGCCGTCGCCGCCTGCCGAGGTCGAGTGCTCGCGCGGTCACCACTGGGGTCGTTGCTGCCACTTGAGGGTTTGACGTTGGTTCCCGATGAGGTGCTGGCAGCAGAAGATGTATGTTTGTCAGTTGTCAGTGCAGGACGTTTTTCGCCAGTTTTTTCCTTGTTGAGCTCTTCGTTCTCTTCGGTTGGTGTTCCAAGAGCCGTGTTCAGCGTGCCCAACAAGGAGTTGAGGAAATTCCGTACAAAGTCGCCACTTACCTGCAGCACATAGTGAAATAAGATATTTCAATTAAAGTGCATACTAAGGTAAGTTCGAGGTTTTCCTGCCGCAAAACGAACTTCAAGCCGAGACAATTTACACCCAATTCAGTGACTAAATGTTACTAAACGAAATTGTCCCAAATCTTGTTATTGTTGTTAACGAAATTGTTATTAATATTTAGTTGTTCAGTGTTGGAAAATACAGCAGAGTATATGTAACTATTATGAAATAATTTCTGCTTAAGACAGGACCAGACTTCTAGTTAACTATTATAGTCTCAAATAACATGATAAATAGGGTATCTAATTGACGCTAGTTTTTGTTTCAGTTTTAACCGCTAAGCAGCATATGTGCATTGCAAAATGGTCTTTATTTGTTTTATTAAAATGGTCTTTATGATTTCTTTAATGTAATTATAATGAGGGGGCTGCTGCCTAAAGTCTGGCATGTCCTCAGGCGTTCTCTCGTGTTCAAGGATAGGCATGGTGGTGCAAAACAAGATCCAAATATCTATCGTAGAGTAGCGTCAGAGCGCGCATTAAAGAAGATTTTCTGCAAAAAATATATTAGGCAAGTTGAGCACGTCAAAAATCGAGCAATCTGTATGCAGTATTTGTTGACTCCGTCAAGGCCTTTGACAAAGCCCCCTCGTCATCTACTGATTGAATCATTCCAACGAGCAGGAGTGGGTGGCTCTCTCCTTAGTGCACTCGCAAGTTTCTTGATGAGGACAGCTTATTGGTAGACGGTGAACGTAAAGATTAGAGATTAAGCAAAATATGGGAATTTCGCAAGGGGGCCGTCGAGCTGCGTCTTGTTTGCTCTTCTCGTCGCTGACCTTGTTGATTACGTTCGACAGGAGTACCAAAAAGCCGTGGTGGCGATGTATGCAGATGATTCCGTGCTCGCACATTTCAAGCTAAGTGCCATCAAGCGTATTACCTCTATGTTAGAGGTTAATACCTAATATCGAAGGCTCTTGAGAAAAACAACAAGAAGGCTAAAGACATAAAATTGAGACGTAGAGGTCGATTGACTGCGGAGATATTACATGTTGCTGCGGCCAACATTGGAGCTTGTTAGCTCTTTCCCGTATCTTGCCTTCGGATTAGTTGCGTAATAACGACGTCCACAACGCATATAAACAAAACTGTAGGGACGGCTCTTGTCTATTTTTACTGGGAAGTAGGTAATGTCCGAAGACTGTTCGTTTTCCCAGCAGTGAGGCTCTTCGTGCTTAAGATTGTTCCGGGGCTTATGTGTGGTCGTGAGAGAGCATGGAAACATCTCACCCAGTCAAATTTCAATCAAACTTGAAAGGTGTGATATATGAAGCAAGTGGATGCAAGCTTTGTTTGTCGATGCAAGCAAGAAGGTGCCTTCTGTATCTCATGCCAGACTCTCCAGCATCTACTGAACCAACCCGACTAAGACTGAAGATGCCGCGTACAGTACTTTACGAACGTCTTATTTCGGAGTGGGAAACTAAATCCGAGCAGGGCAGACGGGGAGATCTGGGGTTTTTACAGTATTCAATGCCTTGCATCTTTAGTCTGGTTCTGCATATGACAGTCGCCACGTATACACCAGGTACATAGTGCATAATTATGACTACCTGGTAGGTTCAGACGCCGCCTTTCATGCGGAATACGAGTTATGCACCCGCCGGTTCTGCCTGCGCAGGTGGGCCAAGTACCATGCAGTGGAATGCGCGGCAGTGGAGCATAAATCGTTGCGTTAATTTTCTTGCCGGAAGCGCGAAGGACATAAAGAAATACAACCATATTAAGTGTATATTATAGTCAATTTGAGTGAAATAAGATTGAAAATTTAGAAAAAATATTTATTATAAATACTCTTACATCTGGAACTCAATTCTATGGTCTAGTAGTAACCCCTTTATAGGGAAATGCCAAATGGCCTGCAAGAAGCTAGCTATCGCCATTGCGGGAAAGTCTGGATTCCGTGTTTGAGATCAATCAGAGGTAAGTGCAAATTAGACAGAAGCTATAATGTTCTTGCGCTTTTTCTGATATATAATATATATATATATATATACCCAAGGGCCTGTCATTACCTCTTTGTACTGCCATAAAACTGCTTTCTTGGTAACAAATAAAACGGTAGGTATATGTATCCTTTATTCTCATTTAAGCTCTCCAGTGGTTATAGGCTCTCTAAAAAGAGCCAGTCCTTCCAGAGATCGTCTGGTTGAGCTACCCTGCCTACATGACGAAGACATCTTTTCCCGAATTACTAGCAGAATATCCTACGAGGCGCTACAATTCTGCCTATTTATAGCTTCCCGCACACGTTTACCGATCCTATCTATTAACGCCTCTTCTGCTTCGCAAACCGTGATTTTCGAACGTGTCAGATGACATGTTGTTGATGAACACGTCAACAGTCACGCGATTACAACACACATTGGTTGTTAAAACGGCTTCAGAAAATGCATATTTGCGAAGCCAGGGAGGTTCCACGGAACGACGGCGAAAAAAATGACAAAATCTTCGACCCTGGAACAAGGAACGGAAAGTCCTATATGCAAAATTCGGAACAACTTCTCTATTTCCTCTGAAATACTTACCTAAGATGCAGTTCCCAAAGGACACACACACCCTGAAGAGCGTAACCGTGGTTGATTGAAAACGATTTGATTTAAAACCGTAAATTTAAGTTTCCTACGCTCGAGTCCTAACTGATATTTAAGGCAACATATGTGACTCATGACAAGTAGTTTTTGGGATTTAGGCAAAACAACAGATGTGTTTGCGGCCACATATGACGATCATTTTGACCGCTAGCGCAATGCGTGCGCAAAAGCGACCGATTGCTTGGGTTCTACCGTCGTTCTTCAAGAGAGAGAGAGTTCTTCTAGCGTTATTCAAGAGAATTATAACATCATTGTTTCGCATTTTTCGATCATACCATACACTGATATCAGTTTTAGTTAATCTGAGTGACAGAAGGCACTAAATAAACCAGTACACGATGTACCCTGCGAAACGCGTTGGTCTCTGTAACATTCTCTTTTTTTTCCTTAATACATAGAATATTTTAATGTAGATAACTATGCGGCTAAAAACAGGCTGACGAATATGTGCCGATGGAATACATACCTCAACGCCAACAAAGAGTGATTCCAATAAGGCAAGAAGACCACCGTCGTTACGTCCGACAAGATCCTGGCCCATTCTGCCAAGCTGTTGAAAGCTTTGCGATGCCGCGGTCACCAGAAACTGAAAAAGGCCAAAAAAGCCAGCAGATTTTTTAATGCTGATTTGTTATAAAAGCACTGGTATAAACACTAAAGTGTGCCGCACGTGTTTTATCAATATTATTATTTATGTACAGCGAACATCAGCATATGTTACGTCGTGGGTTAACCCATGACGGTTGGCATATAAGTCGCAGGCCATCAATTCTACTTCGTCCCGCTGACCATGATCATAACACATTATTATAATAAATATGTAATATTTTTTTTATTACGTATTTATTATTACAGAATTAATTTCTAAAGAAAAATTCCCGTTTGTTTGCGCCGTAAGTTTGATTTCAATACGAATTGTAATAATAGTCGTACTTGCGCTTTAGAAGTTGCTGGACACATATTCATGCACTACAATTACTCAAAGATAAGTGAAGCTCCGATATATATAATCCAAAGTAATAAATCAATTTACATAAAGAAAAAAATAGAACTATGTGAAAATCAGCGACTATCTGGCTCTTATTCTGTCCTCGGGCCTCCAAAGTCTATGAGAACGAGGCAACAGGCCCCCAGATAGGATGACTCTCACCCCATTCAAGAGGGATAGGATGCTTGATTTATCTGTAACCTACCCTCTAGCCTCCACTATTATTAATTGCAGCGTCACCAAAGCAGGCTAATCAGTCGGACTCGCCGAGACTAATAAATATTGGCATAAGACGCATCTTAATTCTTTTGGACTGACTTTCAGCTAACGTTTAACATCTCTGGAATCGCTCTTGCATTGCTTGATAAAATTGACCCCAATAAATACAAATGCGTAACGATGGGTATCGAACTCTTGCACCCTTGCATTTTCTACGATTTCTTGTAGGGAAGTTACGCCAATATATATCAACACGGAATGTCGGTATATAGCGTACGAATGCAGTATTCGTGGATAGCGTACTGCCATTAGAAATATGTGCTAGTTGTATTTATGCCATTTAATTTATTGCATCTTATATTATATACTTATCGTAATATCTTCTATTGTGTGGATCTAAAAACTGACGCATCATGAATTAGTTGGCCAAGATGAAAATATATAAGAAAAGTTCTTTTTTATTCCAGAGTACATTTGGACTCCGCCATCTGGAATCCATCCTACAACGTGATGCTGGACATTAACGGCTACCCTAAAAGAGGACCGAGTTAATGACCTACGCGGTCAATATGCCAAAAGGATGAGCCTTAGCTGGACTTTTCATTACTTCATTGGCTGCGTTGATAGCAAAGGCTGCATGCAGTGCATTTAATATTCACTCTCCCTCGTATTCTGTTGGCAATTCTGTCGGCTCTAAGGCACTTACTTTACTTTGGTGCAAGGCGCCAGATAAGCAAGTACCTTTTCACTGCAATCTTTTTAGAGCACTGCCTACAGTGCAGCCTGTCGCTGACACGTGCTCGGAGCACAGTGCTACGACAGCAAGGATGCTAATTAATAACACCAAAAACATACAGCCGCAACGATCAAAATTATAAACATCTAAAGTCCAGCACTACCTCCTATCGAGCTACATGCACACAGCTTCTGGGGATAACACACGACACAGGATTATGTTCATAAATGCCTATAACACGCTTCACTCTGTTAGCTTTGGCAAACGTTTGCGCATTTGATAGTACGTTTTGTCACATGTCATACGATTGCGCATTTGATGTCACGCGTTGTCAATATATCGAATATGCCGAGTACTTTAAAGGTTTACCTCCCGGTCTACTCTCGAGTGAGTATGCCATTCTGCAGTCTGCCGTGGACTAAATTGCCCGATGTTGTGCCAAACATGGAATGGTTCTCCCTCCCGGAGACGTGTCATGCCGATACATAGCCGTTTGACAGAACTGACTTTAATATAAAACTAAGAATACGATGGCTACCAACTCCTAACACAACGCGTGGCTCAGGAATGCACGCAACTGGAGTCTTCATTTTACGATGGTCTAAGCAAACAATTAGTCAGAGCCTCCAACGAACTCACTAACAACAGTTTCCGTAGTTTTATTGTCAAAAAAAACTTGACCATATACTTCTGCTTCGATAAATTCATTAATATTTCTAAACGTTATTTTTATTGCTGTCAAGAATGAGAGCCTCAGACAAAAAATTGCTGGAAGAAATGCTTTCGTAAAAGCAGGATATGTTCCTGAGACGCCTGCGACTGAGGTGCTTGCAAAACATACAACTCCATTCTCCTTCTCCAATCCATCGTTGTCTCATTGCTTGAACAAGTCAACACAGTGTTCAAATGCTGTCTATTGAATACCTCACCAAAACCATTGTACAGCACACCCCTTTGTGCAATAATACAGGCGCATTTTTTGTTTATGTTTAAATATCGCTAACCCGGGCAATATGCTGGCCCTCTTTGAAAAATCTAATTTCTAAATTTCCAGTTTATTTCAAGTCTTCCTACGAAAGCTTTCTCAGCACAAAATTTGTGGAAGCCGTTTCTCCGAGACTTGCACTTCCGTCCTCTAACCTTCTTAGTGTCTAAACGTTCTTTCCCCGCATTAGTAAGTTTACTTTTATAATTGCTGTGACTACTTCTAATGTTGCGCGAAGATGCAGTAGAAAATTGTATGCACGACTTATTTGCCGTATTAGAGAGTATATCGCAATATCGACCGCATCCGGCCGAACCAGGGCATTTCTCGTAAATGCAGGATTCCTTTTTTTTTTATTTGTTGTGTTTTGCATCTCACTTACTTCAAGCAGGTGGTTGAGCTGAAAGGCGATTTCTCCAAGCTGCCTCTTTACCCGTTTGCGTGCGTTGGCCTCTACGTGATGAGGATGCGTCTCCTCGTACGGACTGCTGAGGTCATCATTAGCTTCATGGTTGTTTCTACTAGTACTGGATATTCGGTCGCCACGCAGCAGAGGATTGCCGAGGACAGTGAAGTGTGACACCAGTATTATCACAATGAAGTAAAGGAATGCCGCGTAGCTGGACTGCATCATACTTCCAGCCTCATTGACGGAGATGCCAGTCTTGTTGGAGTGCAGTCCGGCCACCTAACCCGGCTTGCTTGTTCCGAAGCGTAGCCTGGCCGAGGCATGAGCACGCGGGCCGCCCTTCCAACTTTGCAACTTAATCTCAAGTAATTTTCACCGTTTCTTCTTCAACTTGGTACATGCGTGAATGTCTTTGGCATGATATTCTTTGGAAGTGCGCTTCGTTGTCTCCGCTGCACTCGGGTAAGCCACTGTGGAATATGTGGGAATACGAGAATGCCTGCTGCCTTGAACATATGACTAACATTCGGGGCTGGTCGATTAGTGGCTGATGCGCTTATAAGCACCAGTCATATGGTGTAGCTTAGGAGCGCGGATTCAAATAGGGTGACACGTCTATCACCATAGAATGCTTTTACCGCCTGCTTGCTCTTACACGTAGCGAAGGAGTTGCCAAAAAAAATCAATCAATCAACCTGTCGTTTGGCAGCCAGACCTATGTTGCTGCAAATTCAATAAGACTGGTGCTTAACTATTGCATTTTTTCAAAACATAGTTTATTCGATTTGCTCATTTTTAGAACGACGAGCTCAAAAAAAAATGATACACTATGGGCTTCCCCAACAGTTGTTTGTGGCAGTACGGCCGCTGACCCTCAGCTATCTACATAGGTGAAATAGATATATGATAGCATAGATGCTACTATTTTGTGGTAATGTGTAGAAATTTTAAAACGTATAGTGCTGCTCGCTCAAAGATGAGTAATGCACTACGTAAGCGTAAAGTGTGGTCGCAAGTGCCATTTGTCATAGCAACAGAGCTCTTTAAAGAAACGACTTTTTCTAGGCCCACGCTCGTGCTACCCTCTGTGTAGATGCGTCCGACCTAATCGCAGTTAACGGGACAATTATGCAAAGCAACAGGGAAAGTCTCGGATGGATCATGCTACTGCTGCTGCTGGTAATGACAGCAGAAGCGAACCCTTCCAGCTAACCTCTCTGTGATTAATCGTCTGGTCTCTCACACTCTCTATCTATATATATCTCTCTCCCTGGTCGATGTTCTCGTTACCTTATTCCTTTCTCTCCTCGTTTTTCTGTTGTTTTCATTCAATGTGCTCTGCTTTCTATCTTTTCGGTTGCTCTAGCGACCCAGCATGCTCCGAGCGCAGCGCACTGAGGTTAACGGCGTTTACGAGTTGACAACACAGCAGTGAAGAATAGCGTTTTTATGTCAAGGCTGGTTGGTGTCCGAGTGTCGTGTGACGCTTCCCTCCGTCACGCTGACGCGTGGTCAGTAACGGCGATGGGGCCAATACGTGCCCAATTAGCAGCGGCCTAGTAACCTCACCATAGTCGTGACCCATGTTACGCTCCATACCCGAGAATTACGTGTTTGATGTCTAATGAGTGACGCGGAGGTAGCGATGAGGCCATTACCTTGTTCCCTTCCGTCATACGTTACGAGTACACGTTTCGTTTTATCGCCTACAATTGGTTCGCTGTAGAGCGTGTTCTTCTGCATATATGCTTTCAATCCATATAATTAATAATTGATGAAGTTATTGTTGTTCTTGTGGCCGATGTTGTCATTAGTTACGGCAAAACATACTTTTGTCTAGTAGGTCGGTCCTTATTACAATATAAAGCTTTTAATTTAAGACGGATTTACCTTTCAAAATATATACATTTATAAATGCATAAAAATATAATTTATAAGTATCGCTTTCTATCTGTAACGTGTGAAATAAACGATTTATATAGTTAAAAACGCATTTTATTTTGCATAAGTTTACATTATAATTTAAGTAATGATTTAAAATGTTTATTAAATCTGATTTATTTATTAACCATTCAATTTTTATTCTTAATTTAAACAACATTTAAAAACGTATTACTAACCATGTATTATTATATTTAAAATGTGGCAACAGCCGCAAAACATAAAACTAATGTTTAAAATTAAAAATATAATATTTATTTAAATTATTATTATGATTCATACTGCATTGCTCAGCGCCATCCAAGTGACTCTGACGTCATCGCCAATCTGTGGAGCTGTTTAAATAAAATTTTAATTTATAAACTAAAAAGGTGAAATTATGAATAATTTATACTTAATTAAATGTACAAATAATTCGTATTATTTATTGTAATTAAACGTAATAATAATTATTATTATTATTTAAATACTTGAGCCAGGACATGGAAGGCGATCCTTCAATTTTTAGTGCCACTGGGTGATCTAGTGAAAAAAGAAGGTCAAGCAGACGTTCACACTTCAGAATTGTACCAATTGAACAAGACTACAACAACGACAAATAAATACAAATTATTATTAAGACGTTCTATGTTTTAATTAATACGTTTTCATATTAGTTAAAGATGAATTATATATATATATATATATTTTAAATCCTGAAAGCTTAGGAAATGCATGATGCACATCTTAAGGCTTACGTCAAGGAATAGACCGTCCTGGGGCGGTACGTCAAACCTTGAGGGCCTGACTGCACGCCCCCTCCCACTCCCGCCACCATCGACTCATCATCTCGACTACTCACTAGAGGATGCTGCGTGAATCTACCATCTCGCTTTTCAAAGTTAGTCGCAGTGCACTTTTAGGAATTACCCATAGTTGTTTTCTACTTTCTCGCAGGGTTCTCGTCGTTTCTTCTCTTTACCGTTCTCTAGGGCATTTTTTAATTAGTTTTCCTGGTCACTTGCAGCTCTTCCTCATACTTTTTCCACTCCCCGACCCACTTCTTTGATTAGCTCCTATACATATCCGCCGTGTTGCATTGCAAGTCTACTTGAGGTCGGCAACCTTGAGTGTCCACCAGTATTTGGGCGGCGGATGACAACGGCCCCCAATCTGTCTATGATGCTGCCCCTCCTGGTAGACTGGGAAGTTTTCTCCATAACTGTACTTTATATATCGGTGGTCATTCAGTAAGTGTTCTTCTTACACCCGTCAGTGTCTCACCCTATTAAGGGTGTCCGCACTACTGAATGTAAGTTCGATTTGCGAGATCTCTTCGTTCGAAGATGGGTCGAATCACATCACAAGAGTCTCATGCACAGTTGGGTTGGCCACTATGAGAGCGCTCGAACTCTGCCGTTCCAACGACCATATAGACTATAAAGTGCAGAGAAGAGCGAACGCAAGCAGTGCACTTGTGTTACGTGCATACAGCCCCAGCTCAATCAGATGCAGAAACAAAACCTGGACAACGAAGTGTTAGAGTAACTGCAACAGGTCATCAAATAAAGACGGAAAGATCAAGCTCACATGTGACCTTGTACCTAAGACTGGGGCACCACAGCCTGACTTTCGCGTGACGTTGATTATAGGGCAAAAAAACAATTTAATTTTTTTAAGAATGTCTTGTCTAAATGCATTGTGTTAGACGCCAACAGAGAATTTCGATAGTGTTAATAGTAGCTGCTAACTGGTGTGCAGGTGCCTCCATTCGACTATTCAGGAGACGTCTAGCCGAATACAGACTGAGGAAAAACTGAGGTTACGAAGGCGTATCTCGGAAGTGCCAACGAACAGAGAAACTGGATAGGTCCTACTCGAGGATGTTGCTATGGATTGAGGGATACCCGAACTTGAAAATTGTAAAATTGTGTATGTAAACCCAACAGAAGTTGTGATGGCGAATTCCGCTCTTGCGTTGGCGTGCGTACCTTTCAAACCTGGTACGCCAGTTTCCGATATTGTAGACGAATTCGCACACGCTTTACAAGATATCAATGAATCTATCAATGATGTTGATCCGAGAACCTCTTGACCATTCATTCTGAGCTCGCAAACGTTCTTAAACGAATTGGACTCTAGCTGCTAAACAATCCTAGGAACCTTGTTTACGCCAGTACACCTGGTAGATATATTATTCCTCAATTAATATCCTATCTACAGTAGAGCGAAAACATCAGCGTCTACATCTTACGACGGAACTCCTGAGCGAAAAGAAACAAAACGAATATTGAAAAGTGGAAATTACTCACTCGATGTTTGGGAAATTTTGCTAAAGTCCAGGAAAGTCGAGGAAAGCTGTGGACATTGCTATCAACGAATCGCAGTAAAATTGCTTCGGTGGCTCGATTTGTTGAGCATTTTAGACAAATGTTTGATCACCCACAATCAATTGAGGTCATAATTGAAGATTGCGAGCACAATGATAGCTGGCGCAACGAGCCTTTTACCAACGTAGAAATTGATTTCGCTCTCGTTAGATTGTCTCGAAGACAAGCAGCAGGACCCGATACTATAGAGTAGAAATATTTAAAGATAAAAGCGAACCATCGTTTCGCTTATCATCACGAGAACCAAAAACCTACAAGACGAAAAACATTGGATGGTATGTAAATTGTAAATATGTTACTAAACATTCTATGCGAAATAAAGATATCAGGTAATTTTAATGCTAATTTTATGTACATGGATTTTTTCAGTTCAGGATTTTTTGGTTAACAATGCATGTCAAATTCTAAAATTGCTCTCGGTTCACAAACATTGCGCCGAAGGTGCATTGCAGGATCTAAATGGGTACAATGACGTGTGAACTGCCACTAGCACTGATAGGTAGTACCGCATTAAGATGAGTTTTTTACAGTCATGTATACGTTTTCATTGAGTCTTCATGAAGACGGTTGCGTTCGCCACAACGTATTCACGAATTGTCGATTGTTGCCAGTCGTAATCAAATCAATCTACACAAAAAAAGCTATTATTTAACATCTCTTTAGCTTCTGCTTTTTTTGGTCTGCTTTGTAGAGGCATGCCAGTCAGGACAAACCACACACACGCACACACACAGATCCACACCGTAATAAACAACACGCGTTCTCGCAACCTGCGTCAAAAAAATGCGTCGTCCAGTTTGATTCAGTGAAGTGCTCATTGAATTTGGATGAAGTGATATTATATGATCTATAATCATGTCAGTGGAGGCCGTTAGAGTCTCGTCACCTCACACTCGACCCATTCGGTAACGCCAAGGATGGCGTTCGGCTGATGCCGGCAGATGCCTTCGATGAAGTCGCCCTCGCCCTGGACGAGTCGGCAGCGGGCGCCATCTTCGACGGCTAGCCGAACGCAGTCCTCTCCGGCCACCTCTGAGTGTTCCGGCGACAGGACCCCAGTCTGACTCGAACAGCACAGCCAGTTGCAGCGGGCTAGGTTGACGTTGTGCAGATTGTTGACGAGGAACACCGTGGCGTTGGTAGCGAAACGCTCGAGCCGATTACGCGGCACGATCTCGCGTGCCTCGGCAGGATTCACAAATTGCCGAATAACCTGAACGAAACGAGGAAGTGACGCGAGATAAGCAAATACTATTTTGTATCTGTGCCGCTTCGGTTGCCGGCCCGTCCGAGCCATTAAGGTCCTCGTCGCAACATGTGTATGATGATCAGATGATTATGTATGCTCTATTTATGACGATCAGATGATATATTGACCATGTACGATATCTATGTACGATAATCAGATCGTATATTATCTATGTATCAACTATGTATCTATGTATCAACTATGCATCTATGTATCAACTATGTATCTATAATATGTATCAACTATGTATCTATGTATCAAGTGACATATTATCTTTGTATCGTCTACGTACTATTTATGTGTGATGATCAGATGATATATTGTCTATGGCTGGCTGTCGGCTCATGTTCTTTAGTTTGAGTAATTTGTGCCAACTACACCACTGACATACAATAGAACAGCTATTTGCGACTAACATGTTTTTGTGACGGCAATACTATATTTAAATGTTTAATAATAATACTATGGGACGAGGCTACTTAGAGGTCTCTGGTCTTCCAGCATAACATCATGATTAAAAGAAAAAGGTGCAAACAGAAACAACACACATTAGCGCTAGAAAGATCAGATTTTTTTAGACAAAAAGTCTCCACCATTGTGTGGCTTGCAGGGAAACTTCTTTTTGGTGCAGATTGAGGCATGCATGTGACGGCAGCCGCGCTTAGCTAGATACATTAGTGAAGACCTTCCTACCCTTCCTACCTTAAGCAGGGGTCTGCCGAAGTGCACGTAGACAGCGTTCACGTCGAGTTCCTCTTGAGTGGCGACCGCAAGCGAGTCGTGTATTAGCGGATGCGTCCTCGGGCATCTCTGTTTGGGAAGCGACACGAGACGAGGCGACAACACATTCGAAGCAGAGAATCGCGCTGTTAGTTATTGCACATAAGAACAACTCTAGGTTGTTCTGCGTACGTGGGCCAACGTTTAAAGGATAACAACGCATGAATTGTTCGTTGCATGAATTGCAGAGAAGAACAACAACAACAATCTGCTCGATATTCGTGTAGGATTCAGTTCCGAAAAACTCGGAAATCATTCGGCTCGTTCATGAAGCGCTAGCTTAACATGCTAGACGTGAAGACAAATCATTCACAGTGCACATATCGCTCGACGCATATCGAACGCACGTACGGCGGGCCGGCTATACTATACATCCAGCCATTCACGACAGAGACAGCCGCTGTCAAACCCGACCAGCGGTGGTTGTATGAGGGAGGGGGGGGGGCAAATATCACTAGTTTACGATTTTCCCTTATAGCTGCAGCGTCCCTGATATGTAGAGGTGATGTGTGTACACACACTTATTAAACAAATAAATCAATCAGTCTTTGGAAATCGTGGTTTACGGTGGTGCTTTCATTGCATGATAGCGATCAAAATGAGCAGACTGTGCAGGACAATAACAACATTAACAACTATCCTACAAGCCGGTGCCTTAGTTGCTTACCACCATTTGCCCGCTGGCGACGTGGACGGCCGCCCTTTGGCAGGACAACGCGACGCAGGCGATCAGAACTAGAAGGGCCGCAGCCAGGCCACGAATGCTGCCAGTAGTTAGATGTCGCACGCCCATTGCGTTCTCTATCGATGGGTCCGAAAGAGCGCACAGAATCAACAACAGCATTGCACGAACAGGTTTACACCTGGGTTCTACTTCAATACGCTTTTTGAGCTATAAACTCTACATTATTCTTCAATATGTGAATGTTATATATATATATATATATATATATAGCCTGGGTTCGAGACCCAGACCCGCTACTCTTAAATTGGTTTGCATGGTTCCCAATTTAGACAAGCCGGAGTGGATTAGAAATCAGTCATGACATGAAAGAAACCGTACACAGATATTAATTAGCCTTACGAAAAAAAACTAAAAAGTTATATATATATATATATATATATATATATATATATATATATATATATATATATATATATATAATAATAATAATATATATATATATATATATATATATATATATATATATTACAATTTATTAGGCTACACTTTGACTGATCGTCCCAGGTATTTGGCCTTAACAAGAAAGCAGGCTTTCTAGCATAGCAATGAGAATGGGATGCTCATTCTTCGCGCAGCCGTACGAAAGCGGGGCGTAGTAGTAGTTTTTATGGCGCTCCCGAATTTTTCCAAAACAACAAACTATATCCAGTAAAGATCTACTGGCTTAACAGAGTGGTGGGCGATCGAATACATTACATAATCAAGCCAACCATCCGAAGTGAATCGAGCCGTATATTGTACAAGCGGCCAAAGTTCTATCGTTCAAAAGCAGGGGCACGCGTGGAGCGTGTTGTTGAGACGAAGAACCTGCAGAGAGATAGAACATTGCCAACAGAAAAAGTCTCTAATTTCGCAGTTGTGTAAAGCGTCATCGACTCTAGCCGTAACGCGGTACAGAAAGCGGTGCGGCATCAAGCAAGGCGCAATAAATGTTACATGAGGAAGCAGGCTAAGTCCTGCCGTGATACCGCGGCTGTTTCAGTTGTACCCAAACACCACCGTCCTGACAGCGACCACTAGAACTGCAACGCTTCACGTGGTCGGGTCGGCCTGCCGAGACTTCGGAAGCATCCAGCGAAGTCAATGACTGAGGGCCACTTCTGAGGGAAGCAGGTCATAACGGACACACGTCAATTAAAAAGACTCACAGAAAATGTAGATAGCGGTGATCGTGCGCGAAAAGTATGTTCCCGTTAAATCGTTCTTCTGGGTGAAAGTCAGTCCCGCCAAGATAGAAAGGTAAATTACGCTTGCACGTGATACCATTCATTGAACTAACTGTGCGACAGAGAAGAGGTAAATATCAATCAACACGGTCTATTATCTGTGTAGGACTATGGCGTGGAAACGTTTAGAATAATAGCGCTCTGGCATTTTAACCTAGAGGTCTCCGTCAAGTCGAGAAGCTCAGCGGTCTACTAAACGAAATCCAATTAAACGAAATCCTGATGCATTAGGCTTCTCCAAAAATTAAGTTGGCGTACTGGTATGAAAAAAATTGCTTGGAATCGATGGTCATAGCTAAGATGCTGAGCACTTCTACTTTGTTGGCAGTAAATTGTTAAAATTTAAAGAAAAAAAGAACACCTAAAAAATGGAATGTGTATCATTTTTGTGCCTTATCTAGAGCTATGCAAATGTAGGTGTTCGGGGGGGGGGGGGGGTTAAACTCCGATCAAACGTTTAGCTGCAGAGTTATCAATGTAGTGCAACGCAGTTCAATTATTCAATTGAATTAGCTTACCTCGCTGCAGTCGATTGACGAAGATGGTACGGTGAATGCAGTGAAGTCGACACGCCGGACGTACCGTAATGAGTCACACGCACGTACAATGCCACAACCAGACGTCGTCGTCGTCGAAGGCACCGAGCTTTGTGAACTCTGGCGCTGTTCGGTTGAGTCGTCGGCGACAAATGGTGGGTCTTCACTTCGGTTGGCGGTACCGAACCGAGCGGCGGACTTCAGCGAAGTTGTCAGCATCAGCATCAGCCAGACGAGAGACCTCATGTGACCTAGCTCGCTCAGATTAGCTTCAGAGCATCGTCTGCCTCTCTCTCTCTCTCTCCTGTTGCGATTCGCGCCGTCCGATGGATGATAGAGGTGCTGTGAAAGACCGGCGAGCCCCCAAAGTGATGATATATCATGACGAGATCGAGATAGGAAAACGTAAGGCATATATGCATGCATGGATTTGTCTATGTATGAGAGACTGACCAACCAGCAGGCAGGCAGGCAGAGAGAGAGAGAGAGAGAGAGAGAGGGAAAGAGAGCTAGAGAGAGAAAGGGGGAGTAGGGAGTGAAAGACGTAGAGATAAGAGAGAAAGAGGCCTACAGTGAACGCGGAGAGGGCAGGGCAGTCCAAATCGCAAAGTGAACGAACTTTGTGAACCAATGTCCGGCAGCGGAACTTTAGCCTTCGGCTACATGCCAATCACTGGTTCTAGCTCAAGTTCAACAACCACTGGATTTTCTGGTGTTGGTTGCGCCTGGGTTGACGCACCTGGGTTCTTTTTTCTGGCAGCAGAAAACACAGAAAATCGGAGACGAGCGCCACCAGAATTGTTCGCTACTGCGTTCTCAGCTGCAAGGTAACAGTATCTAGTCAAATAAAAGCGTCACACGTTTTTGGTCGACAGTCACCATGGTGCACCATGTCAATCACTTGAACAAGAGACTGTTTTGCAGGCGTATATATATATATATTTTTTGTTTCAATTAAAGTTTTCTTTATTTATAATAGATGCACAAAGGCGTTCGTTCTCGACGAATCGATAACGTGTTAGTGGATGCATCTATTTGTATAAGCGGAACGCGGGATACATCAGTGGGCTGCTCATTCTTGCTACTGAATGGCGCGTAGTAATATGGTATTCTAAACTCATACATTTCGTACAATCGTGATTGGTGAATAAAATGTGTATCTTATCATTTATATATATTATACGCAGTACACTTGTATTACAAAAATAAAATGTAAATAAAATGTTGAGAATACATTTTTTATTTGAGGCGGCTAGGTATCGACACCAGTACATCGCAACAGGTTAAACTCTCGATTTTTGTTTAGGACATTTACAGGTATCTGCCCTTAATGTCAAATATTTTGAATAGTCAGCCGACTTAACACTTTAATATCTCGTCTACTCGAGTGACTCCCCTGCTATTTTTCAAGTCGCTACCAATAGCATTGCTTAGTGGTGTTCTGAGGCTTTTAAATGGCATGCTTATCTCATCTAGCAAATACGTTGAACCGAAAGATTTATATACTTAACTTCGATTATAAAATCAACGGCACCGTCTAACTGACTCTTAAATATCCACGTCGCTTAGGCGTATTTATAAACTTTGACATTTGCCCATCATTTTACCTAGACTGTTGAGGCATCATTTTACGTTTAAAATAGTTGTTTTCCATCTATTTAAGAAAGATCGCTGGCCCTCGAAGGGTGAGGGCTAGCATTATTTCTAGCGTAGATATTCTGTTCTAACAATATACCATAATTCGCTAACAAAATGCTACCTACGTGGACATTTTATGTGGGTTCCAATAACTTACAAAGCGAGCAATCTGTTATGCCTATAGTCGTGGTTCTTTCTAACTTCGTCAATGGCTTGTTTGCTTAGCGGGCAGCCAATTGTGCGTATCGGGCGCGAACCTAAATTGTAATTCTCTGTATATTGGTGAGTAATGTTCTTCTGTCAAGAGTGCGCACTTGTAAAAAAACACATATAGAACTATAATCCGTTAGACCAAAAATTCTTCCATATGATACTAACGGTGATTTTATGTTATGTTGAAAAGGTAGACATGGTGTCAATAAAAATTTTTAATAATTCCATATAAAACCATTTTGTATTTGTAAAAGCAAATTGATTCCATATAAAAACATCAATGTCGGTCTAACTTGCAGACTACACCATACTGTTATGCCGACGAGAACCCGAGTAGCAACGCTTTATATCAAGCAAAGCCCAGCTCAGGAGTTTCATTAACGTATGCTTTTTATACATGTGGGTTAGTATATAACGGCGTATCGAAATATCGGCAATGTACGTACGATACGATAAGTACGACTGCACAATCAATTCAAACCTGAACACGTCTTCAGTTTCTAGGGCGATTGTCGATGTTTTACTCACATGTCTGTTATCTAGCGACGGTTTTGCTTGAACATTCATGAGCAGCTAGGCAAAAATTCTTGATTCGGTTCAAGGTTCAGGCAGAGCTATTGGGTTATGAAAGAATTTAACAAGCGAGATTACGAAAAAATGAAAGCTAATGGAAGAATTTAACAAGCTGTTTGTCCGAGATGGTGGTCCATTATCGTTGTGTTGATTGCCGGAATCAACACATAGAAACTAGTCTGTAAACAGCTGGTTAAGAAAGGGAATATAACCTTCATACATTCAACTCTAGTCAGAAAAAAGAGCAAGCCCGTGCTTTCAGACTACGCTCGAATGCTCATGTTCAACAAAATAACCTCCTGGAAAATACTTTATTTAACGATATAACGTAGAGACGCAACGTAGAAATGAACTATACTGCCATAGCCGCAATACTTGAGTTACTATTTCAAGAAGAGGCACACTTTAATATTGCTTAATCTTGCCCATTAACGCGTTGTTTCAGTCTATCAAAAATACAACATTTAAGTTTTCGAAAATGACAAAAGTATGGATCCTCAAAATCTAGACCAACGTCCATCTGAGTATGGACCAAAGTCCCCTTCAAAGACTCATAACTCAAATAGGGTCATGGCAGACAAAGGTATCGAGAGTAACAGAATTGCTTTACATATGATGGTTGGGGAGCTGCTTGAAAATAGCACTTAGAGGTATCTTTAAAAAAAATCAGGAAACGTGTCCCGAATTCTGGATTTGTTTGCTTTTACCTACTACCGCGAACGTTTTTAGGTTCGCATGTTTATATACATATTTTTAAATACTTATTTATCATAATTTTAACCTAAATCTGTAGCCCATAAGAAATATCGCATCGAAATAGCCTATATTGTGCCGGGATCGAGCCTGCACCTGTCTATGCCAGAGTTACGAGTCATCTCCGCCATACCATCTCGTCGACGTAAAATGATCAAGCATAAGCAAAATTCGCGCATGACAAAATCACACCTAGTTTTCTTTGACGCTTCTACATTTTAACTTTCGTGCATCGATGGGTAAGCGCTTAATGTTTTTGCGAAAGTGCCTTTGCTTCCGTTCATAAGAAAAGTTCTGAACGGACAGTTAGAGGTTTTTACTATACTTATTTTAACAGTCTGTTTATTAGTCTGTAGTAGTTTACCAGTATGTGGTAAACGAAATTCGCTTTTAGTTACAGTAGATTTGTATGCTAATATAACATAATTGTGTAAAACCATTCTACCTATTCTAAAATCGTTCTTTTCGATAGAAAGCAAAATCGTTTTTTTTTCATCTTTTCGTCGTGTGTGAGAATAAATTCTTTAACGAAAGCAACTAACTACTAAGGACTACTAATTTTGCATCGATGTAGCCAGCCAGACATCACTGCATAAAAGTGTGGTTGCGAGGAAGCGGCTCGTTCGGTAAAGAACATCTGTCTAAAAATATCCGTTTATCTCACACATTGTTAGTTACGCTCACAAAAAAAACATATAGAGTCAGCAAAATGCGCCTTAATAACGGGGATCGTTTTGCGACAAAATCGATTATGGTTTCATTCGTTCTATAATTACCGTACTTTGTGCTATTTAAAAAAAAGGGATCGCACTCAGAACGAGAGTACGATAAGTTTACCTAATGTTTCATATGTTAATAGTCAAATAATAGTTATTACTGCAACGTCATTTCTGGCAGTCCTTCCGCCGGCGATGGAAGCGACCCCACTACCGCCACTGCGTTACCACGTTGAACTTCTATGGAGATACGCTGCACTTGCGCATCCTTTGTCACAGCAGTAACCCTCTTTCCAAGATCCTTGAGGAACTTGACGGTCGCCTCACCCATTGGCCCTAGCGTTTCCACGGCGATCGGCTGAATGATGTATTGCGGCGAGAGCTTCCTGTACTTCGATAATTTGCAACTTTCAGCAAGACGTGCGCTCGCGCCAGCTTCCCGACTTGTACGGGCAATGTAACTGTTGGCGAGTGTACATGAAACCGTCGCGTCCCTAACTAGCAGACGACCCCGTTCCCATGGTGCTAGGGTTTTTTTCCATCCGCGCGTAAAAGGCTGTTGGCGCACATACGGAGGGGCTCTTTCATTGAAGGAATCTGGGCGCTCTGCAGAGCACGGTGTACGACATCGTTGATAGCGAAATGTCTTGAATGGCAACTGGCACTGAACCGGCAGGACAGCGCATGTTCCGCTGTAGCGGTAACTTTCGACCGACACAGGCTGCAGACGTGATCTGCGCAGACAGCGAAGGGAGGGCCTGCAGCCACTTTCCGCTCATTGAATCAAACAGGCCTTCAGACGAGCTTTTCCTTTTAAGTCTAGGGTTTGTGCTAGAAGCGCGTCTTGCCTCTTTTTTACTATTAAGTGGTCCAGTGCTCCCTGAGTTTTTCGCTCGCGGGGCTTTTCCCAGCAAACTCGAAACTCCTCCAGGGCCTCATCGGAGGCCCTGGCCAGCTGAACTGGGGTATCTTCAACTCCAATCGAAAGTATGAAATCCCTAAATGCTGTCAAGGATCCCACGTAGAACGATAATGATAAATTCCTAGCACGGCGAATTCTTAAGCCCCCTGCGCTTACAGGAAGTGATGCCTGGGCCCAGGATGCAGACCCCAGGTAAACGTTGAGTAGCCGTTCTAGTCCCGTACGCAGAATGTCGTCGAACTTATCGAGAAGGTCGGTCTTTTTAAAAGAAGGTGAACAACGCAAAAGATACGTCAGGCGAGAAATGGAGAGACTTTGTCGCAAGAGGTATAACGTCGGGTGGGCATCTAGGGTTTGAAGTCTGCTGCACGATTGGCTGACTTTAACAAGTTTTCTGCGCAGTACACTCTTCAGCGCCGCATCGGTAAGGGGGGCTTCCAGAAGCTCGATATTGTCCTCGGTTGCTAATCGAATGTCAGGTAGTATTCCCCGCAAGTTTGAAATAGGCTCGTCGCGGTGCTCCTCTGACAGTAGAAAGAGCTCGCATTTATTTGCGTTGAGTGTTAAGCCGGAGCACGCTTGAAATTCCTGAACAGTTTTGATGTCTGCCTGGATCGTTGCCAGGTCACCTGCCAGCTTTGCGTCATCAAGATACCACGGTCGAAACTCCGATCGAAGCTTCGCCTGTAGTTCAGCGATAGCGATACAGAAGAGGGCTGGCCCACACGGGTCGCCTTGTTGTATCCCACACATCGACTTGAGCGTCTCCCCTTGCCACAGAAGATTAGCGGGCAGTCTATACATCTGGTATACAGCTGGGTAAATAGCGAGTATCGATCTTTTTACGGCATTGAGTAAGTGATCTTGACAAAGCTATTTTGTGCTATTTTGTTTAAAAGCTAGGTTGTGCTATTTTGTTTAAAAAAAAACATTGACAGCATTGACAGTCACTAACACGTGCGCTGGATGAAGTAGGCCGCAAATCTTGAACTCGCTGACACCGGATGCACCAGATGTGGTTTTTATCTGCCTTTGCAGAAAACAAACCTAGGCTGAGTTTCCTGGACCTGTGTTCTTTACAGATAAGGCGTTGTGCACACAAGAGGGCATATCTAAAGCACAAAATTCTCATTGATAAGCCAACGAAATCCGGATGGCGCTCTTATGGACCCGGTGCGAGCGGTATATCCTCAAGGTTCCTTGCAAAGTTAAAACGGTGAGATCCATAAGATTCCTCTTCGTGACGCCGAGCCCCAAGAGCGTCCTCGCAGATTCGGAGTCCCATACACCACTCATAGAGATAGTGATGGAATCGAATCTGCGAGGTTTTTGCGGGTCGGGGAGCGCCGCACTTAGGAACTCGACGTCATATTTGGCGATCTTGTCTTGCCGTGCTTTTGCCAGGTCCCGGTTCGGGCCGCAAACCTCGGCATCTAAAACCCAGACCTCGGTAGGTGCTCGAACCACCTCATGACCCCTTTCGCGGAGAAGACGCGCCACGCGATCACAGACATCGTCATGTCTCTTTATGGTTTGTTTGTGTGTTGTATCGCACATCTGAGCGACATGAGCCAACGTCTCAGGCGCATGATACCCGTGCCTACAACCTTTGTTGTAGCCCGGGCGTCCCCTGGCCAATCTGGCACGCGTTGGTAGTGCGTTGATCCTGAGCTTTAGTAGGTTTAAATACTCCTTACCAGATAGGTAGGGCATACCCTTAATCCAGTAATGTACAAAGGGCGTTTCGTGTGCTTTTTAAAATGTGCCTCATTGAACGTGTTGTGTAGTTGTTGAGACCAGTAATCGGTCTCTTGTGTAGCGGTCTCAATGGAGGTTCCCAAGCGCTCGCAAAGAAGTCTTGTTTTCGCAAGATCTTTTTTAAAATGCTCGGTGGTTAGCATCCATTGGACCCCAAGGTGCGTGGAGTGTTGTAGTGCTGTCAGGCGGGAGAGGCATAGTCTGGGAATGAATGTTTGGAGGCAGGGAATGTCCAGACCGCCGTGTGCTGTGTGCGTGTACAGGTAGGCGTTCGGCACCGAGTTTTCGAGCTTAAGCCACTTCGACTTAACAACTTTTCTGATCTCTTTATCTAGGTCACTAAGGAGTGCGTAAGATGGTCTGGGACCGGAGACCAGTTTATATAAGAGACGGGGAATGAGAAAGTCTTTCAAAAATATGAGTCTTTAGTGGGGTTTAAGGGGAGCTATCGTGAGTCTGTTGAGTAAATTAAGGAGTATATCCTTGGTAGAGTCAACTCTGCCATTGCTGTCAAAGTCGACTCCAAGATATCTCCATTGATCGCTCATACCTTTAGCTGGCAATTGCCGATCTCCAACGTTAAATTCTGGTACGGTATTGATAAAACCTTTACCTTCCTATTAAATAGGTGGGAGATAGTAAAGCTTTTATTAGTATTAATTTCAAGGCCTCGGGATTTCAAACGTGGGTCCGCAATATTAACAATTTATACCTCCGGGTATCCGCGAGTTTGGAGTGACCACAGGACGGAGTCATGACTCACCATGTCGAACGCCTTACGGAGGTCGATTGAGGCGAGTCTGAGCTCACATCCTGCAGACTTGGCATCGTTAAGGATACCATCCAGAACCGCAAGATTCTCGAAGGTACCATTTTAGGGGAGAAACGCTCGCTGGATTGAGAGAAGCTTAATAGAGTTCTGAAGGCGTCTAGAGAGAATTTTGTTAAGCGTTCGTTGTAAGTATGAACTAATAGATAGGGGTCGCAAATCGCTTGGAGATGTGGCATTGTTAATTTTAGGGATGAACGCTAAGCGAGCAGTTTCATGGGCTGAGGCAATATCGCTAATTAATAGTATGTTAAGAATACAACAGACTACTTCTAACGGGAGTTTACGGAGGGACGAAAGGAGGACGGGGCAAGGGAGTGGTTCAGGGGGTGGTTGTGTCATCGTGTTGGCCCAGTGTTCTACAACTTCGGTGGCCTGCATGTTGTGTATGGTGTGTTTGCCGTCCAGCACCTCATGAGCGCATTTGGATCGATTTTGGCTAAAAAGTTTCTGAGTGGTTGCGTAGTCTTGACGTCGCTGTTGCCTTTTAGATACTCGCGCTTCAGTGGAAGGTGTTTCTCTAAAGGCACGACGTCGGACAGTGTGTGTAAAATGTTTGTTCAAAAATTCGTTTAAGGCGATAGTGTGGTCCTCACCTGAGCAAATTATATTTGACAGATGAGTAAGGTCTGTTGAAATTATGTTGCGTTTGGGAAATGTGTTTGTGAGGGCTTGTATTTTAGATATAATATATATATATATATATATATATATATATAATATATATATATATATATATATATTATATATCTTCTATTTTCTCATATCCTGTATAGCCTATATTTATATTATCTTATATATTATTTTTTTTTTTTTTTATGATATTATCTATTTTTTATCTATTATGTATATTCTCTATATATCATTATGTTATGTATATGATATATTAATCTATATCTATTGTTATATTATATATATATATATATATATATATATATATACAAGGGTCATTATCATATTGTTGTGCAGCGCATTGTCGAGGTTTGATAGATAACTCGGACAAGAACATAAGTTTTCACCTATGGGGGGAGGGAAGACCGGTGGAAACGTCTTGGTTAAGGAAGAGAGAGTGAAATGTTATAAAAGTAGTTTATTCTGCCTTTTTTTTCCGACATAGTTGTGCAAAATCTCTGTTTGCGGGAGAACCAACGCATGAAGGAACCGATTACACCGGCGTGTTCGGAGGAAAATTCTGCACAACGGAAGACACTTTACTAGCTTGCGTAGCAAAAAGCTAGTACCCAGATTAAGGAACGTCATGAAAAGTCGATATTTTACGTTAACGCCTTTTCATGAAAAATCGTACAATTTTTCCATTGCGACCAAAAATGTACGTCCGAAAGACCACTCTCACGCACTAGCAAATTTAATGCTCATCATTTTCGTATAAAGGTGATGGTGCTACGTTACGTAGTTGTCAAGTCACTAAGCTTTTTCGACAGTCATAGTTGTTATGTTTTACGTGCAAGTTTTCACGTTCAGAACCGTAAAAATTTGCCAAGACGTTTCCGCCCCCTCCTTCCACTAGGAAAATTTATTCTCTTGTTGAGTTCTACCAAACCTCAATTTATGTACCTAACTTTCTCATACGCCCTATGGAAATATGCATGCTTTCGCTTTCGATATGGCTATCGAAAAAACTTAGTGACTTGACAACTACGTAACGCAGCACCATCACCTTGAAACGAAAATGATGGGCATTAAATTTGCTATTGCGTGAGAGTGGTCCTTCGGACGTACATTTTTGGTCGCAATGGAAAATTTTTACGATTTTTCATGAAAAGGCGTTAACGTAAAATATCGACTTTTCATGACTTTCGTTAATCTGGGGATTAGCTTTTTGCTACGCAAGCTAGTGAAGTGTCTTCCTCCGAACACGCCGGTGTAATCGGTTCCTTCATGCGTTGACTGGTTCTCCCGCAAACAGAGATTTCGCACAACTATGTAGGAAAAAAAAGGCAGAAAAACTACTTTTATAAACTTCACTCTCTCTCCTAAACAAGACGTTTCCACGTCTTCCCTCCATAGGGAAAATTTATTTTCCTGCCGAGTTCTATCAAACCTCGAAATGCGTGCACAACAATATGAATGACTCTGTATATCTATATTTATAAATATATATATATACAGGTAGTTCAATAAGTTCTTAGAATGAGCTTTTTAGAATTCGAATTTTGGCACGCTTTCACCGCTAATAGGAACTGCAACTTTTCGACTGCTAGCACTCAATATATTATGGTGATTGGCCGTTGCGATTTCGTTTGATAGCTTTTCCCGTGCAACGTATCGGCGTGATTTTTAAAAATGGAGAAAAAAGAGTTTCGAGTGGTTATCAAGCTTTTTTATTTCAAAGGTTGGAACGCGACCTAAGTAAAAATTGAGTTAGACGAGACGTACAGTGACTCTGCGCCATGTTTTGCCACTGTTTCCAACTGGATTAATGTGTTAAAAAGAGGTCGCAGGAGCACCGAGGATGAACTACGTCCAGGAGGCCAAAAAACGGCAACTGATGAGGAAAACGTAGAGAAAGTGCGAACAATTATTGGCACAGATAAGCGAATGAACATTAAGGAAATAGCAGAGGCATTAGGGATTAGTTTAGGCAGTGTGCATTTTATCCTACACGAAAACTTGAAGATGAAAGAGCTTAGAGCAAAATGGCTGCCGCATTTGCTCAACCAAGGCCAAAAAGACGCGCCTGTTTTGGCTTTACAGCGAAATTTGGCCAAGATGTCGAACAATCTGTCCGATTTTTGGTGCAGATTCATGACTGTCGATGAAAGCCGGGTTCATCACTACACTCCCGAGACCCAAGAAGCATCTTGCCAATGGTGTGCACCTGATGAAGGACCTCCGAAGAGGGTGCGGACAACGGCATTGACCGGAAAGGTGATGGCTACAGTTTTTTAAGACCAACGTAGAATAATGCTGGTCGACTACCTTGAGAGCTGTAAAACGATCACAGGAGAATATTATGCAAGACTGTTGGACTGCCGTTAGCAAGAACTCATCGTGAAACGGCCCGCTTTGCAGAAGAAGGTTGTCCCGTTTCACCAGGGCAATGCTCCTGCACACAAGTCCCGGCAAGCATCGGCAAAACTGGCCCAACTGAGGTTCGAACTTATTGAACAACCCTCCTATTCTCCAGACCTGGCCCCCTCTGATTATTTCCTCTTCGGACATTTGAAGAATAGTCTCGGTGGAAAGCGTTTTTTCAGCAATGAAGAGGTTAAGGCTGCTGTCAATGCCTATTTTCAGTCTAAAGACGCGGAATTCTACTCAAGAGGTATGAAAGCTCTGAAATCTCGGTGGGAAAAGTGTATTGAGCTTCTCGGGGAGTATATCGAATAAGAAAAATTTAAAAACATGATTTGGAAAATTCTCGGTTTTCATTCTAAGAACTTATTGAACTACCTGTATATATATAATGAGTATGCGTTAGGTATCAATACATGTCGCCATTATGCTTGTTTATTATTATTCACACCACATTTGGTTTTTGTTGGAGTAAACTGGCTTTGTGCCACCAGCTTTGCGGGAAACAAGAAGAACTGCAGCAGTAAACGCTGACGGATTGGAGGTCGCAGGAAATGAGGGGGTCAAGCACTAAGATGGTAGGGCCGAACCTGAGTTCGCTTCCTCAGTGAAACCGAACGGTATCGCATTAACATTATTAACTTTGCGATATATATGTATAGGTAAATATATATATATACAGAAATTGCAAGTCGCAAGTCGGTATCGTTCGTCGTTTGCTATGAGAGGGAGCATCATTAGCCGAGTCGCGTGAAGGAAGTAAAGCCACGAGTGCACTGGAAGAAGGGGAGGATATGTCCCGGTTACCCTGTAATCATCCGCTAGCAAGCGTCACCTCTAAGATTCAGTCAGCTGGCCGGCTGTGCTACGCAATGACTGCAGACAGAACAACTGATTAAACATGTTAGTTAGGATGAACGGAGATGGAAATGTTAGTTACACATAGCGTACGGAGGGTAAATAAGCGATGGAGTTACCTAGATTCATCCTCTACTAAACAGCGGGTGAAACACTTCAAGCGCCGCATGCCAGGTAAATAAATGTGATGTTTTTGTGTCGTTTGCATGATACTTTTGTCAATGTAGGATTACGTGTGAAAATATTTGTGCTTTGCAGTACAAACGTGTTGGTGTTAGCAGCCAGTTCAATTTCTATGAGCTTTTCCCTTGATGATAGGTGGTTTTTGCTCTTTCCTTTTTCCTGTGAGGTTCTCTCCTCTGGTGAGACAAGGTGGAAGATCGAGACCGCTCCCGTGTGTTGGTGTATGTGCCGCCTATAGTGGTTGCCCGGCACTGATGAAGCTCCGGTGAATGAACTAATTCTATCGTTCTTATAATTACTACTTATTTTTATTGATTCTTCTGTACGATACGAGTGTGCGTCACCGTTCAGAGATAACTTAGTAGATACAGCGTCGTCAAAGGTCCTCTTTCTCGTAGACTAACGTAATTACCTTAGTCCGTAATCGTATACACACGGGAAATGGGCATAACCATAGATAGATCTATTGTGACGCAACTTGCCACCTTACGCCTACCCCATAAGTGCTCGGCGATGAGCGTTTTTCTGTGGGCCAATTGTTCAGCAGCAGCAGTAAATTACGGCCTTTAGCAGCTGTCAACAAGAAGCGGGGTTTCAGATCGTCCCTGAAAATTGTCGTTTCAGTAAGAGATCCTTGCTTGCTTGGTGAGTAGTAGTAGTAGTGGTAGTTGTGGTGTATTCGATCTTTTCCTCTGTCCCCTATCGTACAGTATGTAGTATGGTAATCTCATTAGCTGCAGTGGTTGTCAACGTGGTTGCTATAGCTGTACTGTGGTGTTCAAGTAGCCAGCAAGGCCCTAGCGCAGAGGCGCAAAACCCACACCCCCCAGCGCAGAGGCGCAGAACCCACATCCCACCTCCCCGTCCGTCGTATAGTGTAGTTTACGCTGCTTTGCGAAATTAAAACGTCTGTATGTAGCACGCGTATAAACGCATGTATGCATGAATATCTGTCAATGGTTGGGTCAGCAACGGCCTGTATGTTCGACATGTCGAGCCCGGTGACGTGGTGCATTCGTCTGCACCTCGCGACTCGAGGATACACATAGGTGCACGGGTGCGAGCCCCACCGTTGCACATTTGTATTTATGGGGGTCCGTCTATGAAGCAATGCGAATAGCAGTCCCATGGACGCTAAATCTTGGCTAAGAGTCAGCTCATAAAGTATTTTTGTATGTTCGACATCTTTTGCTCGTGTGGTCGGTGAACGGCCATAGTGAAGGATGGACGTCGAGATGAGCGACGCAGAAGCAGACGATGGCGACGACGACGACGACGATGACTTGAGGAGGGGGAGTTCCTGTCGTCTCTAAGCACGTTTGCGGTATCCGAAGCCGTAGCCAGGCTTCACTGCGGGGGCGTATGCTGGAGCATAGTGGGGCTGTGGGGCAACGTATGTCGGGACAAGGTAGGCCGACGAAGCCTTAACCACCGGGGCGGCTGCCTTCACGCCATCGGGAGTGTTGAAAATCGCATCCGCAGACTGGCCTGCTTTCGTACCTGCAGACGAAGAAGAGCATATTGCCGTCAGTCCCGAGCATCTGTTACTACTACGAACTGCTGCAGTTAGGTCCACAATGGTGGTGTTTGCTTGCTTAAGCTTCAATATATATATATATATATATATATATATATAAATATACATATGTCAGGAAAATGTCTCTGTTACGAAACTGATCTTTAAAGCTCCACCATAAAGTTTAACTATTCCCGTCGTGCGCCAGTGCGACAATCCGAAGGCAGACAACAGGTGAACGTGTTTATCGCGTAGTCCCGGGTGACAACAAAGTTCTGTCTGCATTAAGATGTTAGGGACTTTAAGCTTGGCATAACTGGGCTGACTGTGTCTAGTAATTCAAAATCACCCCATGCGTGTTTAAATCTTTACTAAGTTTCCAATCACTAGCGGTCTTCCCTCTCCGTTTATGGCGTTACCGTTTTTGTGTTAAGTTTGCACATCTAAAAAATATTAGATAGACTCTAACCTTACAAAACTCCCTTCAACTATGGGCCAATCTGATACGAGGCATTTCACCGAGTCAAGCGAACACCCGCCAGACCGCAACCTATCCAGGCCTACACTACCATCGCGTATAGCAAGCATAAGTCTTTAATTTGCTGCACCTTTTCCCTATTCTTTATGTTGTTCTCGCTTTTTTTTCCTTCTATTCCATCTTCATTATCTTCCTTCTTTGTCGCATATCCCCCCTATTGTAGTATGCTGTATGATATGATTGATGCCCGTCTGTTTCGGCAGAGTGAAACATGGAGCCTCTAGATAGACTAAGTTGTCTGGCCAGCTAGACCAGAGATCTAGGTCCAAATGCGGGACTCGATTCGAGTCCCAGACCGGCCACTCTTAAATTGGTTTGCATGGTTTCCAGGTTAGACAAGGTAAATGTCGGAGTGGATTAAAATTAGCCATGACATGAAACGCCGTACACGGGCAATAATAGCCTTACGAAAAAAACGTTAAAAAAAATGTCGCGTCGCTTACCCGGTTCGTTAGTCGAGATGGTCGCACGGAAACCGCCGGCGTCGGCCACGTAGTCAACCCGTCGGTAGACGCCATTCGCGTCCGTGTAACCATACGAGCCCGTCTTCGCGTTGCTGGCATCCGACGTTTCCTGGCGGAACTGCTTGTTGCCATATTCGTCAACGGTGTCGTATCCGAACGAGTACGGCTGGGGCGCGTACACTGGCTCTGCGTGAACCTGCACGCACATATATATATTTGTATATTTATACATATATATATATATATATATATATAAAATATTGTGATGACTTATTAGTCATTTACAATACGTTTGCACACTTGGCAGTGCTCGCCTTAAATATATATATATATATATATATATATATGTGCATTTCCATGCTACCATACTCCAACATAAATTTGCACCTGCTGTTGCTGCGCTCGCCCATCTTCGACTTTGTGGGCTTCAAGCCTCTATTTGTCTCGTCTTGGTGTAAAAGGCCCTAGTAGAGCCCCACCTCTGCTACTGTAGTGTGGTCTGGGGTTGTGGGACTTAGCAAAGTGTCATTGTACTTGTCTAGTCGTTTGTAGTGTCTGCAAAACAAAGCTATTCGTGTTGTATTTGATCTGCGACCTAGAAGATCTGTCGGCTTTTTACGGAAAGATTACGGTTGTCTTCATGTGAAACAGCTGATATGTTTTCGAACTGCCATTTTCGGTTACAAACTCAATGACAGTCTTATAGATGCTGACGACCTTTTTCAGACCATGCCTTCTATTGCTGCACCACACCCCCTCCGAAACAGGCAAATTATACCGTCATTACCCTTTGGACAACACGCCTTCTTGAGATTGGACCACATCATCAGTCATTTATTGCTTGGAACAGAATTCCTCTCGCCATTGCAGCTATTCCCGACCCTTCGGCCTTTAAGAGAAGCCTTAGAAAGTTTGTTTCTTCATCGTAAGCTCCTTTTTTCGTCGACATTTACGATATCTTGTTAAATTTGATAACCTTGTTTAATCAAACTTACCACACTACCATTTAATTTCCGCACATTATTTGTATTATTGATATTAAATTGTCATTCTCTTGCAAACATTTGTTATTTAATCAAATGCATTACTATACTTGTGTTGTATATTATTATTACTTTGATTAATTTATTATTCCTTTCAATGCAACGAAAACATTATCTTCGATCTAGCCCCCGAGCAACCTTCTGAGTACAGAGGATGTATGCTCTCGAGTGTACTTGCAAATACTCATGAATAAAGCTACTAAATTAGAAGTACTTAAGTCAAAATAAAATACGTCAGCCGTCAAACATAGATGTGCAATCCAAGGTTTGCCAGTAGCATTAGAACGTTGAGCAAGATAGTCTTACTCTGCTCCAAAAACACTGGACATAGCGGTAGACACTGGACACACTGTAGCTTAAAGTGCCGTCTAATATTATTAATTTGTTGAGCGCAGGGCAAATTTAGCTTCTTTTCACCTGATAAATGAACTTCCTAGTCCTTAACTCTATACCTCTCTCTCCCTCTACATTAACTTATCTGTGTCTATCTGCTACACGTGACGAAAACCGTTATGTTTGTCTGACTATTAATAATGTTTTCCGTTGCACATAGCACGGATTTGTCGAGCCTTCTGTTACGCTTACCTCTTTGACGTCCGCGGCGGCAGTATAGAGCGGCTGGTAATGTGATGCAGTGGCATAGAGTGGGGTGTAATGGGGACGGGCCAATGCCAGGGCGGACACCGCCGACAGAACCAGTGCCTAGACATGAAGCAAGACAATGTCGTGCAATTGTGAGCTCTGTTAGCAAGTTAAAAATCTACTGTGACTACTGATTTTAGATAATATTAATTTTAGGTAAGCTGATTTCGTAGAGGGTCGCTTTTTACACAATGCTATGCACTGAGCAAGAACTCAGTGCACTACGGCAAACATGAACGATTATTGATCGTGGCGAGAATTTATATATATATATATATTGCTAGGTAGTGGACTTGTTCGTTAAGCACCATCATGTGTTATGCAGCGTACACATTCAAATCATATAGACAGGAAACGCTCAACGACACCATTGTCTATACTCGTACATAAACTGGTTCCACTGGCTAACAATTTGGCCCGAATTGTCCATAGACCGCGCTGTAAATTGGCCACAAAAGCTGTTAGGGGAGCCCTATTTTTGTTGGCTCTGTTGAAATAGCACTGAGTGTGCCATGCAATGAAATCCTTAACGAGCACATATAACTTGAGCACAATAAATATGTATGTGAGTTTTTAAAACTACATCTCGTTTAGTCTTTTTTGCAGACATACACTCTATACGCACATCTTGCATAATAAAATCTATACATACGTCCTGCATAACAAAGTCCATACATAAATATTTCATCACAGAGTAAGTCTATACATACATCTTGAATGATAGAATCTATGCATAAAGCTTGTATGACAGAACTCTATACATACATCTTGCATGACAGAATAATAATAATCGTGCATCTTGCATGATAGAAGTCGATCCATACATCTTACAGGACAAAGTTCATACATATATCCTGCATGGTAAGGTCCGTACATACATATATCCTGCATGGTAAAGTCCGTACATACATATTGCAGAATGAAGTCTATACATACATTTTGCATGATAGAAATCTACACATACATTTTGTATGATAGAAATCTTTACATACATCTTGCATGGTAAAGTCCATACACAGACATCTTGCATGATAGTGCCTATACATACATCTTGCGTGGCAAAGTCTATACGTACATCTTGCATGATAGAAGTCTATTCATACATCGTGCATAATAGAAGTCTATACATCCATCATGCAGGATATATATGTATATATATATATATATATATATATATATATGCACATACATACTAGCAGCCTAACGCTTTTGAGATCAATAAGTGAATTTGACGAGCGTTGTACGAGTTGTACAACATACTCGTAGTTAGTAGAGTCTTATCTAGTGTTAGGCTATAAGGCCACAATACTCTAACGGATATCAGTAAGGGGAAATAATTTTGTTAAGTGCGCGGGCGCTACACGATGGAAGCCGTCCGCAGACTGAGCACGGTAGTTGCCGATCTAGAGCTATCGACTAAACACCGGCATTCTCCGCCTATGCACAGGTATCAGCGGTATTCCTCTGGGCGGACACAGCACATCACGTCATCGGGTGGGCGGACCCTAACCCCGCTTGTACATCTCTATTCCACCTCGAGATGACACTAAGTGCCAACGGAACTTGGCGGCGTGACTTCAATTGAAGGCAGCAGTTTTCCTTGAGAGGTTGAGGCGCAGAGCTCGGCCTTAGTCGTGTCTGCAGTGGCGAGCAACACTTTGAATGAACAACTCCACTTGCTTCAGCATAACTGACACCACCAAGATCACACATACACAGAGGTTGAGGCCGTGAATCATCCTAATCCTAAGGAAACCAAAACTTGAGGACGTAGAGGAGTGTCACACGGTCTATACAAAGAGAATGTTAAACGCCTTTGAAAATGCCCTCGCTCGCCCTTAGAGCAGTCGCCGGTTTGTCCAGTAACTCAATAATCTAAGTGGGAAACAACGACCACCTACCACCTATCAGAGACAACAAGACCAGACCTAAACAAACGGTTGCGCTTTCACGTATGGTTCTTCTTTTCTATCTCGCGCGCACAGTCCATCTCAATCTCTCTCTCTCTCTCTCTGTATCTCTGTGTTTCTTTCGCTCGCTCGTGTTTGACTTGAAGTACCTTAGTAAGCATGTTGCAATCGGGTTGCGTTGCGCAAGCGACGTTTGCGGATTGGCACAGACCAATTAGTGCAGCAACAGTTAACCTACGACTTCAGCGTGCGCGATGCTCCGAGCACAATGAAGAACAACGGCAATGCAAGAGTCTCCACCCTGCGGCAAACGGCGGCTGGTACGCGGCTTGTAACTTGTTGCTGTTGGCTGGCTAAACACTGTACGCGAAAGAATCACGCCGATGCCCTTTAAGTATCAGTGACACGACAGGCTTAGGGGATGCGCTTTTAAGGGCGCTCGCAATGTAGTGGTGCTGCGCAGCGGTTGCCCTTACCCTGCCATGCCATGCAGGTAACGGTCGCTGTGGCGGCAACGGCGGCGGTGGCGGCACTCATCATCATCATAGTGAAAATGCCAATGATGGTGATGTTGCTGTTGCTGTGGCCCTTGTTGGTGTTTATGGTGGTGTACTGTTGTTGTTGTTGTTGCTGTTGTTGTTGTTGTTGTACTTGCTGGTGTTTTTGTTGTTGGTGGTGGTGGTGGCGGTATTATTGTTGTTGTTGTTGTTGCTGCAGACCGGGAGGCACGACTGGTGATACCTCCTGTTTGTAGTCTGGTTGCCCATTGAATGTCAAGCAAGTGCAAGCAAGAGTAGGGGCTTCGGGGGAAGCTGTGACAATAACCGTAGTAATAACTCTGTAGTCAGTAGCCGCGGTGGTGACCGCCTCAACAGATGGGGAACTGAACAGATGAGGGCTGCCCGTCCGACCGCGAGGGGGTTGCGGACGTGAGGGCCGACAACAACAACCACAACAACAACAACAGAAACAACAAAACCCCAACACAACAGCATCATCTTCCACCTTACAACACCTTTGCTACGACGACGGCCATGGCGATGGAGAGAGCAATACTGCCTGCCACTACTGCCACCGCCGCTATCATACTCAGAAGCAGCAACAGCTGCAACAACAACAACAACAACAACAACAATATCAACTGCAACATGAACATCAACAACCACAACAACCACAACAACAGCAACAAGATCAACTACAATGTCAACAGCAACAACAACAGCAGCAGCAGCAAAGACAACCAAAAGTACAGCAGGGTCAACAATGAACGCAACTGGCCCAGCCGGTCGACTGCTGGCCAGCAGCTGGACTAGCCATATACAATCACACAGATCAACAGCGACAATGACGACAACAACAACCACAACGACAATAACGACAACAACAACAACAACAACAGCAGCAGCAGCAACAACAACAACGTCGACGTTGCCCAACAGAACTGCAGCTTCTGCACGTCGCTGCTGTTGTTGTTGTTGTTGCTGTTGATGGTGGTGGTGCAGTTGCCGCCGCTGTTCTGCATACGACACAAGTCGTATGATGATGAGTAGCACTGACTGACCTGATGGCGGGGCTTCGTTATGGGGGTTTTGGCCGTCTGAAATAAAACACCCCCGACTCCCGGGCCTCCCCTATGACCGCGAACGATGGAAACGCGCCAAACAATTCCCTCCCCGAGACCACCCCCCGCCCGCCGGGCCCCGACTTGCCCTAACAGAAGCTACGGCGATTTCTCCGTGTCCGTCGGTCCGTCCATCCGTTTGAACGTACACTACCAGTACGCTTGTCAGTGCGTCAGACTAGCCATGTAGCGTCGTCTAGCGACGTTGCGCGACGAAGATTTTCATTTTGCTCAGCGACATTGTTGCTCGCCTTTCGCGCGCCTCGCGTTCAAAACTGCCGATAAATGCCGGTGGCTGGCTGCACTAGCTGCACTACAAACGACAGTACTACATAGTAGAGCAGCACAGCCAGCATAACCATCAGCGTCTATCGTCGTCGTCGTCATCGTTGTATTTTCTCGTTTACCAGTCTCGCCAGCGATACCTAGCGAGCGCAACACACAGAAGCAATGCAAACGAAAGATCGCGTCGATAGATATCCCTTTTCTATATATTCCGCGCACATACATATATATACACATATGTATATAAATATATGTATACATATATATATATATATATATATATATATACATATATACACATATATATATACACATATGTATATAAATATATGTATACATATATATATATATATATATATATATATATATATGTCTGTGTGTACTGCTACTTGGCCTATGCAGAACACCTTAAGGGTAAAAAGTAGAGCGAACAGCTTGCGTAACCACACGCGATCTGCTGATGTGGTCGTAATGTGCCTATGTGCCTCCTCGGCGCGTCGCGCAGGCACGCGTGTCTTTAGCACGATCTTCTGAATTTGTTGAAACAATAGTGACGATCTGTCTAGCTGTCTGCCCGCCCCTGTGGCCTCTAACAGTGACAAGCTGTTGACGGATCCATCTTTTTTGCGTGTTACTGTCGTTTGTTTGCCAACGACTTGTTTACAACCCGTTGAAAGAAAGTCAAGTAGAGTACCTTATATAATTGCTTAAGGGCGTAAAAGGGCTTGCATTGTTGTTATTGCTTTGCTTGGACGCCACATCGTCGCGTCGTGCGCGTGCATCGCGTACGCCCTGTGGAGGATGCTTCGAAAGCTCAAATTTTGCCACTGGCCAAGGACAAAGAAGCAATAAAACGACAGCGATGACGACAACGACGCTGCCTTTGACGCCTTCGTTTTGACGACTGGAGCGATATGGTTTCCCTCGTTACTAGCGAACACCATAGGACTATCGGCACGAAATTCTTTATGCATGCCTTTGATATCGGCTACGACGACAACAAAAGCGGGTACAACAAAAAGGCGTATCTTCCTGTCGTTGTGAACGAACAGTCTCATTGGACATCGCGTCAGCTTCCAGAGTGTGCAACGAACGTGCGAAGCGACGCAATTGATCGAGATATCGGTATCACACACGGCATTTTCACCTACCTTAAACTCCAGGTGTTATCGCTGGCACTTTGACGCGACACAAGCCGGTCGTCCACGCAGCAGGCGGTTTGTCAAGCGAAAATGCTTCACTACCGGGTGCCACCCTCGCCTCTCACTCTTGCTGCCTTTTTTGTACATGATGATCCCAGTCGCCCCGTGTTCTGACAAAACTCTTTGTCTCAATGTTCTGGACATCGCCGGTCGGTTGACTCCACTTTGAGACAGACAGACACTGTTACTCCAAATTGCAATTAAAAGTCGGCTAAAATCATTGTTTTATAAAAGAAAATCCAGTTCAAACAACCAGTCCAAAAAAGGTTGCCGTGACATAAAACGTTTTCTCACGTCGTTCTCACTAGTCGTTTACCAAGGGCAACATTTGAATTGCTATCTGGTAATATCTAATTGCCTCCATTTATCTTGTGTTACGTGAAGGGTACTCTTGGGATGAAGGCTGCAGTCGCTACAAATAAATCCTTTACAAGGCATCAGACCCCTCCATAGTTGGCCCAATATTACTGGGTGCCAGTCTCGCCTACCAGGTCACGCCTTCTGTGCATTACAGGGGTTCTTCGCGGTTGCTGACAAAGCGGATATGTGAGTTCTATGCGCGGCCTGTGATCACCTTCTGTTTGTGACGGATTGTGCGGATTGCTCTGGGCCCGTCAAAACTACATGAGTCAAGGAAGAGGGCCGACCTTTGAAGCAGCGAGTAGCGGCCACCTCGGGCCCAAATGGCTCCACAAAGCGTTTGTCTGAAGGTTCGCGCGTTTTGCCTCCCTCTGGGTAGCGTATATACACATGCAATTAAAAGGCGGACCTTATTAAGTAAATGTAATACGTAGAGCAAAAGTAAACAATAAACGATTAGAGATGTCAAGTTAACGTCAGCAGAATTGCTAAACGGTAATGACAACAAAGCTTTCTTATCTTTGTGCATGTCTTTTTTATTTGTTATCTATATCTAAGTACATAATCAAGCATTTGCTAGTGAGGATTCGCGTTTGCACGCTTTAACTTTAACTAAAATCCGGCTAAAGTATTTGTTTTAACAGTTAGCCCATCCTACATGGCAATAGCAACGAACTTAGCCACAAATATACTTATTGCATTGAAGGATCCCCATTAAATAGAACGTTTCTTTAGGTTGCCACCTGTTTTTTTGCGTCACTATGTTGCGTTTAGGCTCTACGATACTATTTGCTAATTCTCTGCTTTGACACATTATACTCGTAAAGCTTGTCTTGACAATTTATGCAACCTTTTTTTAGGTTATAATGTAAGGGTCTGATGTAGTAGTGTTTTAAGAAGCACCATTGTTCGGACTTGGCGTACACATGAAAGCGTGCCCTTTTAGCTTTCAAAACACTTGGCAGGGCCAGACCTAGTCCCCGCCCGCTAACTACATAAAGCTGCAATAGACAAGCCTTATGCTGGTTGGTACTAATTATTTTAAAGAATACTTTGTTTTTAATATTTAAATAGAAGGCTTAAGATTTTTAAATATTTAAATGCAGTGTAGCTAGAAAAGGCGACTAGCATTCGCAGACGCAACTGGTATCATCACTTTTACATAAACAGTGTCTTCTCCTTGGGTCTGAGGAAACGACATTTGCAGTGTCTGATCAGCCAATGCTCTTGGGTGATATGCAGTTTGTGTTAGGAACGGAAAGTCCCCCAAGGAGGCCTGTGCGAGATCCATCCGAAGCATCGTAGTATACTATGCAATGAATCATCGGAGGGTCATGTCTTCGTGTAAACTCCATTAACAATGCCGGCAGAAGGGTTTGTAATCCACCTAGTCTCTGAAAGATATAACTGGGTATTGTCATAGCGCGTAAAGGTATGTATAGGTACCGCTTTGGTTTTACCCCATCTCAAGGAAGCGTGCGAATTTGCTTGAGAGGACAGCTAATGGCACTCTCAAGGACACTACCAGCTAGATTTTGCCGCCCAAGGCCCTTAATAGATTAATTAGTTGCGGTTCTGCTAAATGTTCAGACGCGTATTTTTTATTCGCCTCAAGGTTCAGTAATACCACGTCTGTCTCTTAAAGGAAACGAAATGTCTAGGAGCATGCCTGACCCGTGCCCTTACAGACACACGCATGTGCGCTATGCGGCAACAAAGGCATTGAACGCAATAACCTTGTTCACAACAGCTATTCTCCCGCACACATTCGAACGCCGCCGACTCTCGGCGATATCTCCGGCAGTATCGTCCTATGTTTTACAGATCACATAGTATCGTCCTATTTATTACAGATCATCTAGTATCGTCCTATTTTTTTACAGATTTACCTGGGTGCGCCACTATGTCTGCACACACATGTGTGGCTCGGCTGACGATGAATTCTAGATACGGCTCAGAGGCCGCTAGCTCGTAAAATAGCTAAGGATAGCAGGATGACGGTTCAGGCCCTTGCCTGGTAGATTCCGCAGGGCATTTATGTTTCAGAGAATTTAGCTTTTCAATAAAACTCCTCTCTTACCCACAAGTAGGCGTGGAAACAGACCGTCGAGGTCAGCAAGGAACTTCTGTCTGTAATAAGGGCAGGCCAGTTGACCTGGCTCAAGCTTCTGGCCCTGCCCAAGACGCCCAGTGAACTTCTCGTACCTTCAAATCTTATTCCTTACTTAGCATTAAACCAGTAGATAATTTATGCTTTCTGTCGTGCGAGCACCTAAAATGGACAACGCGCGGCACATGTTTTAGAGATGCAGGATGTGTGGAGCCGAGAAACACTTCCTGAACCTCAGGTGCGCTTTCTCGAAATTTGACTTGAAATAAACAGGCAGTCCTCCAAGCATCTCCCTTATAGACTTTGCGGTATTAATCAATGGCCTGAAGGATTTAGTGCACGCCACAATTTGCGCTTCCAGCGTCGAGAAGACGTGTTTTACAGGACACGCCACAAAGCATAATTTATATTGTATGTAACAACACGTAAGTAAAAACATGTTACTCTCTGAAAACTGTAAGGATCTAGTAGACAACAATGGTGGCATTGGTCAAAGAATGGGGAAGTTCTATATATTATATCTGGGCGCTGAATGCTAGACGAAGGGCACTGATTAGGAGAACGAGTACTCTCGGTTTTTATTTGAACGTATCGGTATCAACATTTCGCAAGCTTATAAGCAGAACAATTACAACACACGTTTTTATTTTAAAAACATTTATTATTCTATAGCCAGTATGAATAGCGAGTTTTTGAACACCGGTGCAACAAAGTCCTGCACTTGGAACGGCGTCTCTCGAATCAACCGCTACGTAGGGGTCCGATTTGCAAATGACGGGTTTTACCACGTTCTTGGTGCATCCAACGGCTACTATGATCCATCACCACCCTCATATTAGATGCGTTTGATGCGTAACATTTTGCACGACGTATCATGGGCGCGGTTTGCGCGGATGTCGCTTACATCAGTAGCCCGGCTACAGTTAAAATAAATGCTCATATGTTTTAGTATTACGATCTATAATGTACCTAACACAAGTGACAACAATAAAAAGTGACTATTTGCAATGGTCACATATCAAAGAAAGGTACCTGAATGCGATGGCATCGCTATAAACTAATGTGCAAGAATACTTTGCCGCTTTACAGAGTCATGATAAAAATAAAAAAAATTGAAGAACATGTTTTAAACAATGATCCTGACGCTTCCCACGACCGCAGCAGTTTCACCTTTGACCGACTTAATCGTTACTGTTTCACCTTTGACTTACAACATGAGCTACTCCAGGAGCTTGTAGGAAAAGCTACGTTAAGCCATTCTATTGCCTTGAAGATCATTTCTTAGGGCGCTAGTGCCACAGTGAGCTAGTGTACGTTTCTGTTAGTTCGTTCGACTATCTAACTCCGAAACACAACTTCAAATCGCCGCGTACGTAAAGCGCAACCGTGCAAATAGACGTTGTTAATCTTTGGACACGTTGTTAAAATACGTGAGTTGAGTTGAAGACCTACATGATGACCTCGACAAAAACGCCCAAAGAGACCAAGATAGCCAAGGACACCGCTAGGTGGGAGAAGTTCACACGGCACGCTCGCTAGAATTGTCGAGACGAAGAGCTAACGGAGGTGAGAATGGGAGAGAAAAAGTGCAACCAACCAGGCTCTGCAGATCACACATCCTCTCAAGATAGAGAGGTACACCCTGGCATAAGCCCCCTATCTGGCTGCAGGTAAATAGTTAAAATGAGAGACGCAGACAGAGCTGAATCAAGGAGAAGACCATGGACGCCTCTCGTACGACTTTGAATAAATGCTATGTACTATATAACCGACTGAAACGTTGGGGGGGGGGGGGGGGGGTAGTGGGTTTGTGAGACCCACACCTGTTACGCAGGCTGCCAATGATAACTGTGCATCATGCATTCCCGAAACCTCCCAGAAAAAAAGACTCCCCAAGAGTACAACCGAACGGGCTGAGTGTCACGCCCAAATCGACGGACACTCTGAAAAGAGTCAGCCGCTACTTTAGGTTGGTGCAACAGCACCGAATACGGTACGTCACCAGTTCCGGCAAAAGTAGAACTTTCTTGTGCTGTTGCATTAGCGCGAGCAACTGATTGTGTACTGCCGATACTGAAAATGTTGTGCGTCGTCATTGGTACGACTATTCCCTCTGCTGTATGGTTGACCTTTACGACAGACGCAACCACGTTCTACAAACTCCTAAGTTTGCACACTTAGAGACACGTTATGCGCTATGCAATTAATAGAGACAAAAAAAAAGAATTATAATAAAACAACGGGCACAGATGATGCCTCAATAAAAGATATTGTACATTAGCATTGCCCTACAGTTTAAAAAAAGTCTAAAATTTGGGTTTCGTATGAGGCTGCACAAAAACGTCATTAGGTGGTGGTGGTGATGGTGCCGCGTGAAGGCGATACACCAAGACACACTGCTACAGAATACAAAGCTCGAACACACGAATAACTGACAACTGGTCAGAAGACATCGCCTGCGTCACGCAAACATGTCGTTTTGCATGGCATACTGGCACCGGGACAAAAACCCGTCACCCCGTAGGCAGCCGTCCTTGCGGCAGGGCATACGCCTCATTACTTAGAACTTAAAAAGCGATTATACGTATGTACCGCGGTGGTAATGTGTAATCGCATTCGTCGTAATTGTTGTGGTTTTTATAGTGGAGCTAACTGCAACAACGGCTGCTGGTACAGGCAGTTAGCAACCGCGATTAGTCGATGTAGCCGCAACAACAGCAAGTACAAACGAACATTATACTAAAAACAGCAGCTGCAGCAAGGACACCGACGCCACAAGGATGTCTGGTAAATGAGAGATCCCTGAAAATGAGTACCAGCGTTGCACGTATGATGCGAATGGCCGCCTATTTGGCATTGCTCTAATCGGGGTTTGTTTTGGACCGCGTATCTGCACTCACTGCTTCAAAATACAATTGTGTCGTGCTGCCTTTGCCAACATCTAAGTACAAGACATATTTATACTCGTATATATATATATATATATATAGAAGTTCTGTGCAAATTGTTAACAGTCCTGCAAAACAAGGTGTATGACTTATTCAAAAAACCATGGTATACTTACAGCGGACCCTCATTGATGCTCACACATATTTTGATTCGAATCGTTCGCATTTTTGGTTAGGCAGGTAGGTTTTCTCAGATTTATCCTATATCTGCTGGATGGCATGCTTAGGTTGGTCCAGTTGTCCGCTCAACTTTGGCCTCCAAGATAGTACCCCACACATAGTAATCGACTGGATTTAGATCTCGGCATCATCAGTAATCGACTGAATTGCCATTTTAGGTTAGACCGACCAAAACGGTGACTGACGGGACGTTGTCGATCAAGAGTGTTTAAATATAACAACGTTATACCCTATTGTCTCAGCAGGATGTCCAGACTACGCACAGGGGTAGCATAAAACCGGGTCCCGATCAGGCCCTAAATCGAGCTGACTTGGAGATTAAGAGCAAAAAGTGCTTGAAGTGTTGCTTTCAGCATTTGTTGTTTCCAGCCCTGGCAGTCCTTGGGCATCTAGCCGATTATGCAAGCGTTGGCCTGTAGCTCGTTATTATTGCAAGACGTAAAAACGTGCTTCTGTGCATTATCGTCATTATATCGGCCGAACAGTGCAACATGGCAGCCGATGTCGAACCTATCGTCAATATACGAATCTTAAAACTGCACAGGTAAACTAGAAGAAGCGTCCGCTCCTTGGCCTGGAGGAGCAATTGAAGGTTTTGAAATCAGGTAATATTATCTGTGGATATATATTTTACTGCCCCTAACAGGGTCGGTCGTTTATTAAGCCACAGGCATGCAGTATCTGTTGGAGTAGTCGGCAAAACGGAGGGTCCAAGCAGGAACAAACCCCGATGTAACCAGATAAAGGGAAGTGATTCGCACGTTTATAGAGTTTGTGCTTGCGCGTTTGTGAGATAATTAACGGCGCTTCTGAACCAACTGGGAGAGAGAAACTTTTAATGGCTGAAGGTCTTATTCGGCGCACTCTAACGGCGGAGCACACAGGAAATAGGACTCGAGCAATGTCAACATTAGAGTAACTTGGACAGAAAGGATGACGGGGAACAAGTACTCACTACCTAGCGAGATCAAGTGATACTTAGCTAAGTCTAGAATTGTCGAGGGATGTCAAATAAATCTTGGGTCACCTGCTTATAGACAATTGTCAAGAAACCAGACTTTTAACGAGAGATCTTTTCGCTGACTATAAGACACAAGAACGCAGGCCAGAAATGATCGCTTTGGTGCTGCTCGATTGCTGAATCAATTAAGTGTCCATAAAATAAAAGTCTGGACCATTTGTCCTCTACGGGCTAGGAGTCGCCGTGAGGCTTATCTTCAATAAACCAAAGGCCAAGCATGTTAAAATATAGGCAGTTTTCTGCACCTCTGGTGGCGGGCAACCTTTAGCCGAATCCCAGGGTGCGCTTACGGCTTGTTTTCTTCTGTATTTTCGTTACTTTGCTTATTGATGCCTTCCTTACCAGCTGAGATATTTGCTTTTCTGTTACCCGATTTCACGGTCCAAATATTTTTGAAAAATGTAAGATGTAACGTCTTCTCCACGCAGCATCCTTGCAATATCATTCATCAGTCTATCTGGTTTAACTAAGCACTGTTTTCCTCCGCCCGTCTAAACCACTTATAACGTCTATCCTCCGCCTCGCTAGTGTGACAACACAACATCCCTTCTCTGTCATTATGCCTAAGAGTGCGTTTGCCTCTCAAATTTTCTGTCCGCTCTTGCGTTGAAATCTCCAGCTATTCCCAATGGGACTCCCGTTAGTGGGGTCTATAACGCTGTCATGACACGTTTCGTTATAGAGTGCGTCCAAATATGATTATTCACCCCCTCTTCCCCCAGAACGTTCCGTCCCTTACAGCTCCCTTTAATAATGAGTATTTCTTTTTCCGCCTATTTTTTTATAATCCTCAGTTGGCTCTGTTGTGTTTCCCGGAAGGTTGTACCACCTCATGTTTCCAGCGTTATTCACTCGGTGGATGGATCACCGCTTTCTTGCTAGCCGTTGATTTAAGGTTCTGTGATGTTAGACAAGAATATTTGCGCCTTTGCAGAAAGAACCCATCTCACCGCGTGTGCAACATTCTTCAGTTTTGCTCAATTGGTGCAATTACCTTTTCAACTATCTCCTTTTTTATAGGCTGTGCAGAATGCCGAATTTGCTCTACCTGTTAAGCTTTTTCAGTCCGTGGCCCAGGAATTCCCCAATTTATATATATATATATATATATATATATATATATATATACATGTGACGCGTTTCAACAAACAGCATTCAGTACATTTCTCGTCTGGGTAGGTTCTGTTCTGGCCATGCATTACTTCATTATAATATTGCAATATTCACTCATGCAGAGGAAGCTTATGGTATGGCTGGCCAGAAATTGAACCCGTTGGGTGATTAGTCCGGGCTCACATCATGTTTAATATTTGTCTTGCATCAATGTTCGCAAATTTTGTGTGTTTTGTTTGCTTGTTTGACACTGCTTGCGACAGCTTGCCGGGGAAGCCAGTCGTATGCTGCTACTTCTTTTTTTATTTTTTAATTGAGTATATGTTACAACATATACTCAATGCTGTAACATAACAAAAAATAATACTACTACTACTTGTTTGTGCATGTTTATTTGGCAATCGACTATCGATAGATAGTGGAGATAATTAGGTAGCTAAGCGGTAGATAGCTTAGCGACTTTTTTTAACACTTTTTCACTCTTTTTTCCTGCGTTAGCCTGCCTCCATGGACGCATGCCGCTCTGTTGAGGACTGCTGGGGTAGTTGCTGCTGCTGCTGCGTTTCACCTTCATCGTTTCGTCATCTTTTCGTTCTGCGGAATAACGAACGGACACATGAAGATCACGTAGCAGTACAAGAGTAAGAAATACTACCAAACCTGGTAAAATTGTTTTTTTTTTCCCGTAAAGCTATTGCCCGTGTACGCTTTCTCCATGTCATGGCTGATTTCTAATCCACTCCGGCGTTTACCTAGTCTAAATCGGAAACCATGCAAACCAATTTAAGAGTGGCCGGTCTGCGTCTCGAACCCAGGCCTCCCGAATGCAAGGCAAGGCAAAGGCTTTGTCACTAAGCCATCTTGCTCGGTGATGAGTTGGAGGACCATCGTCTTTGCGCTGCCACTGCTGGGGGGTCTAATCATATATAGTGGCAATTCTATCATCGGCATTGTGTGTCAACTATCTCCGTGGTCGGCGCCTATCCTCTGGGCATCTGGCGGCGAAGCGAAGCTGCCTATACGTTCTCCGGGCACGGCAATGCGCGCTCGCATATTCGGTTCGATGCTTGCTTATAGCAGCAGCAGCGGCAGCAGAAGCAGTAGTATTAGCAACAGGGCCAGTGCTACCCGCCTCTCGGTGGATCTCACACCACGCCTACCTCACACATACCAATATCGTATATATGAAGCACACACTCAACCATCTATGAATAGAGGCGTATGTGTACCGTTGACATACATACATACATGCATATGTATATACTGATACGTGGGGTTAGTTTAAACGATGATTGGTTTATATATCGCTGTGCGTAAAACGACATACGAGTATGTATCATGTTTGGGCGATGTTTGGCATCTTGTCGAGGTTGTCGACACCGAGATCAGGGACCTAGTGCTGATGTAGTTTATCGTCATGTTCACTGGGGATAGTTGTTTATACCCTATTATATATATATATATATATATATATATACAACACGAACACGGCAGATTTGGCAGTTGACGTCTTGGTTGCGATTGACACCGTCGTCTGTTGGTGTCTGTTGTTGACGTTGTTGTTGCACTATTGTTGCTGTCCATAACGACGATGATGATGATGATGATGATGACGACGACGAAGACCAGATATGTAAATTGTAACGATCCATACCGAAGACGCTGACAGCAGAACGAGCAGAACAACGGCCAACTGCAGTCAAAACGATGCCGATTGATACTGCAGTGCTGGCGGCGTGATGACGGCCAAGCTGACCATTGTGATGATGGATGTGGTGGTAGTGGTGATGATGATGATGATGATTCTGCTGCTGCTGCTGCTGTTGCTGATGATGATAATGATGACGATCATCATCATCAACATCAGCATCAGCATCATCGCCATCATGGTGAAATTCGCGACGATGACTTCCATGATGTCCTTGCGTTCAGCACGGTCTTCAGCAGCCGTCTTCATGCCTCTCCGACGTGGTTGGTGTCGACGTCGCCGTTGCTGCCTCCACCGTCGCCCCGTCGTCGACACCAGTGCCAGTGCTGCCAGAAACCAGACGAGCTTATTCGAGTTGTTCGAATGGACACTACGCACGCCGCACAACTCGTCAATACCCGTTGTCACGTCATAACTAGTCCACACGTCAGTATATATATATATATATATATATATATATACATAGGTATATATATATATATATACATAAAGATATATCATATATATATATATATATATATATATATATATATATGGGCGTACATTTATGCCGGCCTCGGGCACCCTGGCGGATCGCATCCGAAAAACGATGATGGGTTGACCTTCCGTAAGGACGACGTATACGGAACTGACACATGGAAGACATGGGATACATTATTATGGTGTGTCTCGATGTTGTCATTTTGATTTTGATTGTTGTTGTAATCTCTGTTGTTGGTGATCCTATTACTGCGCTTCTTTATGTTGTTTGAATATTATTATTATTATTGCTCTTACGCCGGTTGAGGCCGTTGATAATGTTGTTATTAAGCAGAACTTAAATTCTCTATATTTACGTGCTTTAGGTCATAATTATGTAGACTTGTTTTTTTAGGTGCGTTTGTTTAAACTAGGGCCAATATAGTGACATATATGAAACGATAACCTCTTTTAGTTGTTGCTCTATTTAGCATTTTCACTTGAAAGGACGTCGCTAGAAAAGCTAGCCTAATTTTGTGCCTAGGACGTTGGGTGTATTATACCGCTGATATTTGGAAGAGGAGAACAAATACAAATAAATTCACTGCAAAAGGCAACAATGACGTGCTTAACTCTCTACAAAGCTAGGATACTCTGTATGTTTAAAAAGAAATACGTTAATATAAAAAAAATCAGACTGTCGTTAATTATACGCAGTTATTTTACATACATCTAGAGTTTTACAATGGCCGCTCCCACATTGGTGTTCACGGTTTCCGGTGGAGGCACGGTAGATGCATGACTGCCGAAGTGGACATTAGTCGACCACAGTCCTCAAAAAACATCACAAAACGGGGAGCACAAATATGTAAAAAAGAAACGGTGCATTATCACCCCTCCCCCTATTATTAATATTGTGATACATGCACATATGTATATAAAATTATATATATATTTATACATATTATATATATATATATATTATATATATATATATATATATATATATATATATATTGAAAAAAATATATAAATATAAAACTGTGATACATGTACATATTGATAAAACTAAGCCCTTGTTAAAAAATTGTTATTATTGTCAAAGCGTTTTCTAAACAATGGCAGTTTCGCGGAGCCTGGAGCGGTGTTTGTTTTTATACATGCACAGTTCGGCACCTAATTAGCGAATACATAGTGTTGTAGTGAAGATAACGCTGGTTTGGACCCCCTCCCGCCCTCCTGTAAGTGTGTTATGCTAGATAGGTAGGAAATCGAAGAACTTTACGATCTTAGACGTTACGACCCCGCGTTTGCCCGACTAACCCGCTCTTGGACGAAATGATGAACGCCATACAAAAAACCCAGTTGCGGCCATAGGTCACAAGGGGCAAACAACAGGTTTGCCAATCATACTTATCAAGCAGACGCATATATATATATATATATATATATATATATGCGACAGAAAGCGGAACAAATCAATGAGAGTAAATTAGTGTTTCTTACGATGTCTGCAATTGTAAGGCTGCGCATCCCCATTGATGTCATCAGCCAGTGGGCAAACAGGCCACGGCCCAATGACGACCGAAACGAAAATGATCTACTTCTCCTCCTTTTCTTGTCTTGTCCGCGTCGGCTTCTCTCTCTCTCTCTCTTTCGTTGGCTTCGATTTGGCTCGGTTTGGTCTGGACCTCATCGGCGGTAACACAAAGTCCAGTGTTCGTCGTTCAAACAGGTGCAGGCGCGTGGTTCAAATCACCGCGACGGCGGTTGCTATCAAGGGAGTTCGCCCACATCGACAAACGTCCATACATATACACATACAAATAAAGAATTATATATATATATATATATACCTCTCTCTGTCTCTCTCTCTCTCTCTATATATATATATATATATATATATAAACAAACATCTATACATAAAACTATACATGCATATAAAAATACATAAATACACATATATATATAAATACACATATACATACATATAAACCTACGTACATATACATAGGTTATGCTGTTCCTGCCAGTATTACGTGTGGAAATACGAGCAATTGTTGCTCAGCTACTGTTGGGTATTGGCCTTTGAGAATCAGAAGCGAGCGAATAAAATTAATCAAAATGATGTGTTGCTGCTGTTGCTACTGCCGCTGCTACTACTGTTGTTGTTGGCGGTGTTGTCATTGTTGTTCTTATTGGTACCTATAGTGTTGCTGTTATTGGTAGTGTTGGTGTTGCCATTGTTGTTGTTAGGGGAGGTGGTGGTGGTGTTGTTGTTGTCATTGTTGTCGTTGATGGTTTTGTTGTTGTTGTTGTTTGGGGTGATGTCGTTCATTGTTGTTGTTGTTGTTGTTGTTGTTGTTTGTGATGTCGCCACACGCATGGAAACAGCTCGGTTGCCTCAGCAGCACTACGGCTATCAAGCCGAGCTGCCGGAGCACGCATGGCTTTTCACTAACGTGCCTGTGCTCTGTATCGCCGGTTTGCTAACGTCGGATGATGGCCGCTGGCCACTGGCCGCTATCATTGACCTCCTCAACAAACGGCAACGTTCAAACGGCAGAGTAGTTCATCACACCGCCTCATCTAGCGACGGCTGCCGCCGATCGAAGCCACAACGCTCCCCCCCCCTCCACCCCCCGCCTGGAATCAATATCATGACGCTCATGCCGCTACTGCTGCTGTTACAACTGTAAGCATTCACACGCAATGCCTTTTGTAAGTACTTAAACGCAAATGGGACTACACTTGTTCTTCCTATGGTTGTATCTCTTCGCCTGTCTCTATCTTACCCCGCTTTTCGATTGTTTTCCTTCTGTACCTTCAGACACGCTTTCTCGCACCCATCCCCTCTCTCTCCCTCTCTCTCTCTCTCTCTCTATATATATATATATATATATACATATACTTTATGTATTGTGTCCCTCCACCTTCTCTGTGTTTATTCTCTCTCTCTCTCTCTCGGTTCTTCTTCTGTTGTCCCGGTATCTACTTGTTATATGTATGCCACATGATGCCATAACACAATGTTGTTGCGTCACTCACTTAAACATACACACACGCACACACCATCGTCTAACGGGAAGGCGTGCAGAGCAAACACGTTTAGCGATATGTACATGATGGCGCTGGTTGTAGAAATGTTAGCAATAATGCCGCCACCACCACCACCGCCGCCCCCAGCAGTAGTGGTAGTAGTAGTAGTAGTAGTAAAAGCAGTGAGAGCAGGAATAACCACGTTAGCCGCCGCCACCGTGAAGAACTAGATCATTCACCGTGGAGAAAAGACACCGTGGAGAAGGTAAGCCGTGCCGGTAGCAGTAGCAATAACAGCAGCATCGGGTGATCCTCTCAGACGATCACTCTTCATGGCCACATGCCGCAGCCGATCATGCTGTACGCAAACGAACGCCGGCCACGAAAACAATGCAAGACCATGACCAAGACAACGGTGGCGACGACGACGGAAGACAAGAAACAACGCCGATTAAGGCGACAACTACCGTACGATAAAGATTGACCATCACAGCATTTGCGGGACGCGAGTCGCGGCCACACTCAGCGCATTGTCTCAATTCATCGTTGGTCGTTGAACGTTTCCTGCGTTCGTTGTTTCTGCGTCGTGTTTGTCAGTCTTCTGTGTTCTTGTTCATTCGTTGGTTCAGTCGGTCAGTCGGCCGTTTCACTACTGGAACGCCCGGCGCTAAGCTATCAGAAGGAGGAAAGATTTACTGAGTCCTTCATGCGGGGTCAGCTGTCTACGTTTGGTGTCGCTATCACCTCGTTAACACCCCGAATTGCCGGCCAAGAACTACTTGTCGATATATATATTTATCATCATCATCGCGGGCTTGCACCTTAGCCTCCCCCCTTTAGTCAGTGAATAAAGGCATTTAATTATATATATATATATATATATATATATATATACGCTATCGAACAAATAGGTACTGTGCTAGAAGATTTCAAGGAACATCCCTTAACGCGTACAGAAACACCCCTCCCTTCCTAAGAACCCGGGTTTCATCCAACCGTGCTGTTGGATGGCTCAATGGCTCTACCGAATGCTCGTGCTGGAACTCTTCTAGATCGGTTTTGTCTCCAGGTTTTGTGTTGGAGTCCGTCTTGGGCCCCTCTAGTCAAAAGACATAAATCCAGCAACAGCGAGAAGGATCTCTTACCTCTAGGCCAGCATGGCTTATTCTGCATCCGCAGCTTAGGCCGTGAGACGAAGCACGCTGCTTCGATATTTTTCTTGGTTCCCGTTCTAAGGTCGTAATCGTCTGGCTATGCTTGTGCCCGCAAATCTGGAAGTCATTATGTAGACGATCCAAAATAACTGTCGGGAGTATGCATCTATCGGGACTCTATGGACTTTCATCCTTTTTGTTTTGATGCCTTAGGGGTCCAGGTAAAACAACCGAGGGAGTTATTGCTGATGTGTGCAAATGCCTCCGATTAAATTCTGTTTGAGCAAAGACTGTATGTGAATATACAGCGCGGTAACGCTACGGCGTCTTGTCCAGGTGGTCAACACCAGGTATAGACAAAATGGTAAAGCCATGTAGTTTCTTTGTCAAGTTTACTGAGGACCATTGTTTACGGGCCATATATATATATATATATATATATATAAAACTAGTGACTTGGGTTTTATCAGTCTGCATATTTCCCTTAAACCGTGCTGCAATGTCTTTTTTGGGATATGATGCTCTTGTCGCTACTGCTGTCCGCCATATTTTTTCAATTTCATTTACCGTGAACTTGGACGTTAATATGCCGCAGTTTCATTAATGAGCCATATTTGAATCCACCATATATACGAGGAAATGCAGCGTTGTTCGGGGCCATTATCGAACTGGGCTAACCTTGGGTTAGAGAATTCGTTCGCTCGGAGGCAATTGTCCTCTCCAAAGTGCAAACGTAGCAAAGTTATATATATATATATATATATACGAAAAACATAATGCAACTGCGTCAATGGGGAAATTTTGCATACAGAGGCCTTGATTTATTATATTACACACACCTTTATATGAACATAAAGATGCACTTATATAGTAATGTATTTATTTATTTAACTTTGCTATGTTAGCACTTTGGAGTGGACAATTGTCTCCACGCGAACGTGTGATTACGGGTTCTCTAACCCAGGGTTAGCCCAGTTCAACAATGTGCCCCGAACAGACGCTGCATTTACTCGTTGAATGTCGAGCGACAGCCTCTGACGCAAGAATTCGGATGCTCTCGAGTCTCCTGTCGAAATATTAAGGCTTTTGCCTACGCGTTGAATCAGTTTGAGCGTAAGGGGGAAATGTTTATTATCCGCGCGCCTAAAACAATGTGCAATCGATTGCTCTCCTAGTGAAGATTTTGATGTGCCAGATCGATCCTTTGAAAAACCGCTCGTTAAAACAACCACGACCCGTCCTTCCATGGCAGAAAAGAATGAAATGACATCTCTCTCAGATTACAAAACATATTTGATAGCCGACGCATGCTAAACGCATGGATTACTTAATTCGCACTTAATTAGTCGTGGCTAAGCAAAGCATATGAGCGCTATATATATATATATATATATATATATATATATATAAGGGCTGACGTAGTTTGTTGTCACGTTCACTGGGGGACAAGTGTTTACACCCCTTTATGTTATATATATATATATATATATATATAACTGACGCGGCAAAATGTAAAAAAAGAGCTACACTACTCCCAAAGGTGCGTTTATAAAATGCTGTTATTATACTGCGTGGCGGAGCAGCGGCAAGATCATAGGTAATATGACAGTGCCAATTCCCGAAAACACCACAATTGGGATAACCAAGGGCAAAGCACGGACATGTCATAGACAAAACTGACGACTGGCTTGGGTGGGAGGGTGATCGATTGAATGATCGAAACAAACCACCCCATCAGCTGGGAGTCTTTTACGAGTACACGGCGTACCTGCATGTATGTAGAGGCACTGGCCAGACCTCGTGGCTCGAAATTACTGCTGCGTTTCATGTAATGTATGCGCCTGCTTGGTGTTGGTTAAATATGATGAATGAAGTTACGGGCCACACGAAGCTTTTGCCAGCTACACCAGAAGTAGAAGAAGTCATTTCATTCAACAACAAGTGTCAGCGCAATATGTGAACAACTTAATCCAAGCGTTCGCACTTTGTGTCAATTGAGTGGGATGCCAGCGTTACAGACGCGCTCACGTTCAACACGCGCGGGGGTGTAATCAAGTTCGCAGAACTTTTGAGACATTCGTTTTGAACCGAAGATCAATGAACAACAATTTTACCATTGTTGTACCCATACATCCATACATACGAAGAGGAACAGCTATTCCGAGACATCGCCCGGTCGAATAGCTGCTGCTCGATCGGCTGAGTCGCTCAAGTTCAATCAAACAAATTTATAGCACTTGCCGGTAGTGACGATGCGCGTCATGGTGCCGCAACTTGCCGCCCACAGCCACAGGGCCTCTAGAAAATAGCCAATTTTGTTCTGACAAAAGCAAACGATTTGAATGTAGATAGTAAATGTATTTATGTTAGATAGGTACATGCGTAAATAACGTTACTCAAGATTTAACGCTATGCCAGCTATTCCAAATTTAGAACTATCTTTGTGCTCTCAGATTTTTTCTTCAGGATTCGCTTCGTTAAACGATATATATATATATATATATATATATATATCTACTGCGATAGACTCTAACATGTTCACCCCCCAGTGCACGGATGCCGCACGCAAGACGTGTCTGAAATAAAGAAACAAGTAAATACTATGATCACATGACTAGCGCGTCGAGCATTATAACCGCTAACAAGCTTCTCTTCTTAGAAACACACTCATAAATTGAGAAATATAGAGGACTAAATGGTGTCGCTGCAATGTCTAGGCGACTCTCCTAGTTTTTGTGATATTGCTTTATTAGCCTACTACTATAATATAACACTATCCTATAAGTTGCGCTCACTAATGAAGTGCTTGCCTTGGCAGAGACGTACCTTGTGTGTAACACATAAAGTGTGTGTGTTGATGAGCAACTCTTATGTATCGTGTACGTATACGGAATCCATGTATAGTTTGCCTAGAGCATTGGTCAAAATTAAGGAGCATGCATATGATGAACTATCGACAACACTGCAGATATATCGAGAGTTTGGCTATATGAATTCTGCTTCAATACACCATGGGTACATAACTGCATTCCATGTGGACAGCGTTAATAGTGTCACATGTATCTTAAATTTGCGATTTATATATATATATATTTTTTTTTAACTTACCATTTGTGGCAATTCGCGGCAATATAAAACACATACGCATGTATGACTGCACGTTAAATTAGCATTCATAAACGCAGGGACGCGTACGAACAGTATGGGCCAGTATGGAAACTTAAAACTGTTGAACACAAGTTATGACTGCAAAAACAAGAGAAAACATTGTAGATAATTAGATTCGACACAACGCAGAACATACATCTCATGTAGCAAAAACCCCACTTAACGACAAAATATCTCGCGTATTGATAAGATATTCGTAATATGATTACATTGACTCACGTCCCTTGCAACTACGTTGTACGCATTCATACGGTTTTTCTTATTTACCTATGGTGCTTGTATGACCGCGCTACTATCGCAATTAGTATGAAAAATAAAGATGTAAAATGTGTTTGTTCTCGTGGACTAACTGTGGAAAATTACCAAAATCTGCTTTTAGCACTTGTATCACGCAACCGGCAATCGCATCGATAATACCCTGTCCAGTATGCGGTAGTCATATACGCAGAATATATATATATATATATATATCTTTGGAGGCGGACGCTTGGTTGACGTTGCCCTCTGCGTGTGTTTCTGTCCTCTGTCCGTCAATCTGTCTGTATCTCTCTGTTTCTCTGCTCGCATATCGCATCGACGGATTCGATGGTTCTATGGGTCTGGGTACGTGTGAAGCTTGTATGCTTTAAGATACACCGCACGAAGGCTGTACGTAGTAGACCTTGTAGATGGTTGGGGAGGAAAGGAGGCTTCTTCAAGAGGCGACGCCTCAACAATCATCACACGCGTCCTCTCATCGTCTTGCTCGCAATGCGGAGCGCACTCTATATAGGCAAGCAATCTCAACTAATAATACTAATGATAATAAAACAACACAATGTCAATATTAATACAATACTGTCGTCATAATCGTTATAATGATGATAATAATAATAATAATAATCATTGTAGTAGACTGTGATCGAATCTGTTGTCTGCTGAGTTCGCAAAGCAGTTTCGCTCTCTGCTTCGAATCGACACAGTGTGTTCCACTCGCAGGTCATCTTTTAGTCCGGGGCATGTCACTGGGTGCACGCTACAATGGTTAACAAACAAGTACATCCTTTCACCCTTCACCGATACATCACACCGCCTATATATATATATATATATATATATATATACTATCTAGTCACGTTTCAGCACGTTCGGCAGATTGATCGACAGTAACATCCTGCTTGGCCTCTCTGGCCTCTGCGGCTCAGAGCGACGATGCCATCCTCATAATTGTTGTTGTTGTTGTTGTTGTTTCCATTAAAGTTGTTGTTGTTGTTGCTGTCGTAGTTGCCGTTGTTGTTGTTGTTGTGCTGTACGCTTTGGTGGTTTTGTCGTTGTTGTCATACAATGCATCCAGTTCACGTCTACACGTCCCAACGACTCCTCGACTGTGGACAGAGTGAGAAGCGTCGTTTCGTCAATCAAGTAAACGGAACGTACCAAGATCATCGCGTGTCTGTAAGAAACACCGCTTATCTGAGGCGGTTGATGTTTTTGTTATTATCGCCAGCACTGGTCGCGTTCGTTGTGACTGTCCTAGTTCGCAGCCATCGTCGTCGTCGTTGCAATTCTAGTAGCAGTTGTCGTAGTGGAAATTAGGCAAGGCAATTTGAAGTGAGTGCGCACCCCTGTGTAGACCGTGGACGTGACGTCTTTAAGATACGTGGCTGTGCAATTTCATTTCATCGGTGCTTCACTGACCATTCGTCGTTTCTACACGCACATCTACCAGCGTCAGTGTCGCTCGACTCACGATTCGCAGTAGAAACTCTACACCCACCACCAACCAATCGGATGGCTGTGGTTAGAACCGCCTCCACCACTCAAGACCGCTCAAGGTGACATTTTGCCATGTTGGCGACTTCGCCATGTCGACGACGCCAGACTCACGCGGCCCACGTGCGCCGTTGTTGTCGCCGTCGTTGCAGCCGAGGAAATGAGCCGAGGCTCAACAGCGGCGCAACTTTCAACTGCGGCGCAAGATTCTTTGACAGCGGCGCGAGGTCAAAGGATTCGGCCCAAGTCAACCTGGCTGCGACGTCGTGGAGTGCTCTCGCGTCCGCCAGCTGTGTAACAGACTGACTCGCGTAGTGTGCTTGCCGTCGACACGCTGCTGTAATGTGCGCCCAGGGCGTGCTCGCGCGACTGTGTTGCTGGCCGTTCGAGGTGGTCGCGCGTCTGGCGTCGGTGTCGCCGGGTCGCAAGATCGCCTACGCACTGATCCTGCTGGCCTTCATGCTGCTCGTGGCCGACCTCGTCAACGAGGACTTCATTCTTCGCGAGCGTCTGCCCGAGAAGCAGCTAGCGCTGACGATCGTCCTGTTCACGCCGGCGGTCCGCGTTCCGTTCCCGCTGTTGAGCAACTTCACGAACGGTCGCGAGTCGAGTCTCGTCATACCGGCGCTGCGGGATCGCTTCTACACGCACCACTACCAGCATCGGATGAACGACTTCGCCTCGGCCAAGATCCGTCTCCTAGCCGGCGCCCTGTCGAGGGAGCACAGCACGCGGTGCTCGAGAGCCATTTTTCATGCGCCGCTCGTCTCGAACCTGCTGCTGTCCGCTGAACTCATGTTCGCCGGCTATTACAACGTCAACGAAGTGACATCTGTGCCGAATTTTGTGCTAACAGGTAACAGCGCTCGATCATGTAGAGAAAGTGCTAAGTTTTCTCTTTCGGCTAATCGAAGAAGTTCAGTGTCGCTAATACAACTGCTTCAAAAGTTCCCGGAGCTCGGGAACTTCTGAAACAGTCCGTCGGAATTCGCCGAATACTTAGGACGTTGCCCACATGATGCCAAGTGGAATTTCCAGCGCTTATTTGAATAGGGCTTTCTTTCAGATTAGGGTGCACGTGTACGACTTTTTAAGTCGCTAGGGTTATTCAACCTCCGTAGCGTATTTTATAGTAACAATTCTACATCTGAACCTTCCTGGTCACCGACACATTCTACCTGTAAAAGTAAATTTGATACCATTTCGTCTTCTACCTTGTGACTCAAAGTACATTACTTTATTTATTACGGAATTTTGTGTATTTCACTGTAGGCGTTTATACCACGCATTTAAAAATAACTGAAAAACGTTGAGGTGAATGATCGTTGGACTTCGTCCATGGCTTATAAGACCTATTTCTTTCTTTCTTAAGTGGAAGACTGTCTATTCGGTGAAAATTCAATAAAGTTTTGCCTGAAGGTTGATTTCACATAACATAAAACCAGGTTCTCCTGAACGTCATATATACGCAAATCTCCACAAGAAGTGGACCATCCTAATAGGGCTCAGCGTGCAGAGCACTCAGACAGATCTGAACGCTTTAAGTGACTATTTTCTTGGGTTTGTGTGTGGTAGATGACGATCGAATGCGACGCTACCGACTTCGCAACGAGATGGCATCGCGAAACGAGGCGAACCTCTACACGGTGCCATGCAAGATGCGCAACGCCGGTTCGTACGTCCGCTACCTGAACCGAAAGGCGGCCGACAATAAGAGCGACTTGCTTGAGGACCTGAGCAACGGATCGAACATAATGGATCTTCTGCAGTTCTTCTGGTCAATAGGTGGGTCGAGACGTTGACGTGGGAGAGAATACTGCTGACGAACAACGGCTCACGCAGAACTTTTCGTACACCATCTTGTGCCTTTATCCAATTCGATCAAAGGGCAGGAAGCTAAACTATACACGAAATAACAAAGCACGCATGGCGGACTCTTGAAAGTAGCCCTTTAATTATTCAGTAGCTATCAAAAAATCTATGCACACAAGCAAACGTATAAACAAACGAGCGTCGATCAACTTGCTATTCCTGAATCTGATCAACGCTATAGACATTAAAATGAAATATGATTTCGTATACGTACCTGATATATAGGTGTTATTCAAATGTAAAAGTACGAAACGGTACTTTTCCTGTAATTGATCTTCATTCAAAAGTTATTATCAGAAGTCTAGGCACAACTATTCCATTGTTTTCAGCCAAACAATTCCCTCTCTCCAGAATTCCTGCGGCTATAACAAAAGCCAGTTCTTCAGTTCGTCTATACGCATCTGTGTTCTTCAGTTCGTCGTCCTAGTGAAAGCCCTTCCCTTTGAGATCTTTGTTAGCAGAACAAACTGACGGATGTCGCAGGGCGATATGTCCGCGCTGTCAGGCGAAAACGTCAAGGTGCTCTTACTTGAGCGTGGCCAGTTTACTTTGCGTGTTATTCTGGAGGCGTGTGAACGCGCGTAATATTGAAGCAGTATCACTTCGGCTGTGACCAGCCCTGGCCGTTTGCTCTTGACATACTTGCCTATGCTACGTATTGTCTTACAGAGTACAGGTCACTGTGTATGGTTCTTCGGTGCTCAAGGAATTCGATAAGAATTTATCTCGAACGCCGAAAACGACGGTGAGCATCACCTTCGATGCAGAGGACGCAGCTTTGAATCTTTTACGGAGGGGGAGGTGACGATTGCATGCTGTCCCGCTTTGCTTCTGGCTCAAAGTGATGCCACCAACTCTCGTCGCCGCTAATTCAACTCTGGCTTCTATCATCATCATTGCCAACATTCGCATTGTGATACGCCGACTACACCGCACCTCAGGCCGTTCACCTCGTCGATGGTCGTGATTGCAATATTCGCCTTGGGCCATAGCTCAAACACTTCCGGCATTCACGAAAATGGGCACTCCACTTTCTCAGTGACTTGTCGGAGGCACAGGCTTCCCCAAAACGGCCACGATCCAACAATGCTTATCCGGTTAAATCTTTTTGCACTTCATAGACCTGATAATACCTTGCTGCTAGTTAATTGCCGAATGCTGCAAGGTCATGAAGTTCTCACACGCACTGCCGCGCCTAATGGAACGAGACACTTTAATTGCAATCCTAGATGTCTCACTATGCTATTCCAAAGCGCGCATTTAAATGTCAACCGATTTGGCTGTTACGACTTGTTGTACCCTTTCATGGCGCCTAAGCAGAGCGTATCGCCTGACTCTTAAACGTGTGTTCTATTATCAAATAGGCCCATGCCAATTCTGCCTGATATACACCACAGACACGCACGAACAGTCTAGATTATCATATGTCTCCTACGGGCTTGGAATCGCTGTGCGGCATCCTTGTGGAAGCATGACATGTGACCCTCCGCGGTATATGGCTCATTATCTATTATCAATGAGCATCGCTCAACGAAAGTTCGATTAACTTTGGGGATCGAACCGGTCGGTGATACTCCGGTAGATGACAACCACGTCTAACGCACAACTAGTTCCCTAGATCACGCCGCCACAGTCGACGCGCTCAGCACGTACAATACACAAGAGCCGATAGCTAAATTCGCAAGAAGAAGAGTTTCTAAAAATGTTTATTTTGATATTAATTTTTCATAATTCTTCCCTCCCGTTTACAAAAATCCTATCTAAAACAGAATCTATCGTTTTGGCTGGCCTGTTGATGTGCTTGTTTCTAGGCCAAAAGTTGCCGCGGTGGGTCAAGATCCGCGACCTTTTACTCTGCTACAACGGTGTTGTGAAAGAGATGATTAGAGGCTTCGAATATCAGCTGGCATCCGGCATTCTGCGAGACCTGCAGCATAGACTCAATGACCTGAAGAACCCCAAGTACAACGTAATTTTTCATGTGACCGACTACGAGGAGCTTTTTGCAATTAATAAGTTTCTACGGCTATTTCCCGAGGCATTCAGCCTTATCCCGGCGTACGGCATCGAAATCAAGGTACGTAGCTGCCATCGAGTGCGTTACTTCCACTCGCTTGAAGCAGGCCGTCGCAGCGCGTCGAAGTTTATTTAATTTTCTGTGTGTCGTCGCATTAGTGGTAACGGTACGACAAATTTTGTCTGCTTTACTTCGCTTCTCTCTTCGTGTTCAACGGGCAAAGCAAGGGACATGGTTGAAAACTGTCCCATCCTCTCTGAAGCCTGCCAACTCACGAGATGGCCAGGTCCACTAATTGTGACTCACTCAACAAATACTTCTGCATCACATAAATGCACATGCGCCTTGATTAAAGGATTATTATTGCACATCAAGGGGCATATATATATATATATATATATATATATATTCATGCCCCTCGATGCATAGCGAATTAATTAAGTGCTATTCCAAATGTAACATACTTAGTTATTTGTTTGTATGGGAAACTTTATTCTACTTTAGCTACGATTCTCTAAGCTGTTTGAGATATTCTTGGTTACATTACAAAATAGGCAATGGTATTGCATCCATCTCAATCGAAATCAGTGTCGACGCTGGATGTCCCTGATGATAATTTTAAACAGTATTATTGGAATGCATGTAGGATACTTATCGTGCGTGAAAAGAAAATAAACTAACGCTACAGTAAACTTAGTAAAACTATAGGCTCCAATGCTACGCAAAATGCACTTTTACAGAATGCTGCTGAATGTCGCCGTGTCACAGGGCCCATCGAGTTATAATTGCCGTAAGATGCTAGAAGACGACGCTGCGCGTGCCTTACGAAGCACTAGTTTGATTATTCTCCATGCAGAATCTAGAAAATAACAGCGTTATCGGTAGGCAAAATCACGCATCAGATATGTATCTACATATTTCACTAATTCTAAGTTCAACTGCAATTTGTGTAGATCGGTAATTTTCAATATATATATGCTTCGTGGTAGTAAAAAATAACGTCGAGTACATGTCGGAGTCCAAAAGGGGTTTAAATTGCCCTTCTTTTACTAGTGACCCTGCCTCACTTGCGTCTACGCCCCCGCAGGTATTCGAGAGCGGCCGTGTCGTCGTGCTCCGACATTTCCCTGGACTTGAGGGAAAAACGCTACATTCGGAGCGTCTTCGGGTGTCTTCACTCGAGGAACTCCGTGCTCAGCTTAGCAATGCTATCGGTAGCGAACCAGGGTCGGCAGAATCCGAGGGTGTGCTTAGAACTTAGTTCTCCAATTTGCTGGAAACGAGAACTCATTGCCAAGAGCCTTGGCGGCGTTGATCGAACGCATTCAATGCTCAATTCAATAAGCGCTGACATTTGTCTGATCTTACTGTACATTCGGGGACATACAATTCATATGGTCAATAACGTCTCGAAGCGGTGTCTTTGGGGAACAATCGTTCTTTTAATTTGCGGGGAACGGTGGATTAATAATGACACAAGAATGCCTAGGCTGTAATTGACGAACACGAGCAAACACAACTGATATGATGTAATTAATTCGTATTTATAATAATATTGTATTTTTAGATTATATTATATTATCAATTTGGATGAACATACATACGTATTATATATAATATAGAGTATTATGCCGCCTATAAGAACACATTGTATAACCATATGGAGATTTTTTTATGTCCTTACTTAATCTATGTTGACAACCTAATCAATTTGCAGGGCCCTTAGATAGAGAAAAGTAATCCACGTCATGATGGTAATGTGTCATTGCGTACGCGTATGTATTAAAATATAGCCACTTTTGTAGAGGTATTGCATCGACCTGTATTATGTTCAAGATTCTTCATTGTTTCTTCGTTCACAAGATTCTTCATTCATGTTCAAGACGTCATTAACTATAGACAGGCGGAGCCCGCACTGAAAGGAATGCTGAAAAGGCACTGCTTCTACGAGAGAAGCATGTAATTTCACCGAGGCGCATACTTTTATGTGGTTAGAATCGCATTTTGCAGTGCCTGATGACTCATGTATACACGCTCATATATGTATATCCATACAGGCAATACAAATATGCTGCAGAGCAAGGTAGACTTGTACAGCAGTCAGTATCTATTCTTAGCCCACATTCTGTGCAGTGCTATTTAGTATTTCGCAGTGACCAAGTTCGTAATACCGGACCACTTGTATTATGTGGAGTCATGGAATACTGTCTTTAAACTGAAATACTTATACAAACAATACTACAAATATATATTTATTAAAGAGCAAGCGTGTTACCCATATATAGGTGCATACAATGTATACATATCCATAAATAGGCTTGGTAGCCTAATGTAACAAAGTGTCTTACGGTGATTACGCAAAACAATAAACTTGGTTATTTTACGAGTCCTACTTGCCTATTGTTCAATAACTAAAGACAATGACAGTTTTCTTGATTCAATACGAGAAAGAGGATTGCCTAATAGAAGCAACTAAGGTAATCGCTACTAAGCCAAACCCAACTAACCAGTATTTTTATACTAAATAAACACAAATCGATGTCACTTGTGGCCGATTTCAGAATCTAGCATCTTTAGAGGGTGCCAGTACGCCGCGAAGCCTCGTGAACTAAAAAGTAGAACGAAAAAGGATGGGTTAAAACATATTTTTCTCGACTGAGCTACGCATTAGACGTGTGTCCATGTGTTTTTGCTCATTCGTTCAAAGTCAATTTGTGTTTCACTTGTCGCCGTACTGAGGTGTACCGAACTGTGCGTTCACTACATCGCAATTACCGCTACTAAGTCATGTGCTAGGAGCTGACGAACTTCGACCAGATCCCAAGAAGATCAGGGCCATCGACCACTTCCCAACTTTGATAACCCACAAATCCATTCCGTAGTTTCCTGGAATAGATTGTGCTCATACTACCGATAGTTCATAAGCAACTTCTCTGCGACCTCCGCCCCACTCAACCGACTGCTTGAGACCGACACCCCCTTCCAGTGGTACACCGAGCAGCAGACCGCATTCAACGGCTTAGAGATGGACTTAATGTCATCTCCCGTCAACGGACATATTTACCCCGGCAAACGTGCCACTATTCGGACAAACAGCACATCAAGCCAGTCAAGGCCTTGGCATCATTCTCAACCAACGAACGGCATGGTAAATACGTCAACGCATTTAAAGACAGTCGTGCCCTTTGACGATCTGAAACCAACTACTGAACGACCGAACAAGAATAACTAGCAATTGTATGAGCTTTCAACAGGCTATCCGCCAGTATACTTGCGGTCGTCCGGTAACGGTAATCACAGACCACCGTACCCCATATTGACTCATGAACGAGCCGCCACCTAACCGGGCGTCAGGCTGAATGGGACTCTCAACTCCCAACAACTCCCGTACGCCGAGTGGGCGAAGTCTACAAATTGCAACGCCGATACTTTCGTCGGTCGTCCACGGTCGTGGAAGTGACCACTCCCTACCCCGATCACAGTTAAACCAACTAAGACAGGCAGCGCTCCTGAACCCCGGACGAGCAAGACAACTTATCCACGTATTCAGAGTCAAGCCCTTCATTCCGGACTGGAACTCTACTCAACCGAGCGATGTACCAAAAGACAATACGACCGTGTTTAGACTCAAGCCTGTCGTTCAAATATACAACTAAAATCGACCACGCGGCACATCAAGTTGGAATGACCATGCGGCACATTAACTTAGAATGACCCTGCACCCACCATTACAAGGATTTCCACAAAATAGCTTTCAGTTCCATGAAGCCGACTTTTCGGCTTCTGTTATTCGGACCCCGCTATGGAAAAAAGATTTCGTATACCACCTGACCCGCGCAGCACTATCACCGCTGGTTCGAGACGTCCGGAGCGCATCTGCACGACTAGTTATGGTATCTAGAGCACATCAGTCCACAGTAGGCGCACACACGCTAAGAGTCGGGCTCGTGAAACCCATTTTGCAGGCATAGTTTACGGTGAAATTCGTGCGCAGAATAGTAAGTTACGATATGCCGATTTTTTTAAGAAGGGATCATTCAGCTTGAGCCTAGGCGTTGCGCAGAAGCGCTGCGAAGAAGTCCTGGGAGAACTGTCTTATTTTCTAGTCGAATAACGCGCAATATTGTGTAAAAGTCGGTGTCTGCGAAAGCCTGATCGACTGATGAGGTGCTCGATAAATGGCGTCGATGGTGGCCAAGACAGAAGGTTAAGCGATGCTAGGGCAGTTCTAGGAAGTCGACGGGCCCGTTTAAAGAATTCGCCTTCACTTTTCAGGCTGCCCAGCTGCGCTGCGGAATAATATTCCTATAAGATTATCGGTGCAACCTTTATGTTGAAAAGGATAAAGGCCGTTTTGACGGGGAGCTTTTAGGGACATGCGATAGATTCCATAGCGGCTGTGCTATTGCTTACATGACGGGAGTGGGGTGGGCCGCAATAGAGGTGCCGCTTGGGGCGAGCAATGCGCCGAGGACAAATTCTACTCGACCCATCCAAGAAAAATGTGTTCGATCGTCGCCATTGGGCCCCCGAGCGGAACTTCATGGCTTTCGTTTTGTTGGCGTTGATGGTACGGCCGTTCGGCGTGCTGTACGTCACGAGCGACCGCAAACATTTCTTTAGGTCGACGTATACACGGCTGTAGATCGCAGGGTCATCCGCGTACAGCGTAATGTGCACGCACGGGTAAAGGTCCCGGAAGAGCGTTGCTAGGTCACTTAAAAGGACCGTAAAGAGCAAAAGGTTCAAGTTATCTTCCTGTGGATAACCTGTGGTCTGTTGGAAGAAGGGTGTTCGCCGCTCACTCTATCATCGAGAGTGACTGGGTTCGCCCGAATTATTGACGACAGCAGGCGAAGGATCCGTTGCCCCACTACAGCAGCGGCCAGCTTCTTGATCACAATTTGCCGTAGTGCTGTGTTAAAGGCCAATTTATATTCGTTTTTTATTAAAAATACAGTAAATCGACTAATTTGTTACCGTTTTTGATGCAGATTCCGATATCTTATAGGACTGTTACCACACCGAGAAACCTTTGTGAACCAATAAATAGACCGAAAAAGATATGTTAAACCATATTCTTCTGATCTGCTCACCAGACGTACGCTCCTGTGCTCTCGCTTATTAATATATATATATATATATATATATATATATATATATATATATATATATATATATATAGAATAACCATGGTCTGCACCATTTGGTACGTGATCCTATAATTGGGATTGCGTTGTCCCGCATGACGTGAATGGATAGTCTCCGGCGTAAGAATTATTGTCGTTCCTAGTTATTACAGTGGGTCTTAAAGTGTCTGGATAGCCTGCCATTCTAAAGCACCTTGCTAGTGTGTCGTTAATGCTTACTTACTGGGGGGTTGGATAGTAATGCGCCATCTCTTTTTATTGAGACATCAGTGCTCCTCGTTTTTTTTTCGATTTTGGTCGAATATTAGTCCACTCCGGCATTCACCTTGTTTAAATTGGGAACCATGTAAACAAATTTGAGAAGTGGTCGGGCTGGGTCTCGAACCCAGGCCCCCCGAATGCAAGGCAAATACTTTTGCCACTAAGCCATCTTGCTCGGTAATAGCCGCGTGGTAGGGTCGACGGCCTTCATTTTAACGGCGGATGATAGAGCTATTTATCATGATTAGTGTTTATAATTTAGAAATGACTACTACTACTACTACTACTACCATCAATATTATCAGCAGTATTATCGTCAAGTTATTACTATATCGTTGTGGGTGGTCTGATACGAAATTCAACAAAGCCGTTCAGAATGCATGATACAACGTTGCTCTCATACATTATTATTCCCTGTCGAAACAAGGGCCATCGCGTAAGCCTGTCATCTCGTCTGGTCATTTACTGTCCAGACAATTAAGCGGCGTAGCGATGCATACACAAAATAATAATTTTAACTAGAAGGGTGTCGGCTCGGCGCGCTTACCTTAAGCCGATTACTTATCCGGGAATTTTCTTGGACATAGATAACATACAATGGCAGCCCCGCGCAACAACACATACGGTACACGGTCTGCACTATGCATATCATTGCTGAACTAAGACATTTCTTAAATTGAATTGAAGCACAAAAATTGTTCAAGTTGAAAATAATTTCGGCACACCGATAGTGTCGTGTCTTCTTCTTGTTAGTGGGTCGGCTTTCATTCTGAGCCGGCTATTGTAAAAAGAAATCCAGTACAATCTATGTTCCTGATTAATTACCTTTTCATATGTAAATAATAGTCAAATGAGCGACGGCGTTCTTGAATACCACGATGATGCCACTAACAGTCTAAGATATGCTTGGACTCCATATACGAGGTGTGTTCAAAAAGTATCGCGACTTTTGTGTTTTTTAAAAAAATATTCATTTATTCATGAATATCTATTTTGTCCCCTTCAAAGTAATCCCCATGAGATATTATACACTTGTGCCAACGGTTTTTCCAATCTTCGAAGCACTTCAAAAAACCATTTTTTTTTATCTTGTTCAGCTCCTCCTTCGATGCCGTCTTTATCTCGTCAAGCGTAGCGTAACGTCGTCCTTTCATGGGCCTCTTCAGTTTAGGGAACAAGAAAAAGTCACAGGGGGCCAGATCTGGGGAATACGGTGACTGCGGCATCATTAGTGTGTTGTTTTTGGCCAAAAGCTCGCGCACAAGCAACGATGTGTGAGCAGGGGCGTTATCGTGGTGCAAAAGCCAATTTTTGTTCTTCCACAAATCCGGGCGTTTCTGGCGGATTGCTTCGCGCAAATTGCGCATAACTTGCAGGTAATATTCCTTATTGACCGTTCTACCCTGTGGCAAGAACTCATGATGCACCACGCCCCTGCAATCGAAGAAAACTGTCAGCAAAACTTTCACATTCGACCGAACTTGGCGCGCTTTTTTCGGTCTTGGTTCGTGCGGCAGCTTCCATTGAGATGATTGAGCTTTGGTTTCCACGTCATAACCATAAACCCACGATTCGTCACCAGTTATGACCCTCTGGAGCAAATTTGGGTCGTCGCGGACAGAGTCCAACATCTCATTAGCAATGTTCATGCGATGCTGTTTTTGGTCGCAATTGAGCAATTTTGGTACGAATTTCGCGGCGACCCGTCTCATGCCCAAATCATTGATAAAATCGAATGGCACGAGCCAATCGATATGTTTAGGTCCTCAGCAACTTCTCTAACGGTGATTCGACGATTGGCCAATACCATTTTCTCCATCATTAATTTTTCGTCTGTTGTTGAGTGCTGCGTCCGCACGTCTTCGTCGTCACATCTTCTCGGCCTTTGAGAACATTTTGTACACGATAAACGTTCTCGTCCAAGGTACTTTCGTATGCCACAACATTCGGATGCATCCGGCATTATTTCGTTTTCACACAAAATATAGGTTCTTTGATCCATTTTTTTGAATAGGTAAAAATCGAAGACGATCCAAAACACGTGCAAGCAAAGCAGCTGTCAACAATTAAGTGAACATTCAAAATGGCCGAGCTTGTCGGCATAAGTGAGAGACATGAGTACCAACATAACGCCACAAAAAATCGAAATTCGAATATACGTAACCCGCGAAAATTCAAGCTCTTTATCCTGACATATCTTTATTAAATCTGCGATTGCGAGACCCCCAGTCATCCTATCGACAGCCAATTATATCCGCTTTGGAGGAGGATGGTGTTTGAAGGAAAATTTTGCATCTATTGAATTGCATTCTACGTTAGCTTAAAGCAGAACAAATTGTGTATTGGCAAACTAACACTATGAAAACGCTAAGTAAATGCTAGCGGACACGTACTTGATCGGCAAACTGAAGTGATGGAACAGGTATGCGTTTGACCACAACCTAAAAACCATATTTTTTTAATTACATCATGTGAGTGCAGTAATGTTTCTCTCGCTAGATTCCTGAATGTAAAAATTTTAAAAGGTAATTTTTATTTCTAGAGTATCCGCTGTTTCCTACGGGCTTCGCCGTGAGACATATCGTCAGGGTATCCTCCCTGCTTGTGACAGCAAGGGGGGATAAGCATAAGACTAGAAGTGCTTACATATTATGACAATATATAAGCACTCCTAGTCAACACAAATGCGCCTACAAATGTTCATGCATCTACACACTATATGCAGACACACATTTTATATATGTTTGTCTCTTTTCCTAAGCACACACATATATATATATATATATATATATATATATATATATATATATATATATATATATATATATGTGTGTGTTATATTGCGTGACGTTTATCGCGTGGTGTTAATGCGGTTGAGCCGTAGGACTGATTTAGAAGCGACACACGAACATACCTACACAATTCCATGCATAGATACAGACAGACAGATACATACACGCACAGACATAGATACTTGCGGCTTGTGCACACATAGATTTCGCAGTGTTATTGCCACCAGCAAGCACATTCTACAGGATCTAATGTAAGGGTAATGTTGTAATTGAAGTTATAATAGTAGTAGTAGTAGTAGACGTAGAAAAAAGAAAATAACTCGTGATAGTAATGAGAGGGTGAGAAGTGGGTTGTGCGTAATGCAACAAAAATCTTCAACCAGATAGCCTGTTGCGGTTTGGTCGTTCCACTCTTTTGTCTATGTAATCCTTGGTAAAGTGTGAGATCTGGCAGCTCATTGCGCCTGCAGCGTTACCAGCCGGTAAGCTAGTTGACGGCCTCACATCGTGGCTTCATCGTCCGACGACAGCTCCCGTGTGTTGAAGTCAAAACATTCACTACCGCTAAAACAACACGACGGTCGTTTGGGCGTGTGTCGTTGTTACTTCAGCGTTCGTTTCGTCCAACATCAAATGTTGAAGTAGTATTAAAGAATGGTTCTAGTTTCTCGCCTCTTCCTGAGGCCATCTAGGTGAGAGGTTTTTAGTGGGTATTATGCCAACAACATCGGCATCGAGTTCCACACTACCCGCTTTGAGTGTGCGTATAAGCATGTTTCCCTCTCACAAAAAAAAGCGTTTGTTTCGTTGTTTCGTTAGAGGCCGACGACAAAGACGCGATATTGGCTGTGAGTGCCGAGCTGTCTGTCCGCGTATTAATTTTGAATTAGTTCTATAAAAACAGAACATGTTTTTCCTGCTTGCAGGAAGAAGTCAAATCTGGAGCTGATTTTGCGATTGCATTGTCGGTGTTACTTAGCCAAAGGTTCGTTGCTGCGCTGGAAGTCGAAGAAGAACGAAAAGAATAATTTATTATTATTATTATTATTATTGGGAGGTGTAAACATCTGGTTAACGTCTGTTGTTCACTGACTAAGCCCACGGCGCTCGCAACGGAAGATATCTTGTGATCTTTTTAAAGCATTCAGCTAAACCTTTGACGAACAACCCGTACTGATGGTGCCAGGGTGTCTATGTCGATGGGTACGAAGTAGTATCTCTTAGTTAGTTAAGAATACTTACCGCATGTTTTGCTACCCGTCCTAGCTCAACTGAGTGGCGCATGTGAGATACGGCCCCCGTGCATAAAACCGTCAGGACTCACGCTAAGCATTCGCCATATGCCAGTAAGAGCTCTATCAGACTTTGCTTCAACTAGCTGCCAAGCATCTTGGTTTTGGTGTGGATGATACACTTACACTCGCCTAGTGCCTCGAAGTGCAGTGAGGTCTATAGATTTTTTAGGTTGAAAGGTTGAAAGCATGCAATCGAAATGAGCCTAAAGCAGTAACGTCGGTAATGTTCGTTTACGCAGACGACTACCGTTGAATGTGCACCGCATGATGACCAGCTAAATGATTCTTGCAATCTCACAAATGTGGCAAGGTGCTTTGCAAGATATTTCACTTGCGGTAATTTTACAGGTCGTCCCATCGGTGCAAATAGGATACAGATGGACTGGATAACTGTGAGCCAGGGCTGTCAAGAATCATAGGTTCGATTCCGACACGGCGCATGAATGAGTAGCTGCCAAAGACTTGTTTCTTGTGCGGTCCGGTTATTTCAAATAATTAGGACGTTCCGTTTAGATCAAAACGTTTTTAACTAAACGGAAACCGACTACCGGGTGGGGAGCGACCAGGAAGAAGCACGGTCTTCCTTCCGTCAAAAACTAGACGGCTAACGCCCCCCCCCTGATCATCAGCTGTCTATCGGCAGCGACTTGTCAAACAAAGCATTAACAAATCAACAACATTTGGACGGGCGATCGGTTGATTTGAGCTCGTTAAAACAAAGAACTGCAATTAGTCTTGTTTTAGTGGTATTGACAGTCGCCCTCTCAATTCGGCGCGTGCAGCGACGCTCGCTGGGGTCCAAAAGGACGCGGTAACACAAGAACCGCACGTCCGTTCTTCTTCGCGCCTCCGTTAGGGAGGGATGATGCACTATGACGTCTCGGGACCAGCCAGTGATCTGACAGCAGCAGCAGCAGCTTCCACCGTTGAAGCCGATGTTGAGATATTGTGTACCTCGTACTGTGCGGCTGGTAGCGCATGCTTTGTTGCCCACGCCGTTATCGACTCTGCTGCGGATGCTGGCCCAAGGCCACCGCGAGATGCGCAAAGCTTATATAACGAGCACAAGTTGTCGGCCAAAGAGCAACTATTGTCAACCGTCGACAATGAAAAAAAACGACGACAACGACGACGACAGTAAAACTAAGCTGCAGTGACAGCTGCTGCAACAACAGCAGCAGCAGCAGCAACACCAGCATACCGGGACGGATAATGTTGAAGACAAAAAGCAAGATGCACAAGACAATTGTGGCCACACAGTGGCGAAAACGATTATGATGGTCCTTTCCACTAGGCAAAGACACCTGCGACGACGGGCAACGGGCCCAGATGATGGACGCGCGTCTAAGTGGCCATTGCTGCCGCGGAAAGGCTGCATATATATATATATATATATATATATATATATATATGCATGTATACTGAAGGTATTCTCATCACAAGATGCCTCCAAATACCTGCGCCTTTATGAAGCCCTCGTAGTGCCAAAATGGTCATACTGTGGTCACGAGTGGACACCTTTCTACGACAAGCATATATGTTTGCTGCAGCGTATTCAGGACAAGTTTTTAAAGAGAGTCTCAAGGAGGTGCGACTTGACGCGTGACAGAGTCGTACTTCCAAGTGTCGCGGAGTACCAGCGTCGTGTTGACTACCGCGTTTTTAAGGATCTCGTACGCAATGACCAGATTCAAAGGTGCGATCAAACAGCCTACAAAGTCGCGGTTCCATTTAGCCGCCCGAGCGAGAGTGTGACAGTCGTTAATGAGAGGAAATACTCATTTGTTTGGCGAACAGCTCGCCTAGCCCGCGAATGCAAGCAATTCAGTCACCTTATTCGACCCCTTTTTATATAAAGGATATATATACATATATATATATATATATATATATACGGATAAAAGGTGACAATAATGATACATGGGCAACCATGTAACGTGAGCGACTTCTTCTTTTGTTTCTTATCTTGGCGACGTTTTGTTGGCACCGGCAGCGTCAAGATAGCGCCAGATAAGCTCCTGATCGCCGTGCGAATGAGTTGCCGATTAATGCAATTTTTCGTTTATGAGTTGCTGTGTCAACGAGCGAAATCACCCACTGCAGTTTTGACGCTACATGAGAACACGATTCTGCCGAATCCATCTTGTTACCCTTATCACTTTTGCATATGTATATATATATATATATATATATGTGCGCGCTCAGTGAAGGCCGTTAACCGTGCCACGCAGCTATTAGCGACGCACTAGCAAAGACCCTGATAACGGCAGGCTGCTCAAGCTCGTTGGAACCAGGAACGACGTCAAGAATACCGACGGGCTAACCCTTATTCTTTTTGAATGAAGGCAGCCACTTTCAGTTACTATTTTCCTCAGTGGTCCACTTCATTGCACTTAGAGCTGATTACGCCGCAACCTTAGCAGCGAATAACTGCTAAGTTTGCCAAAAAGGATGCCAAGCTGTCCAGACCCCATAGCTTCAACCTAGTGGATTCAAAACCTTGGGACCATCGGGCCCCTCGACTAAGAAACTGCGACTACTTACTAAGTTGAGCGAACGTATGATGGTAACTGCATAAAACAAGAAAGCCACATCATTGTTACGCCAGAGACTTTCATTCGCGTTCAGCGGCGCAACGCGATACCAACAATCATCAAGTCACACACTTCTCTTTTATTACCGCTTTCGATTGACCTCGCGATATACTTAGTGTATATTTCCTCAAACTCCACCTTTCATGCTCATGAGGACTTTTTAAAGAGCTATACCTCCGCGTAAGCGCCCGCGGTCACAAAAGACGATTGTAGGAGCGGACTCAATTGCAATTATATACATACTCGTAATTGCATATATATATATATATATATACTCGTATCACGTTGGTGCGTCTAATCCAAGGGATGCACCAAGGCAGGATAAATCCCGAGCGCGTGGGAGCACGCGACGTTTGTATTGAACCCAAATGTAAAGGGATGAAACAGAACCTTACTGTGAACAGAGGTGGTATCAAAGTGAAAATAAACGGTTTTCAAGTATAATAGCAGGACAATTGGGTCATTCCTAGATGGGAGGGGGGCATTCCAAATTACCGATTGAGTAATGCTAGTTTGAGTTACCGAGTTACCGGCTGATTTAGGGTCGGCTGGCAACAAACGCGGAACCAAGTCGGAAGGTGGATGCAAGAGCACGGGATAGACTTAGCACCGGATAAAAGCGAGACAGTGATGCTAGTGGGAAATAAAGCCCACACCAGGCCGAACTTGACTTTGAACGGGGTGGACATCGCGGTCAACGAGGCAGCAAAGTACCTGGCGGTTACACGCGATCGTGTCCTCATGAGAAACGCCCACAACGAAAAGGTGACGGCGAACGCAGCTATAGTTGTAAACAACCTTGCCAAAATTCTCCCGAGAGCTGGAGGTGTGTTTGAAGGCAAGCAACGGCTTCTCGCCACAGTGGCAGAGTCCATAGTCCTCTACGCTGTTCCAGTCTGGGGACCACTCGCAATGAAAAAGACACGTAATAAAGTAACACAATTGAGAGGAAACAAAAGAAGATCCCACCCAAGAAAGGCATGAAAGCCGTCAAGAAACTCTCCGGAAATGGCTGCAAGAGGGAAGCAGCATGCCAGATAATGCTCCGGGAGCGTGGACCAGACATTTCATCCTAAACCTGATCGTATGGTTTAACAGGAACCACGGAGAGGCAACCTATTGTCTGACCCAAATCTTAAATAAAATCAAGATCGTCGGAGCACAAATGATAGAGAAGATCATGCAGAAGAAAGTAGACTTAGAGTACAAAAGGAAACAGAGGAAGAGAGAGAGGGGTTGATATAAGGAGATAACTACAACTACACAAAAAACACGAAGTTAAGTGCAAAACATTTCCGTTCGTTTTCAAATTAACTTGCCGTACCACAAGTGTAGTCGATTCGATAAAAAAGATCGGCTGGATAAAAAATCGCCCGAAAGTACAAACGTAGGCGGATTATATAGGTATGTTTAGAAGGACAATCTTCTTCGAGCATATAAATATTTTTCGAGCATATATATATATATATATATATAAGATAAAACTGAAAGGTGTGAACGCGGAAAGATGATCACGACAGACGTTTTCCGGCGGGCTTCCGGAGCGAAATAAAAATACTTATGGCGTTCTTAATTTACTCTGCCAAATGAAATGTTTTTATAACCCGCACGTAGATCTAGCATGCGAGAGATGCTGGCTGATATTACTGTTATGGGTGAGCAGGCGGCGAGTTTTTTAGCGGTCATCGTCTTTAAACGAGCTAGTTGACTGTCACAATTAAGGTAATGCTCCCGTGATAGGTTGGTGCTGTTATAAGAACGTGTCCAATATTGTTGTCAATAGATAAACAAATCAAACCAGCAACTCAAACGCTATTGAATGTATCCTGAACGCAATAGTAGATTGTCTGTGTGATTCAAACTACTTGATCCCGAAAAGCTTGAATTTAAATCGAAGCAGTCGTAAGAGTACATTGAACTACGAATAATTATAAATCACCCATACTTTGCGATCGTGACCAGATGTATTTAGTCGTGCCAATTCAGTGCTACTATCCGCTACACTCACAGCTGTAACAGTCGCATAGCGTTATAACGTTATATTTGTACGGCCTAAAGAAGATGTCTTTAGTTATGCTTGCTTATCGTTCATTTATGCCGCAGTTCAGCTTGCGCCAGTATGGACGTGATAGTAAAAAATAAATATATTTTTCACCTTACTGCAATAATACCACTTACAGCAGGACAGTTGTGTCGTGACGTTACAAGAAAAGCGTGATATACATGTGGGTTATATCTTCCTGTACGAGCGAAACGCTATAGTCAACAATCAAGCCAAAAGTAAAAGATTTGGCCCGACGACAGCTATGCCTAGTAACATAGTTCCGGGATCGAGCCATGTCGTCTATCAGGCACGTGCGAATATTTATAAGATATCTTACGGAGGACGGACTGTAAGTACCTTTTAATCATTATTTTGTTCCTATTATCTTTGCCAGCCACATTCGTGGTTGTTTTTCATAAATTCAAGTAACCTGCAGTCACAAGGACAGTGGCTTTAGTCCAAATAATTGAAAGGAAGCGTACGTTCCGTTTATGCCAAGTTGCACTAACATACACCATCTTACGACCAAGTAGTACCTAGGTAACGTCATAATACCAAACGCTTTTTAATGCTAAATAATTAATTGGATACGAATTATGTGAAAGAAGAGACATAAGCAATGCCTTTACTAAAGTGGTTCACGTCAATCTAAACAAGTTCTAAATAAACCGTTTTTAGTTGCTGAGATTTTAATTTTGACGCTATTATCTACGCACTATCATCGACACATTCCCAAATCACTTACAGTTCTTTTTATAATCGAGCTACTAAGAACAATGTTTTCGTCACTACTAAAACGCCTTGGGCGTTAATACGTCAAAAATATAACGTTTGCTTATTTCCGGGGACAATGTTGTTGCTCATACCTTATTAAAATAAAAGTTTACAGTCGTTCCAAAAACAATTAGTTCTACAGATTGATTAATAAGCCGAAATACTTAAGCGTGTTCACCGGACTAACAATTGGCTTAGTAAAAATAAATACAATTTTAATATTAGAAACGTGGCAATTAATAAAATTAACATGCGATACGTATATTCAACCGTTTTCAGCGTTTACGCTTTATTTATCTCGGCATCACTTTAGTGCGTATCACTAAAGTGACGACGTATACTAACTGGGCACGTGTTCTTTTTAATCAAGTTATTTTTCTGAACGTGTGCGCTTTTGTGTTCTAATTTGATCCTTTTTCGTTCAATTCCAACGTTACACTAGCTCAAAAAAGCTAACGAACGAGCCAAGTATAAACCAGACTTAGTTAGAGAAAATTAATTAATGAAGATAATTCGAGCATAATATATGTTGTAACAACTAAAGTATATAACAACTCTAAAGCAATCTACAGAGACACCTGCACGAACGTACGCACGAAATGATCAAGTTTATGTACGCCATTGACGCTCGTCTCTTTTTGCCTTCCTTGATTATACGAGAAAGCTTTATTTATACGAGCATTTTTACTCAACTACCCGTGCTCCGACGGAAAGTTTTCAGCGCTCTAGGGTTTCTGCACATGATCACTTTCCAAACAAAGTTGAACAACAGCAACAACTAAAATAATTTTAATTATCTAACAAAGGCAACCAGAGTCATGGGGGAATGTGATTGTACACGACCCTTAGCGCCCCTGCGCAGGTCTGAATCAGCGCATCTACAGTGCCCGCAGTGTGGGGTATATATATATATATATATATATATATATATATATATATATATATTAAGATTAATAGCGTGAAATGTCAGTGTCAGAAAAGAAAGTCGGACTGCTGATACAATTGAGAGCAAGAATGCTGCCGTACTTGATATATTGCCTTTGAAGTGTCTACGCATCGATTCGCAAGCAGCTGCTGATCGCCTTATCGATGTTGTCAATTTTTACTATGCTACCGCGGCACTGTCAATAGGCCGGTTTGTCTAGCTCGGCTTGGAGGCCTAGGTGGGGCAAATCTAGATTTATTATAATGTCACGCTAGATGACGTATTCACCCTTCATCTTTCCCGTTCTCTTTTGCTCCTTCACTTCATAAGATCTTTACCGCATCACTTAACAGACAACGTATTTTGCGGAGCGTATATATATATATATATATATATACATATTTATATGTGTGTGGATTAATTTATTACTCGCTTGACATGCATACCTAAATACACATGTCACTCTTTTACATCAGGGTGCGCTCAAAGTAGTAGGATAAGCGGGCATGATTAGCTATCTATACTATACTATCTTTCGTTCCCCTACGATATTGGAATCGATGTGAGGCATATCTTTAATGCACTGACGACCGGATATGTTGAGCTATCTAGATTAATTCTCAGCAGCTACATTTCATCACCTATTCTAAATGAGCATTGCTCAAAGAAACAGAAATTCGATCAACAACAGAGATCGTACCGGCGACATCCTTGTAGTTGTCAATCATGACCACCCCCCCTAGACCATGCCGCAACATGATGAGATATAGGTTTCACCAACAACCTGTGTGACAACATGGCCTCTGACTTTGAGCGGTAAGGCTTATTGTACAGTCTCAATAAGCATCGCTCAAAGAGGCCACGCTACTGTTCACCGCAAGGTGCTTGGTTGAAATGACAAAATTTTATTTAACTCATAACGGGGTGTTAACAATTATTCCCCAGCAAACGTGACGACAAACTACACCAGCCCTAGGTCCAGGCCTGGTGTCGATCACCTGAACAAGGTACCAAGCACCGCCGTGGCGTTACGACGTTGTATATCCAATGACAGCCTTTGCCGGAAAAATTTACCAGCGCGCAGGTCCCCCGTGGCCAATCTTAGACACTTGCATATCTTAGTAATAACTCCTTCAGTAATTTTACCTGAGCCCCCTAAAGTCGCAAAGGCAAAAGGTCGAAAATTCATAGAGTCTCCGATAGATGCATACTTCTGACACTTGTTTTTTTCCGCCTGCGAAACAGCATAACCATCCTGGGTAGCGCCGTGACTGACCATTGAAAGTGCTAAAGAGTCAGTCACGGTAGCATCCGGTAGCAGACGAGTGTCTTGCCACTCTCAAAGGCTGTTAGGGTCATCTCGTCACATCGACGGGAGTCGTCTGTATACAAAGCTGCGGGTTCGAGAACACACGGGTAGCCAGAAGACCTTAGAGCACGGGCTAGGGTATCATTCAAAGCAGCGTGTCTCGTTCTACGACCTAAGCTGCGGATGCAGGATAAGCCATGGTGCCCTAGGGGTGAGACCTTCTCGCCACAGCTGTATTCATGTTCTTCGACTAGAGGGAAGACGAAGACCAACACAGACCCTGACGACGTAGTCCTCTAAGAGAGTTCCAACGGGAGCACTCGGTAGAGCATTGAGTCATGCACCAGCACCACTAGATTAAACTGCTTGAAGCCGTGCTTTGTTCACCTCGTCTTGTGCTGAATTGAGGAGATTAGCTAGTTGCTTATCCTCCAACGGCGCGGTCCAGCTTGCCTGGGAAATCGGATTATTCGGAGGGGCTGCTCCAGTGCGTGCTAAGAGACACGTTCCTTAGAATTTTCTAGTACAGTACGTAAGCGTTCGACAGCTGAGGAATATAGTATCCTTAACGCCCTTTGCCAGGCACTAGACATTGAAGCAACCACCGCGGGACCTGTGACCAAGGCAGCGTCTGGAATGCCTAGTCCTCCTTTTGCCCCAGGCAGAAGGGCTTGCCTGCAAGCCGCCTCTGGTAAAATGAGGTTAAGTAAAGAAGACAGGGAGCTCAACGTGTGGGTATTCAATTTTTCTAAGAGAATTATACCTTGCGTTAAGTCAATCCCACGGAGCAGGTGGTTTACCCGTGCTGTCGAGAAACAGGACCTTAATAAGAACAATGCCCTGTGTGCACCCAAGAGGCTCAAGCGACTTGAGGACGATTTTAACTTATCCACCCAATCAGATAACCGTTCTTTTTTCCCGTCGTCAAGAAGTTGCACGCCTAATACGGTAAGGTTGGTCTTGTTTGTTCTGGAAGAAGGTCGGTTATAAGTCTGACCGAGGAGTCGGATATTGATGATCCCAACACGAAGAGTTCGCATTTTTGTGGATTGAGGCACAACCCGCTTTTTGTTGCAAAATCCAGTATCTTCTGAATATCACGGGCTACCGTTACAGGGTCACTAGCTAACACGCCATCATCCAAGTACCATGGCAAGACAAAGCAGTAGAGGGCCTAATGGGTCGCCCTGCTGCAGGCCCGACTCTGAGAGTATGACGTGGTCCACCAACAGCAATTGAGTTGGAATTCTGTATGCCTACATAATGTAATGGTACAGGTTAGGCGCGTGTGAGACCACAGCCCTTAGAAGATGGTCACGTCAAACGCTGCTGAAGACATTTGAAAGTCTAGTTTGACCATGACTATGTCTTCTGACCTAGATTGAAGATAGGCTCGTGTGGAATGGATTGCAACTTCCGTTCCGCTTCTAGTAGCAAAGCCGAGTTGGTGTTCACCTATTGCTTCTTCCATTTGCGACGCATTTTTCCAGGTACTTATATAAAATACACTCGTAGCCTGTAGCAATACTACGAATGTGCTAAAATGCTCACTGAGGAATATTTTTACCAACTATAGAGTACAAAAGTGGATCTATATATATTTCTTTTTTGGAATACCTTCATTTGGAGTTATTGGGCTTTACGAGAAACAAGTCTTTGGCATCGCGATCAATCCAACAAATCACGATACATCAGAGTCGCAAAACATATCCATTACTCGCCGATATACATAAAATATATTTGTAAAAGGTGTGTATAAAAAATATACGAAAGCGTATCGGCAATTTCAAGTAGTTTGAGTTATAAAAACGGAAAGAAAACTAGTAAGATCTTTTTTGCGTTTGTTTTGCGTAGAAGTGTTATTCATGGGCTACACACAGGCCAAATTTCACGCAGGTGTTTATTTATTGAGTTGGTTTAAAGAAGTGAAGAATACGAGATTCAGAAATATTTAAGAAGCAGAAAATGTAGGATTAACGAACCTGTATTTGGTTTTATGTAAAAACCAAATCATATGTTTAAAAGTAGTGGAAATGCTTATGGCGATCAAGCAGTTTCCTGAAACACTGTCCAATAGAAGAATTCAAAAGAAGAACCGCCGTAAAAGTCGTAGTAACAGCAGAGATCCTGGAGGTGCAGACAGGTCCGTAATCGGATAGATACACGGCCGGCTAAGTCAATGTTTGTTCACGTAGTGGTTCCAGCTGTAACGGCACAACTGAGCCATGACGGTTCGAATAAGGCTGCGGCATCGCGCACGAAGGACGTCTTCTCACTTCTTCGTCAAATGTTGTTGTTTTGTTGTTCTTGCTGTTGCTGCTGCTGTCATTGCTATTGTTGTTGTTGTTGCTGTCGCCGTCGTCGTTGTCGTTGTTCATGGTGTCTTTATCATCGTCAAGGCAGTCGCTAGTTATTATATTCCGCGTTGACAGCGCAACTACAGAAGCAAAACAGGGTTAGATAAGCATGTGTCCATCAGCAGCATGTGTCCATCAGCAGCATGTGTTTTCCATTGACTGAAAAGCAAAGTCCCGTATGCCTACATGCATATGTGAGCGCATGCATGCGTCTATACAAACAGATGAACGGACAGGCAGCTCGACAGACAGACAGGTACGTCTAGATGTTCATCAGCAAAAAGCGCCTGGATGAACATGAGGAAAGCCTCTTGATAGATAACAGTGTCATTCGCACCTCGACGCAGAACGAACGAAGAGCGGTGCCTTGACCAGACCAATTTAGGTTGGGCCGGGGCGACCACAGGCAAGCAATTGCCGGCCCATAGGAATACTCCTGGCAGCTGAGGCGAGCCAAGCAGAACCGCGTAGCGTTTTCTTCTTCAGAAGGATTTTGCAACGACGTTTCAAACTAGAGTTTCTCTCATCTTGAGGGCAGCGTCATTTTTTTAAGATTGTTGCAGTTCCGTCTCCTTCGCTCACTTTGTCTCTCCTTGCATGATTGGGTTTGCCCGTTTTTTGCTTTGGTGTACGGCGTTATCGCGTCTCTATAATGCGTTCACATAATTTATTCTCGTTTTTTCTAGGTGTCTCTGAGTGTGCAGATGTGTGCACGGGAATATAAAATTTCTGTCCATGTAGTAGTGTAATGTATATTAATTTATATGAGCAGCAGCAACAAAATTGACAAATACTGGGTATACTTTACCAGTAGTCCTCCAGGCGAAGTGTATTGCGATGGCCTGCGTAATAACGACGTGCATGAAGATCTCCAGTGAGACAAGAGGGAGGTGGACAGCTTAACACCAAGGCCGGCCAGTGTAAGCAGAAATTCTAAGCAGTAAAACAGTTTTTATTGCATGTTACTTGCTGTAGTTGCTGCCGCTACGCTACTGCTGCTGCTAGTTGCTGCTGCTGTCGCCGCAGTGATTGCCAGTTTTGTTTGTCCAATTGTTACCATTACTGGTATTGTCCCGTATGTTATTTTTGCCGTCTTTGTTGTGTCGTTGTTGTTGTTAATATTGTTGTTGTTGTCGTCGTCGCCGTTGTTGTTGTTTCTATTGTTGATGTTGTTGTTATCGATGAGTTTTCTATTGCTGATGTTGTTGTTGTTGTTGTTGTTGTCGTCGTCGTTTAATTCTAGACCATCTTCCGTCCCCTACAGACTTGGCACTCTCCGTTAGGTATATTTTCAACGCACCGAGGGCCGGACATGTTGAGATATCTAGGGTTTCCCCAACAGTCCTTGTGGCAGCATGGGCGCTGACTCTCAGCGGTATGATTTATCATCTATTCCCAATGAGCATCGCTCAAAGAAAATTCAATCAACAACCGAAGGGATCGAACCGGCGACACCCCGGTAGATGACAACCATGACTAGCGCACTAGTCCCCTAGCCTACGCGGCCACAGGCCGTCTCTACTACTACTACTACTACTACAACTACTATAAAATGTACCCCTCTAACGGTTGTTACTACTGCTGCTTGTACGCGACCACTACGAGAGAGCAGTCGCCCCAATTGCTGCTACAGCCGCTGGTGCTAATACGGCGGGTGTCTTCTTCTAGTGCAATACAGTCGTACGGTACAGTGTGGGCTTCGGGGGCAAAGCTGCAATGACATGCACGCGCATGTGTGTGTTTGTATGTTTGTTGGCCGAACGCCGGCTACTACGTCACCTTGATCTCTGCCGCGGCGGCAGACTTCACTTCACTTCACCTCACTTATTCTTGCTTCACATCAGAGCAAGCGGCGGCGGCGGCGCCGTTGTTGCTGTGCTTCTGTGTGACAATTCTGTTTTGCATGTCTGCCTGTCATACCTTAGGCTTGCTACGTTTATGCTGCTTGGTCGTATCAGCTTCAGCGTTTATTGTGCTACTTCGTTCGGGTTCGGGGATGGCGTGTGTATGCCAGACTCGGTCCGGGGGGGATGATCCCTACCTGAATCTAAATGTATCTTGATATATCTTCTATTCTTCTCTCTCTCTCTCTCTCTCTCTATATATATATATATAATCCTCTTTCTCTCTATATATATATATATATATATATATATATAAATCCTCTTTCTCTTAATATATATATATATATATATTTCTCGGTCGCTTCCCGACTTCCTCTCTGTTGTATGTGTGTGTGCCCCAGGTGACACTGATTCAAGTTCATCGGTGACCCATTGTTTAGTCAGTCTTGTGTCGGTAATGTTATTCGCCCTGATGATTTCTTCTTAGCCTTATTCACGCTACTCTCTTGCTCGCCTAGCTGCAATAAAATACTCGTAAAAAAAAATACTCGTTTATTAATATTATTATTATTATTATTATTTCGCTTGCTGATCCGCGCTAGTTGTCGCGCAGGTGATCACGCCTGGGAGTGGGCACGTTGGCCAATTCAAGACATGCCATTAACGGGACCTCACTATTGTTGTTACACTAAAACATTAAAAATAAGTTGCATTGGCCGCTACTTTCAGCAGCAGCAGTACAGCGATGGTATAGTATAATATTAATCGCTCCGACCCTACATCGGCAGACGAACCACCTCCCCCCTCACTGCAACCGTACGTTGGCAAAGACGACGACGGCAACAATAAGCAACAAGCAGGAGGTTTCCTTTACGGTTTTCACTGACCTGTGTGTGCAACGCATGCAGTAAAACAACAACCACAACAACAACAACAACAACAACAACACCAACACCAACACCAACATAACACCAACATAACACCAACAACACCAACACCAACAACAACACCGATCCACCGATAATGACGTCGACGATTATGACGATTTCTTTTGTGTTGCTGATCAATAGTACCAATACCATTAGCAACAATAAAACAATAACATCTGTTGCGGCTGCAGCCACAGCAAAAACAGAAACAAAAAGGGCAACAACAACAACAACAACAACGACAGCAGCAGCAGGCGAGCTGCCTAAAGAAGGAAGAATAGGCATCATCTCACCATGCCGAGGGAGACGGTACTGCACGTACGTGGGGACCATCACCACACAAAACAACTAGTGAACCCCCCAACTGCTTACTCCCGCCCCGTTGTCCCCAACAATCGTCCGCCGCCAGCAGAAGACGATCAGTGACCATTCTGTTACACTGGGCCTAATCAGATCATACATACACACACAATCAAGCGCTTAAAACAATAAGCACGCATGCATAAACATCTTCGTTTGTGTTCGTCTGAAGATAGTAGTGGTCGTCAAGATGGCAATGCTGATGCGGATTTCTTCTGTTCGGGTTTCTGTAAAGTTGTATGCGTCAATCTGAATACAGGGTACGGCTAGTTGAAAAGCACTACGAAGAGGTAGAGAAGAGAAGTGTGCATATATATATATATATATATATATATATATATATATATATATATATAATTACAGAACGAAGAAGAGAAAAGGGCAAGGTTACCAAGTTATGCATCTGCGAAAAAAACGTGGGAAACAACAGTCGTGTCCTGCTTGGCTTCAAGCCCGAAGACGAGAGAGGCCAGTACGCTCGTGTCGTCCATACATAATATTAGCTTGTCCGTATCATCATCCCTATCATCATCATCATTATTCTTATTATTATCGTGGCCGCGTATTGTTTTAAGGCTGTGTAGTTTTGGTAGTGAGTACTTAAAAGTCTGCATATGTTCTTGCCATCGGCATACGGGTTTAACAGCAACAGCAACGATAGCGATGACTGCGATGCCGACATAGTGGACGCGAATCGGGGGTGAGCGATCCAAGAGGTGCATCTCTTCACGTATTCGAGCGGGAAAGGCCGCTGAGCGACGGCGCCTAGGACCTCACAGAACGCCCATTGTTCCGCCTACTCGGTTCGTGCCAGAAAAAAGACATCCCGGGAGGTTAACGTCTTGATGTGCGTTTGCGTTGTTGCCCAATATCTGTTGGTTCATTTTGCCCTAATCCCTCACCCGGCCTCCGCCAACGACAAATGGCATTAATCATACCAAAAATCTTACTTATCTTTACGACTATCCTTGGCTGTCAGCACGCATGTAGCCGGACAGTAGGTAATGCTTCTATTTTTTCACGCACGGAACTGCCGGTAGTCGCCGTAAAAGGATGGGAAGCTTAGAGGATGTCAACGGTAATTAGCTGGGCACTAATTGCGTATGAAGGTGTCAACCGACGAGACGTACGAAAACACTTAGGTTTCCTTTACGGTCTTCTCTTACCTGTATGTGCAAACATGCAGCAAGTAAATTATAATATATATAATATAATAATATAATATATTTTATAAACTGTGGTTATAAAGAAGACAGTTACAAACATTTCATAGTCGTGATTGTAGTAGTAGTCGAGTCTTAATTAGAATCCTGCTAGTAATAAAACAGCAGCAGCAACAACATCAGCAATGTCAGTATAGAGCGTGCAATAGATGCATGAAGCTATCAGAATCATTTGAAATAACATGAACAATTTGATTTCGCATTACTGAAAGCCCACTGGATGCGCTAGCCGTGAAGTTCGAGGGCCCATGGTTTATACCACGCGCGATGAGAAAAGTGCTAACGGGCTGTCACTTTTTCTGGCATTGTTTTAAAATATCTTACAACTTATTTTTACAGGCAACTCCGCCTGAAATTGATCGAGAATGCAATCAACCAATGACAAATATCTGCTGAAAAATTAGTATACAGCTTCAACAGCAGGTAAATAAAGCTAGGTTTTCTCGCAAAGCCTTGCTTTTGCTGTACGCAGAAGAAGCATGTTTACCAACTAATATTTGTAAGCCAGCACTTGCTTGTAGCAAGCGGCGACGCACACAATATATATATATATATATATATATATATATATATATATATATATATATATATATATATATATATATATATACAATGATTTATTATTTATAATCATTTACAATACATTTGCACACTCGGCAGTGCTCGCCTTAATATATATATATATATATATGCATGTTACAGTTTATGGTATATAAAATGGCGGCGTGGTCTAGAGGACTAGTCATAGTTGTCATCTACCGGGACGTCGTCGGTTCGATCCCTGTTGTTGATCGAATTTTCTTTGAGTGATGCTCAAATAAAAAATAATAATTTAATAACCATACCGCTGAGAGTCAGCGGCCATACTGCCACAAGGACTGTTAGGGAAACCCTAGATATCTTAACATATCTGGCCCTCGGTGCATTGAAGATAAACCTCAGGTTAAGTTCCAAGCCAAGTAGGGGACGGAGAATAGTCTAGAATATATATATATATATATATATATATATATATATATATGCTTTTATTTTTTAATTAACCTAAAAACTATTAGGTTAATTTTTTACACTACTCAGTTGTGGAAAGGCCGGCCATCAAATACCTCATAGAAACTTGGTTTGGTCGTATATATAGGTTTATGTCCATACGAATTTACGCATGTGCGCACACGTTCATATATAGTCCTTTATACAATAATTTCACGGCGAAAATCAAAGAGGCGTTCCCACGTCATAAGCTTCCCACGACCCGTTGACCGCCTAAGAACGGTCCGCGGCGGGGAGGGGGGCTGATTAGAAGGAGGGGGGAGGAAGAGCAAGGACACCAAGGTCATGCAGTTCGAGACGGTCTGGCTGGGACGGGTCGCAGATGTGGGAAATAGCATAACCCGTGCGTTTGCTCTGAAACGTCTGATGAGGCAAAAAGCCGCCTGCCACTGGATGGATAGTTGGTCTTTGGCATCCAAAAACGGCGGACAAACAAACCTAGCAGAAAATCAACGCCTCCAGCTAGACCGTCACTGGGATCTAGCGACTGTACCGACCAGACGTCTGGCGGCTACGCGGCGAGATTAGTCGTTTGTCAAAAGCTCGCCTCCCTTCGCTCTACATCATTGCCAAGCTCTGCCCCCCCCCCCCCCCCGCATGTAACCGGACATAGCCCGTGAACAATAGAATAGCCCGCCAACGGTCGACAATTCAATTAGAATAAATTGCGCTTGCAGATTACCTACTACCTCGCCTGTATGCCGGCACACGGCTTTTTGTTGTTTTCTGTGTTGTCGCTCCAGAAACGTACGTACGCCTGATACCCTGACGTGTGTATATGCATTGTGTATGGGTATCTCATTCATGAACGACCGGGGGCAGGGGGAGGGAGGTGCTATAGTAATTTGTGCTAAACGCTGTACAATTTGTTTGTGCTAATTATTGTGTCACCATGTAAACCTGTAGGTGTGCACATGCATATATACATGCCTATGGTTATATATATATATATATATATATATATTTATAAATGCATGTTCACCTCATATTGGATACGTTTAAACTGCTGTATGAAACGCTGGATTAGTCTAGGCTATTTTCTCCCCGCACTGCCTAAACATAATAATAATAATAATAATAATAACTAGGGTTCTGAGGAGCTAGAAACTCATCCTCACTCCGTTCAATTGCCTTCACAATTTTAACAAATTAAGTAGTGTGAAACGGACAGTTTTCGGGCATTGCCTACTTTTTCGTAAAGAGAAACAAGTGCCGTCCGTACTGTTTTGTTTATTTGCGCTGTAAAAGTGCCTGGTGCGTCTGTGGCTACTGCCGCATGCAGGACCACACCAAAGGTGTAAAGCATAAAATAAGTCTAAATTTCCGACTTTCTGTCTTGCCTGTTCGATATGGCTTCCCACTCTCAGAGGAAATATTGGTAGAGTACAATACTTCAGCTTAGTCGGGCAGTTTCAGCAGCTGATGGACAGCCATTCTTAAGGCACACAAAGCCGCCTCTTGCTCCCATCGTTCAAACAAAATGTACATGCTTCATATATAATGAAAATACCTCTCCTGCCAGTCGAAATTCGCCTGCATGAAATTGTTTCATGCTCTATCAAGACCACGCATCCCGGAATACCGAAGAGCCTTACTGCTGAGGAGATGGAGTTTTCGGACATTACATTCGCACTGCTTCGTTTGTATGCATATTGAATGCCGTTCCCATGTAATAAACGCGAGGGCCAAAATACGGAACAAAGTTGACAAAATCCAGTTGTTGGCCGCCGCGGCGTACAACGTCACTAGCGGTATTCAATCGACATACACGGTTAAAGTTTATGATTTTGATTTTTCTTATTTATTTATGTATTAATCTTAAATCCTCTGGATACCTAGATGAACACCTTGACCATAGAGGCAGTGCGCTTGATGACACCCAGGTTTTGGTGTGCGGCCACGATACTATCAAGCAAAACAAAACCACCCGCGTAACGGTCCGAAGGCTCAAGGCGGCACGCCGCTGCCATTCGAATTCTAACGGCTGCTCAGTCAAAAATTTGAGGTTGCAACGTTTGATCTACAAAGTCGCGCCAAGAGTAATTTCAACAACTCATCTCGCCGACAATGAAAACGGCGTTTTCTATTTGAACGACACGGCCTGAAAAGTTGACAGCCACAGCATGGAGCAAATGGAGGACAGCCGACGGAGACAAAAGGAGCTACGCAAAGGCGGAAGCCTTACAAGCGGTTGGGTTGGCCGTCGCCAATAGCACCCGTATCGAGCGACAAAGCCTTTCCTATACAGCACTTTGGCTTGTCCTGTGACGGAGTGGCCAACCAGCGAATAACAGGAAAAAAAGGCGTCTGCAGGATTGCATCTAAATGCACGGGACCACCGATCTGGGATGAGGTTCGATGATCGCTCGCTTCTTATGAATTGCTCGCGTGTGGACTAGGATATCGTGGTGGTGGGTGAGACCTGGTTTGATTAGCCTGACGCCCCATTGTATAACACACTAGGCTATTAGGTTGAAAATTCGCCGCCCTGCATTTCATGGCTATGTCGTCAGGGTGTACTTCAATGAAGTCCGGTCAGCCGGCTCTCTGGTTTTCTCGTGGGTATCCTACATGACCATGTGCCAACGACTGGAGATCTGCCCTGTGTACTTCTGGGTGACACAAACCTTGATATTTAAGGTAACGGTGCTGTAAGCACTGAATACTGTTCGGGGCTTTCTAGCAAGGGCATTGAGCAGACGATCAATATCATCACTCGCCGCATTCGTGCATAGACCATGTCGATATTGCCAATTGTAAGCAATATCTCCGTCTCCTTTCGTTCTTCGTTAAAACGGCCTTTTTCGACCATTACTCAGTAGGAATTATACTGACGGATAACAAGGCATCTTAAACGTCGTTAACGACGAAATTTTCCGTTCGTCATTAATGGATTAGCACACGGTCCGCAGATGATAAAGAGGTGTCTTAGAGATTGCAGGGGTTGTACAAAGTAGAACTGAAAGTGGCTAAGGATACCTACTACGAAGAGCAGTTTGCCGCTGCACGTGACCGCCCTGCTATGTTCTTGAGTTGCCTTAATAGAATCTGTTGCCGTGGCAAAACGTCTGGAGCGGTTCTAAGTCGGTTACTGGTCGAAGACAGGGAGCTGGAGGAAGTTCAGGAGAAAATGGACGCGCTAAATGATTTTTTCCCATCTATCGGTACAAAAACTACATCCGTGCTCCCCACTCAAGACCAGATTGACAATTTCTCTTGAACCTATGAAACTCTAAGCCAAACGCATTTTTATTTAGTGCTACCACAGCTCACTGCGAACCCCTGTTAAAGACGTAAAGACAAACTTACTTGATAGCAGGAGAAATGTGCCAGGTAAATTTTACTCTAAATTTATTGACATATTAGCGGCTCCTCTGGCTGTCGTATTCAACATTTCAGTTTAAGCAAGCGTATTTCCAGAATGCCTCAGGACGTCTGCGGTGACTCTACTATATAAAGGTGGGCCGAAGGGACCAACCTGGTAAATATCGCTTGATATCTTTTGTGTCTTTCGTCTAAAACATATTTAAAAAGTTTGCTAAGCAATAGCTGAAAGGCCATTTAAACGATTTAAACATCTTCTCTAAAAATCAAGTTTAAACGACACCTTCTCTTTCAGCTGAAGAACGAGTAAACACGTGACTAGTAGCGAAATGTTCTAAACTTATATTAGTATATAATTCCTAAACCTATATTGGGCTAGTTATATAGTTTTAAACTTTCACTTTTAAACAACTCACTATCGTGCAATAAGGTGTCCTAAGAAAAACAATGCTGTTACACTCACAAAGCAGCACTCACAACACAACTCTACCAGCAGTGATGAGGGGCTTAGTTAATGCGCTTGGCGCAATCAATAAAGACTGTATACAGTGAATCGTTGGGTTGTGCCACAGACCGCTCGATTTCTGACTGACGCACGTGGATTACAACACGAGTTCCTTGGCCATTTGTAGAGTCGAATGGCTTCGGCAAAAGGGTCTGTTCAGCCGCATGCTCAATTTGCTCAACAACCAGCATAAGGAAAATAATTATCTTTAATGTTTGCTATATTGTGAATTGCTCAATGATTGTGATTTGTTTCGAATACCTTTGAGCATGGTCTCCTGGAGAAGACAATATATATATATTTATATATATATATATATATATATATATATATATAAGGCGAGCACTGCCGAGCGTGCAAACGTATTGTTAATGATTAATAAATCATTACAATATTTTCTCTCTCTATATATATATATATATATATATATATATATATATTTCCTCACGCTAATACCAAGAGGTAAAGAATGGCTATCAGAACTTAGTTAGATAACTTCAGATTTCATACGAAACTATTTACTAGCATTTTGGAAGAACATTTTGACCTTTTCGATATCTGGATGATACTGTGTCGCATCCAATCGGATTCTTAAAGTAACCGTTGCTGCATTGAAGATGACGTGCGCATTGTCTCTAGATTGGCGCCATACATCACGCAGGTGGGATTTCGTTCCGGCTCAGACCAAAGCACTTGGCTTCTGGCACAGAGCCAGCAGAGCCTATCCTTTTACCAACTTCTTGATCTGTACATATGCACGCGACGTCCATCATTGCGTGTTCCCTTCAGTGTCCATTACTTTGAGAACAAACTTTGGTCATCAGCAATCGTTCACGCACACTTGGCATCTGGCAAAGTTACGTATTTAAAGCTAGACCGGCCCATCTTCCCTTCGACGAGTTCGCAGCCGGGTGTGCCTAACGCGTGAGTGTGTTCACTTTTCGCCTCTAGACAGCGCCCTGCTTGTCTACATAATACTTTACTTACTACTACAATTCCATACCGAGATATTGGTTTGACCTCGTTAAGAGAACGGGCTCCCCCCGTACCTTGTGTAGGATCCGTATTCCTAAATATTAGATTAAGAACAGTTAGTTAAATTTCCTTCTAAGACTATCTAACAGTTTTTTTTCCAATTTGCTTTAGTTGGGTGCCAAAAGTATAACGCCAGCTGCGAATAACAAAGTAGGGATTGGAAATCGTGTCCTCTATCTATCGAATTTCCCTCGGGAGTTCACCGTACGCCCGGCTCCACTTTTTAGCAACTTAATGTCAAGTTCGCTCATGTTGAGCAGAAATAGGAACGGGCTAAGTGGGCATTTCTGAGGAAGGCCCATCCTCATCGATACATAGTCTGAGGCATATTCGCCGTGTGTCAGAATCACTCCGTTATCGACACCGCAGCGACAGCCGCGAAACGCACATACTACTCCACAGTCATTTCTTGTAACTTAATCTTAATAGCTCGATGCCACTAGTTACAGTACATACATTAGACTTTCCTCGTTGTTTATGTCAATAACCCGATTACATTTCGCCCATTATTTCAGTTCTGCTAACGCATTAACTCAATAACACAGCCGTTTTAGCGAAGTATGGGGTAATACAAGCATCACCGTTGAAAAGCGTTGTATCTCCCCTTGACCGAATACCCAATAGCCCTAAGGGTCTACATGCCGTTCACATAGTTTCGATTCGCCTCCCGTCGAAGTGCCACAGCGTATCTCGTACTTAAAAATGAGGCCAACATAGTTTGCCTGTGAGCTTCCGTTCACGGCTGCGCTTGCATTTGGCTGAAGTGCCGCCATGACACTTCTCCGAAGCGTCGTGTATGAGAAAAAAACGCTTGCTAGCTGCATTTAGTTGAGGTAACCCTTTTGCCTTATGGGAATCGGGCTTTGCATGGCTTGTTCGTTGTGCGCTTTTTGTGCCTCTATCACACGTGCTTACGCAACCCAGGTAAGTTAGAATGTAAGGTCACGTAAGCTAGGAGTCCAGCAGGTTTTTAGGAAGTTTGAGAGTCCCACACTACCCAGACCAAATGGTGTCCATTATGCATTCTTGTTTCCGGCCTCTTGTAAGGACCAAAAATGAAGAGCATGCGTTCGGCGGCTGCTTGAGAAGACGCTCTGGCTACCTCTGGACTTGCTGCTCCCGGCTCGGTAACGATTACTGTTCGGATTGACTTGCGGGATGTACTTGATTCTATACATATTGATCGACTTTGCAGCTGTGTGTATTGTATGTTTTCATTGCATAGATTTTGAAAATAAATTGTTTCCACAGTGTCTCGAATAACCTCTACACCCTTACAGAGTGGTCGGTCTTATCTAGGTTGTGGCGCGAGGCGTTCGGTTATAGCGAATCAACTAAATGATTTTACTTTCGTTGCATTGTAGAACGCTGTCCTCGATGTGGCGACGAGGGCGGATCGGAAAGTACTTTGAATTTTGCTGCCAGATATAAACTACGGAGATACTTTGGCTGGGCTTGCTTAGAAGCAAATAAAGTATACATTCTCTCAACTCGGAGCACTCTAGAGTGCTCCATATTTTGGTCATGGTCATATCAGGATTATTTAAGTTTATAGTTGCGGCACGTATTGGGGATTCTTAGAGGTGAGCCGCTGCGATTTCTGTGGAAGTTAGATATAAAATAAAACGATAAATCTTCTAGTATTATAGCCACAGAAGATTTATACGAACGTACTATCTGTTCGAGTTTGGCAATTAAGGTATTTATGTGCTTTTGATACGTTAGTGAGGGGCCAAGAGTTGCAACCAAGCATTATAATAGAATGCCTGTTGTATATTTTGTATGTACAAAATAGTTCATGTTATAACTATACATCATTATGTGTTGTCCTGCCATGAAACTCTCTGAGGGAGCATACGAGATGATGAAACCCGTAAACAATATACCTGGTTTAGACGTGCCTGTCAATGCAGGCCACTCCGGCCCACAACTAAGGAGACTTAAAGGCGTCGAGCGCTCTTACCTCCGTCGCTGACTCCGTGACTTTGCGTCGCCACTCTCGTCACCCCCAAGGACAAGTAAAATGGCTCCGTTACAGGCATACGCAGCCTAAGCCGAAGCATCGGCGCACAGTCCGATAATACACACACGAAGCGGTGTCTCGCCCTGGTTGAAAGACAAGGTACTCGCTTCATGTAAAGTAAAAACACTTTTCAGGAGAAAAAGACAAATTCGCTTGAGATAAACTATACGTCAACTTTGGCAGAGTCTTTAGCATAAACAAGCGCACTGCCGTACCGACAGACAGTCGCCGTAGATCTCCAATTTCTCCGTAGAGAGCTGTCAGTGCCGAATGCCATGAATACTATCCTCGATGTGTGCCAGTGAATGACGTTCCCTTATAGTGAACCTGAGGACCCAAGTATGGGAAAGAGTTTAAAAACTCGAATGGCCTCCCACGGCAACGAACAACGTCGCTTGCAGCTAAAAATCCTCCGCGACAAAAATTAATGGTCGCGCCCTGGGCTTACGTAAGTTTATTTCCAGCCCTTCTTGCGTGAGATACGCCTCGACTAGCGGTAATGCGCGAGATAGCACAAATGTTACGGCAAGCAACAATAATGTCATCAGCATACACTACTACCACGACATGTTAAAACTCTTGGCGCACGTATTGAACAAAATCGGCCAGAAGCAGCGTAAACGAGATGCAGCTAAGTGGATTTCCTTGAAGAGCCCCAACATTCTGCGTTAGCTCAAGCACGCCGCTCCTTCCCTCCACCAACAGCGTGTCATCGTCGAAGCAACTATAAACTACTCGCAGAAGGGCACCTATGCCAATCTGTCCAAAACAGTCGATCATAAGATCGCGCGGAGCATTGTCAAAGGCTTTAATGCAGTCAGAATCAAAGACCGCATGCAGGCGGCCTCTTGGATGAGACACTGTCTTTTGAAAACCCACTTAAAATAAGTTTAAGTTTGCCATTTGTATACTGAACATCGCTAGTCAGAGTTAGAAGAAAAGTATGTTAAAAAAAATGTTATGGCAATATACACGATAGCCTTTAGCTCACCAGCTTTTAGAGGCGAGTTAATATGGTTGGTGAGAGGCTGGGGCTAAAGAAATCGGAAACGTTACGAGCTGTTTATGGTGATCAAGTAGTGTCCCGAAGCACTAAGTTTACATGGTACTGTCAATTTCGCGACGAGCGTGAAGAGCCCGATGATGCCCCCGATTGGGGAGGCCTTCGACATTAATAACACAAAAAACGTTGACAAAGTTCGTGATATCGTTCTCAACAGTCGCCGAATTACTTCTAGGGAAATAGCCGAGGTATTAGAGATATCTCGTCGATTAGTTGACCTATATTTTACGCTTCAGAAAGCAGACTGAAAAGCTTCAGAAAAATGCTAGAAAGCTCCAAAAAAATCTGAAAAGCTTCAGAAAAAAATGCTAAGTTCCCAGCAAGTTAACGCCCGTCAGGAAATATTCTTATTAAACCTTCAGGCAATAGCAGAAGACACTGGATTGCTTCAAAGAGTTATTACAGGAAACGAGTCATGGGTGTATGGTTACGACCGAAATCCAATTCTCTCAGTAGGTGCTTCCAAAGAGAGAGTTGATCGAAGAAATTCAGACAAGGCCGATCCAAAACAAAAACTCTATTTTGTTCAACTACAAGAGAATCATCTTCCACTAAATTTTGGCCACCTGGCTCTGCGATCAATACATAATACTAGTGCAAAGTTTAAAGAGTCCTGAACCATGGACAATTAACCCTCTTCTTCATCACGACAATGTACCGGCACACACATCGTTACTGATTTTGCATTGTTTGATGAAAAATTAAAATCCTTTATTTTCGCAATATTCTTGCGATTTTTTCATTTACCCACGGATTTAAATCTTTTTGAAGGGACGACGTTTCGAGATAGAGAAGAGTCCGAAAGACTCGCTGAATCTTTTTTTCGAAGAAGGTATCACAGGTGTATCGCAGCGGGCGGGAGCTGATTTGAGGGAAATAAAAACACTCTAGAAGTTTAGATATTTATTTGTTTCTATAAGTTTGCCACTAAGTCGACAGTATCCGCAGCACGATTTCTAGGTGAAAGCTAGGAGCAGCCATGGCAACGAGGTATTAAAGGAGAAAGAAGCCTTAGGAAGGTTCAGGAGGAGAGCAAGAGTCTACTATACTAGAAGATCACGTGACTTTGAATAGTACGGATTTGCAGATGTTGGGACCAAGCACGTCGAACGTTGGGGGAGCCCGTACGTAACCCCGGCCAAACATCAGAGAGTGGAGTTTTAGGGGTGTGGGTGCGTTTAGTGGGTATGGGTATCAGCGGGCTAACATTCATCTGCTGGAGTCGAGTCTCATACTGCTCGAGATAATGAGACTCTTCTCATAACCTACTTGCAGCAATAGTATGTAACAGTATTTAACCCTTCTTCATAAAAAAGTAAACACTATAAAATAATCTAAAATTTGTTTTAGAGTTTATGCAAATAATATACAGGAATTCTAAGTATTTAACTTACATAAATAAGACATAGACGCTTGTTTTATGAAAGGTACTGATTTTTGCTAAAGTTAAGCATGCAGCACGAATGAACGAGAAGTTTCCTTTGAAGAGCCGGGTTATCTTCCGTAGAACTGTATTGTATGCTTTCAGCTGGACTATGACTTAAGCAATTTTTCTGATGCATTGGCTGACTACAGGCTTCATTTTATGAGTCTGCGACTTTGCAGACAAGCCATAACCCAGACCACCAGGAATATGCAAGCCAAAGTCCAAACTGCATTGTGCAGGATTTTATTTCGCATCCAACGGCCGATTCCTATCAGAAGATTACATTCGGACTTCTAAACTAGTTTACATCTGAACCAAATATTCATGACCGTCTTTCCTGCCAACGAGCGTCCGTCAGTTCGTTGCCGCCAGCGACAGTTTGGCCGAAACTGTAATTACGATGCTGCATCCGTATGCACAGGCTTAAGAACTTGCTCAAACTTCCGCAGTGCGCGGCGTCCGTAGCCATTGTGCAATTCCTGTTTTTTGCTATGCCAACCTTGGAGAACAGAAGGAGTATGCACGAACAATTCTGTAATTAGTGCTGCAGTCTGAGATGGTATCAACCGCCATGGCCTTTAACGCCACGAAGGCCGCTATAGGTGACCACCGGCAAAAAAATCTTACTTGGTGAATACAAATAGGATCTGGCAATGACTGTCACGATAATACATATATATATATATATATATATATATATATGCTGAGCTCGGTCATACAGTAACTGCTATAGCAACCAGATTAGGACGGCATAAGAGCACCATCAGCAGGTTCTTACACCCTGGAGTGAACCAAAGGTGCAGATCTAACAGTGGGCGTAAGCCAGTTTTGACTATTCGAGATCGGCGAAGGATCATATAGTTGGCTACTCATGACCAAATGTCTTCTTCCAGGATCATGACTACTTTGGGAGTGCCAGTGCACCGATCCACAGTGTACCGAGTGTTAAGTTCTGACAAAAACGTGCGATACGCGAAAAGGAAGCTTATGCGGCGACTGCAACCGAAGCACATTGTCGCACGGCGTGAATTTTCGCATAGATACCAAACTTGGGATAACGAGTGGAAAAACATCGTCTTCTCGGATGAAAAGAAATTTAATCTCGATGGCCCTGACGGCTGTCAGTACTATTGGCACGACTTACGGAAGGAACCTAAATGGTTCTCGAAACGTGTGGCCGGTGGTGGCTCTGTGAAATATTGGGGCGCGTTTGGATATAATGGGAAGTGTGATCTAGTCGAGATTGTGGGCCGAAACAATTCTGACACATTGTCGGTTCCTAGTTAGAAGCCCACTTCAGAAGAATTGGGGGATCTGACGCAGTTTTTCAGCAAGACAACGCCACGTTTCATACCTCGGCTAGCACTATAGCCTTTTTTCAAGAACAAGGAGTGCCACTTTTTGACTGGCCGGCATTAAGTCCAGACCTGAATCCTATTGTAAATCTTTGGGGACATTTGGTAAAGCAGATTTACGCAAATGGTCGACAATAATCATTTGTTGGACCTCAAAGAAGCTGTCCAGCAAGCATGGACTAATATTCCACTTTCGTACTTACAACAGCTCATTAACTCCATGAAAGACCGAGTTTACGATTTGATTCAGAAGAAGGAACGAAAAACCCATTTCTAGAATAAAATATGTAGTTTCAAATGAGTCATACAGCCCTGCTAAGAATCGAATACGCTGTAAAGCGGTATTTTTGCTAATATTTTGCAACACTGTTTTTTTCACACTTTTTTATTTTTTGTATGAACCGATGTTGAGATTGCAATGAAATCAACACTATACTTATGTTTCGTCATGTACATCATGCGCTTAAAATTTCAAGCCATTCAAATAAACCAAGCCGAATTTATCACAAAAAAACATGAGTTGCTATTTTTTTGCAACACACTTTATATATATACCTAACACATTAATATTTTTGTAAGTACTTAAGCATTATAAGATGCAGTTCCGATAATACACCACGTTGTCAATATACATATATATATATATATATATATATATATATATATATACGTATATATATATATATATATATATATATATATACTATATATATATATTTGTATATTTATATAAACAAATATACAAAGTACGTCTACAAAATTATCTGGCATACTTAGATAATAATTCTAGGCAAGAACTAGCACACATTAGTACTCTTTACTATACATCTCTACTTGCATACCTGTTTACAGCGGCGTACAGTGTCTGAGTAGCTTAGTAGAAGATTATTTCTGAAATATTTGTCTCTCCTCATTTGATTTTTAAAGACAGATAATAGTCTCTAGAAGCCAAGTGTTCCGGTCCAATATATATATATATATATATATATATATATATATTGTCCGAATTGTATCTAAATTTTAAAATGTGCATTTTGGTTAATTCTAAATAGTGTAGTTTCGTAAAGCAGAAACTATTCCTATTTTCATGTATCCAGGTCTCACACACCACATGTTACAATCTAGTCAGCTAGCTTCTTACATCTGACAAATCTGCAAGTACGCCTTTGCCAAATGGATCATTCTGGTAATGAAACAAAAAATCTAACTGATTGATAAACAAAATTACGTTCAGAGTAAGTTTTTTACAGTTCAGTCTAGCTCTTTGCACTTATAATCGAGGCGCAACAGCGCTGAAACTTGCACGTATAAAACTACTGGGATAAGTTTTATGTACTGTAACGTAAAATGTTACCCGTAGAAACAGGTCAAACTGCAGTGAACATTAGGAGCATTAACTGAACAAGACGAGAAACCCTGATGGATTGATAGGTAATTGACGACTTAGGGGGCCATCGAAACCTAGTGTTAAAACGTACAATATTTCCATTGCATATAGCAGTCGCAAGCCGTTCGCAGAAACATGCTGGTTGGTCAGCCGTTCGAACCCTGGAGTGAGTAACCATCTAAACAATATCCAATCATCTGGCGGAAAACATGGTAAATTATTAATGAGCTCCCAACAAAGGTCGTTTACCGTTTTCAGGATAAGACGACTACCGTGCTGCTTCTAACGCACTCAGGATATCTTCTTAATTTCCAAACATATTGACAGTTAAGGACCGTACTGTTTTTCACAATAATAAATAGAGGCCATACTGTGTTAATATATGCGTGTGTGCGGTCAAGTTAGTTTGCGTTACGCTTAGAAGTCACCTTCAAATAGTTAAATGCCCAAAAATGTTGTGCGGCCAACTTTAAATTATTGCGCGAGCTCTAGAGCAGCAACCATTGGACTCAACTGTGTATGCAGCTGAATGAAGAAGTTGGACCAGGATAATGAACGGAAAGGGTCTTGCGACCTTTGACGAGTAACGTTACTTTTGGCTTGTGGAAGATGATGACAAAGGTTGATCTAACTAGAGGTCGGATCAAATCTTGTTAAATATAAAATTTAAAGCTAGATTTTTATGTGTCCTCGACACATCGTTTTCTATTTTATTTTTCAATTCGGTTTAAATTACTCAAACTGAATATAATATACACATTATGTATATGGCTGTCCTTACAACCCTTTGTATTTCCGGCGAGAGAAAACCGTAGATATCTCAATATGTCCGGCCTCGGTGCATTAAAGGCATAGCACACGGTGAGTTACAAGCTCGTAAGGGACGGAGAATGGTCTAGAATTAAAGACAACCTCCTTAAAAGTGTTTTTAATTCTAGTAAGTGGTTGACAGCTTGACATGACATACGCAATTTTTGCTTGCACAGGCAAACAAATTAGTCTTTCAGTTTATTTTCAATGACAAAGCAAGAAAGCACCCACAACGTATATAGCGGCAATCATCTGTCAAGCTGGTTGAAATTCGCCAGCGTGAGGTGGTTCCATACTTTAGTAAAATCATACATTAAATCTGAAACCATTAGAAACGTAAAACTACTGAGCATGAAAGGCCAACTCAAAAAACGGACAGTCTTCAGACATCACCTACTTCCCCATAAGGAGAGACAAGAGCCATCCGTAAGCTTTGCGTGTATGCGCTGCGAACGTCGTTCCTGGGTAATGAGTCCGAAGGTCCATATATAAAAAAGAGTTAACAAACTTCAACGGTTGGCCACAGTAACGTCTAATGACTCTGGCATCCAATTGATCATTATCTTATATCAAACTTTAAGCTTAGGCTAGTATGCAAATAGACCAGAATTCTAAAATCTAAGGTTTACACTCCAATCTGTCAAAGAAAATAATAGATTTGTACGAAGTGCATTCGTATTGCTATAGTTATAAATTGAAATCGTAGGTGATCGTTTTAAATTGAAATCGTATTGTGATTGTTATAAATTGAAATTTTGACTTAAGCCACACCAAGCTCAAAAACGCGTTGGGAAGGAGCGATAAAGGCAAACGTGTCAAGGCGACCCGTGCTGTAAGTCTCACGGAGGCTTATACAGTGGTATATATCTCTTACATATACCACTATATATAGCTTATATAGTGGTTTATATATCTATGCGTTTACTTATCGTTCCACTTTACTACGAACTACAGACGGCGAATAACAAATCCAGGAAGAAGCAGAAGAAAAATTTCCAGCCTTTTCATCAACAAAAAAAAAAGTCATCAAAAACAACTACGTAACGCAACACCATCACTTTCGTACGAATGTAGTGGGCATTAAATCTGCTATTGCCTGAGAGTAGTCTTTTGGACGTGCATTTTTGGTCGTAATGGAAAAAATTACGATGTTGCACAAAAAAGCGTTAACGTAACATTTTGACTTTTTATGACTTTCCTTAATCTGGCTATTCGCTTTTTGCTACGCAAGCTAGTAATGTATACATACATATATATTGTGCAGAATTTTCCAAACACGCCGGTATGATCGGTTCCTTTGTGCGCTGACTGGTTCTCCCGCAAACGTAGATTTTGCACAACTATGTAGGAGAAAAAGACAGAATAACTGCTTTTATAAATTTCATCCTCACTCCTAAACAAAACGTTTTCCCGGTTCCACCCATTGGCAAAAATGATTTTCTCACCGAGTTTGACCATACCCTAGCGTTTTGGACACACAAATTGGAACACCCTGTATATATATGAGGCAAGCACTGCCGAGTGTGCAAATGTATTGAAAATGATTAATATCACAATATTTGCTATATATGCATATGTATATATATATATATATATATATATAACTAACAGCATACAGCCCATCGGTATGTGCGTCTAAGAGATATAAGAGCCAAATACAAACAGAAGCAATCAAAACGAGACAACAATAAAAATACGCACAACCGAAAATAACAACAAGGCAGGCAATAGGATACGTTTTGTTGTTGTTTACACTTTGATATGCCTCCTTTTCAAGTCCACGCACTTAATTGCTTTGTCAAGCAGCCGCTTAGTGGCCTCACAGGCTTCTTATAAAATCATCCTTAATACGCGCGCCCCTCATGTTGAATTATGAGAACTGAGCTAAAAATTCGACATCTCAATTCCGATCCAAAATGTAAACATTTAATTGTTATTTCGATAGTGGACATAACGCTTCTCAATCGTACTCGATGCAAGCGCTGCCAAACTAACGAAGGTAAAACATACACCCTGCACCGTGTCAAGGCCTAGTGCAGGCTGTTTCCGTCGTCGTTTCGTAGATAGCGCGCTTCAAATTTGCACAGAGAAATTAGTCCTACGACACATCAACAGTGAACGGAGTCTTGGCGGACATACGGCAATACGTTCGCACACTCGGTTTGCTTGAGTTTGCTCTACGGCAAAACGGAAGCAACTCTTCTAAACGGTCCTCCAAGCGTACTCACCGGAATGTTAACTTTTGCCCCTACAGCAACACCGACCCATACCCACATTACGGTCAAGTAGCTAGGCGTCATCCTAGATAAGGCTCTCTGAAGAACACACTACATATAAGCTATGCATCAAAGAAATTAGGTAAAGCCTCGGCGTCGCTCTCGGCATCGTCTCCCCTTGGCATCAGTAGTCGACAGCATTATGCTATATGCCGCGGCCCATATGAGGTGAGCGCATAACCGACAGGGATCGTCGTGATGCGTCCTCAGAGATGCAAAAAGACCTAGAGCTCTCAGCATCACATAAGAAAGTTCTAGGACACAGATCCTCTCTAAACAGATCCCGTAAAACCCGCGACTCAAAGAACGATCCTAAAGAGGTTACTTTATTAACGCCGAGAGAGAGAGAGAGAGAAAACCCACTAATCAAAATAGATATCTACGACGAGTAAAACCAGCGACGCAGCCAATAAGAGGGTCAATATTTATTGCGAAAAAAGCCACTTTTCGTACCCGGTAGATTCTATTATACAGCCTAGGTACTGTCTCGAACAGACTCGATGGCCGTGTTGTGGCTTAAGCCAAACGGCTGGCAATCTCATACGAGTTAACTCTGATAACCTTACCAGCAGCCCGGTCTTCTTTTCCTCTGTATACGCTTGCCCTATTTGTGATTTGTTTTTCCTATCCACACACCCAGCGTTCTCAACGTTCTAGCTAGACAGTAACCGTTTGACAATCAAGCTACTCGATGATCTCAGTTAAGTACGGCTTAATATCGAAGCACAACATGTACCATGAAATGTGAACAATTGCAGACGCAAATTTTGGCTCTTGGCTAGCTAGACGTGTTTAGATCGCCAGTAGCCTCGTGGTTTGTGAATCAAAATCCGTTTTAGAGCATATGCCATACGATAAGCCGTCGTCCTCAAGATAGGCTGTTTCTTACACATATTTGTTGTTTAGTCAGACTAGACCAAAAAACCGCAAATGCGAAAGGACCGTTTTCTTTTTGGTATTACTACTGTGATTAGTCTCACCCGCCTGAACTATATCAGAATTTTAAAGCGGCTGCACACACGTGTTTGAATACATACAGCATAATACAAGAGTGTATACATAAATACTACGCTCGAAACGACCCTGAAAGCCAGGCGCTAAAAGAAAATTTCCAGCTTTTAAAGCAAAGGGCAATGTGGGTTATGGATGGCTCACAATACAACAAACTTTAATCCAAAAAGGGGTTACACAAATCCACGAAAAGCATCACATACTCGAACTCGGCGGGCAGCTCGCCACGCTAACATGTGACTCACAACGGATACCAGATTCCACATAGCCATATAGCCACGCTTGCCAGCAGCTCTTCTTACAAACAGATTTTAAACTCGCTGAAGCAGAAATTGTCTTTGTAACAGAATGTAATCTATACGTGCATTTTAGTTTACAATAGTACTCAATGTCCTGTGAAATAGAAACTTTCCGTCGAAAGAGAAACAAACGCCGTCTATTGTGCCGGCTCGGTTGAATATATCCGTGTCGAATCTTATATATGCACCAAAAACGACGCCTAGATTGTCTCAGTGAGCGATAGAAGGAGACTTGGATGACGTACAGTAGCCAAAATTGATGACGTACAGTAGCACTGTACGTCATCCAATTTTGGCAACGGAAATAGCCAATCGGTTTGTTGCGTGTCACTCTGACTCGCAATCCTATAAATTGCCTCCGGAAGCTCAAGTCGATCATTCTCGTTGTGAACCTGACAAGAACAAAGACCGAACTAATGAGCTATGTGTAAGTCACCGTACGTTTACGAGATAGTACTTCATCCATATTATCTAAACCTACCAAAACCAGACAGCACAGCGAAGGCCGTGGACTTTTTAGGATAGAACGCTCAAGCGAAATCTTCGCACTTCTACAGTACTTTGACTGATTGCATATTATGCATGGACGACCAGCATTAGGCAAGTGCTACCAACCGCCACTATTTGCGAGCACCAAACGAAGGGTTATATATGATCCGTTTCTTGCTAGAGTCCTCCAGTGGCTGATGTACGCTTACTGTCCTATCCAGGACAGCAGCATTAGTAGGCGCTAAAGGTCCTAAAGTCACATTCTAGTTAGTCCTAATGTTTATTTATAAAACGATAAACATGCCACATATAGTAGGCACGTAGGTTCTATTTTGTGGGTAATTTGCCAAATGCTGCAAGCGAAAGCCACCCAGCAGAGTTTACTAAAGAGCTTTGTGAAAAATCATGTAAGTTATTGGGACGAACTACGACAAAACCAAACAATCACAAGTGACCTGATGCAATAAAAATACTTAAGAGGGTACCCTAAACGATTTACTTTATGTTGTCTTTCTACGATAATAATTAGTAGCACCTTGCAGATACGCTAGCTTCATGAAATATTTTAACTGCGGACTATATTTGAGTACACCGAGAACACGTTTCGCGTTTGTTTATTGCTGCTGCTGCAGCCGCTGCTACTTCAGGCAAAGTTGACTGTTTTATATAACTAAGCCCCTAGTGAGTTTCCTGGTTCAAATGGTTGCGAATTACACACAGGCGATGCGAGAAAGCGAATTGACTCGTATATCGAACTTTAAATGAAATATTGGTTCATGTAGTGGATAGCATGCACCTGAAAATGTGTGCGGTTAACTCATTAGTTGATTTGAGCGAATTAGGTAGAACGGTATTGAGTATTACCGGAACTGTTAGGTATGACGTCTATTTAGGGGATGATGGCTACCATAAGGCACTCGGCTGACTAACTCGGCCGTTATTAATTGCTTTAGTTTGCAGACAATATAATAATAATAATAATTTAGATACGTTACTTTTTCCCGGCAGGTAGAAAGTGATGTGGCAAACTGCGTTAACATTAAGATAAAGTTGTTGTGCTTGGAACATGAAGGCAATCTTCATTTTTGGCCCGTTTTCGGAGTGCGAACAGCACACACAGCGAACAGAATACAAACACATTGTCGATGAGTGAGCGCATTTGCGAGCGCATCTGCAGTGTACTCCAATGTAGAAGAGCTAAATGAAAACACGGTAATTCAGTGGGCGGCACACGTTGGAGTACCGCCTGCCTTTCTTTTTATACTACTTAGTGAACTACTCAGTCATCTCACAACCTGACACGTAGGAACCAGAATATCAAAAACCTGGTACGTAGGTTCTATTCACTGCTGCAACCTGAATTGCGTGATATTTACACTATGTAGCGCACGCCAGCTACAGAACTGGCTGCCGAACCACCATTGTGAGCTGTGTACATTGTTATCATGTGTAGCAACGTCAGACAATTTATCAAACGGCCACCACCTATATACAGACATGCGGGTCAATATCGGCTGAGGGATGTTTCGGTCTTCCCTCTCGGACCAACACTAAATTTCGCGGAGCAGTGTGTTGTGATAATTATACTAGTTGATTCTGAAAGTAGCACGCTAGTTAGCGGTACCATAGATGCTTAAGTCCGCTCAAAGGAAAAATGAAACGATAAATACCGTAACTCATAAGGCAAGTGTTTTCACATTTGTTCCATATTCCATGTTTGTTACAGATGTGCAAGCGTGTGGTCATGTAACAAGGTCTCACCGGTGCTAAAGCGCCAGATTGTTTAAATCTAAAAAAATATGTTTGATTTAAAATTTCTGGTTTTATAGACATATTTTACAACTAAAAAGGAGCGCTTCTAGTAGTACGCGTTTAACGAACTAATGTCGCTTCATATATATATATATATATATATATATATATATATATATATATACGGTAAACGTTAATGTACGATACGAGTCACGCATCATATTTACAGTATAGCGAGAAGAAGGTACATTGTGCTGTGACCGCGTTCCTCGGCCGCTTCACCGTCTCTACCCTCAACTCTCGACTGGCCTGGTTGACGACTTGGCGGTCCAAATGGCGGGAGCAGTTGCTGCAGCAGCAGCAGCAGCAACATCAACATCATATATTGCAGACATCATCATTTTGTCCGGTTAGGAAGTTGATTTCCGTCATCTCATCTAGTTATGTCTTGTTCTATTTCTTCTCGTGCCTTGCCAACGACGAACACCTACCTACGTCGTTGTTGACGAACGCCACCGTATGCTATGCGTAAAGCTCGCCGTCAGGCGCATCAACGTGACGACGACGACAACAACGACGACGACGTCAACGTAACGCAACGTGACGATAACAATACCCCAACGAAAACCACGACTCGCACTGAAGATTTGACTGAGAAATATGGATGGAGGCCCTCAACGAAGAACATCGGCGGGACGGGCGTTGGTGTTAGTATGCTGGTGTTACCGGCGCGCTATACGACGCTGACTACTGGCGCGAAAAGGGAGCCTGACAATAATGCTCTCGTTGTCAGCTTGGTTGTCGTAATCGGATGGAGCACAGTCGAGTGGTGGAGGCGATGCCTCAAGGGCTTGAGAGGTGTGAGGGCTTTTTGTCCGGCTTGTCAACGCCGGCCAGTCACCAGAGTCATAAGTCACGAGAGTCTCTGCTGACTAGTGAGACAGAGAGACTAGTGAGAGTCTCACGAGCAATTTGAGGGCGCTCGCAGGCGAGTTCGCGAGGCCGGCATTTGTTCTGTTAGTGTGTGTACCCATAGATCTTCGCAGCTGTTTCGGTTACGTTCTTCATCTTCATTTATCCATCCGAGGTCGATCTGAGCCGGCCGACTGGCTGGGTAGAGAGCTGGGTGGGGTGTCTGTATGGGTAAGTGCGTGTCGAGTTAGTTGGCAATCGGGCAAGCGGCGCCGACCGCCGACATGGCACGCCCTCGTCCACTGTTTTTGCTGTACAGGGTGGTGTCTAGGAGGTGGCCGGAGGGGGGGCACGGCGCCAGCAGCGAACGTCTCCTAACGGTACCCCCTCCGCTCGGCTCGACGAGTAGCGCCTCCACACGGGGGTAGCTGCGATATGGAGAGCTCTTGGAGTGGCACGCCGCAGTCGGTTGTTGACACGCGGAGTGACTAGAAGACCGAACCAGAAGACGCAGGGGACAGACGACACACGGGACGACGGACGAACCCCATCTTCGCCATTATCATGTGATTGTAATGGTCATGATTGTCGTTATCCAACTACGTTTGATACGCGTAAATCCCACCATCCGCGGCGGCGGCGCCGGCAACAATAACAACGCGGCAACAGTAACAGCGACGCTCGCTGGCAGCAGAACCAGGAGTGATGATGGCAGTAGATGGAAATAGATGCAGCGTATGTATGCCGAGCTGAGAGCACCTTCTAGCTGTTCTCAGCAGGATGCGTGAACAACACGTGAACTCTCGTGCAGGCCAACACCACATCGCTGTCGCCCTTCAGCAGATACTGGAGCGTTGTAGCCACCTAAAATTGATTACACCAGCCCAATATATATATTTCATAATTAGTTACGTATTATATGCATCCACACACACACACACACATTCATACATATAGTTCTGTAGTCAAACGTAGAACTTAGGCTTGACGATCACGTAGAATACGGGATTTGGACATTTTCCTTCAGCTTGCGTTTAATATAATTAGCACTGAGTAATAATAATAATAATAACGCGTTATACGCGAAGCTCGTAGAAGCTGGTGCTCATCGCCACCAAGAGTGTCCCATTTGTAGTAACAAGTCAAATCTGCTCCTCATCTGATAGGTAGCTGATCGCTCGTTGACCAAACGTTTCAAGAGCGTTCTTAGGCACACACATATATTGATATAATATATATACGCGTTTTACATGCAAATATATATATATATATATATATATATATATATATATATATATATATAACCTAAAATCTGCTAGACGGAAGTTTATAGCAACATCGCATGAATACTAGTAGAAAATGCAACCTACCGCTGGATAGTACTGATGAACGTTGAGGGTGTGCGAATAACGGTAGACTTTTCCTGCCTCTAAAGGACAGATAGGTCTGTGCCACTGGCCCGAAGAATTTCCTCCTGAGTTGTTGGTCTGCGAAGGAATGCAGGCATTTGCCGATGGCTCGGGCAGTCCGTAGCGACGCCCGTTGATAAAGCTTCTCACCTCCCATTCAGCCGTCGATGAATTGTGTGCTGTAGGTAAGTCAATTCAATATACGAACAAAGCATAAAACACGGCCGTGAATAAAGGATGTCTTAGCACCGCCTAAGGATCACAAAGTGGTAACATGTAAATGTATAAGTACTTATTTAATATTTGTTTTAGATAGATGGCTCTGTATCGATTATTATTTTGAGCTTACCGGACTTAATGAAAGCTGTCAGAGTGATGTTTGATAAAGGTTGCACCTTGCACGGCTGAACCATACAACCTAAAATCTCGACTGAGCGGACGTTCTTTTCCGGTCCTGGAAAAAGAAAAGGGACAATCGACGTCATTAGGAATGTGAAACTTGTCTACGTGTAGAGAATTTATTTACGGGCATAGTAGGATACATATATATATATATATATATATATATATATATATATATTCCCTACCTAACGTCTATTAAACATGCATCACAACCTTACGTCTTTAAAAATGATTATAGGTGTGTTGCAAAGCCGTTTTTGAACGGGATTATTAGTTAGACATGGCGTCATGATTTATTAGCTATTAGAGTATTATCTTATCTCGTTTTATGTTTGACTTGTTCATTCACTTTATGTGTACGTCATTTCTGGTATTTTCTTTAAAACTACAATGTCAGTTTGGGAAACCCGAGATTGCGTGATGGTCAAGTTTATAAGGTTTATACGGTAAGGTATACGGCGTCACGCCAGTCAGCTTTGAGGTTTGGCATTTGGTGTTTTGACGGTACCCCGGTGCGCGCCAAATGTCAGGCCCAGTCCTGCAGCAGCCAGCTCATAAGTACCTATTCGGCAAACACTTGAGTTTACTCGAGACAACGGATGGACCAAATAAAATGGCTGACGTCTAAATCAGCTTAAGAGAGCAGAGATGAAACTGTTATTCGCGCTACTATGGATTTGCGGGCCACTTGCTAATACAGAAAACGTTGCCAATAATGCTATTCCGTGCACATGAACTGCAGATTGTTGGTGACACTTTGACTTTTACTGCTAGTACTACTAAATCAGCGGCAACAAAAAGTACTAAGAATGTAGCGCCGTTAATGGCAATAGCAACAGCATGGTAGTAAATCGGGTTTAAAATAGCCGGGTTGAATCGCGTCCAAAAGGCGAGAACACGCGTTAGTGCACCGACGGATCCCTTGAAAAATTTCGTTTCAAAGTGACCCTATAGACAGGTGCTGCGCATATAGAATGTAACGCTTCGGCGTTTAGCTAAATGACAAAACGACAAAGGATTGCGAGAAGAGACATGGCTTTTCATTCAGCTAAAGATTAATGGACGTCGCTAAAACGATAGCAGACAGTACCAAAGTGACAAGGACAGTATCTGTTGTAAAATATATGTTTTAAAGGTGCATTCATATGTATATATATATATATATATATATATACTAGCGTTGTTTTCACCGACCTAGACTTGCATAAAATAGACTTCCGAAAAGTAGAATATATGTATATATATATATATATATATATATATATATATATAGAAAATATTGTGATGATTTATTAATCATTTACAATATGTTTGCACACTCGGAAGTGCTCGCCTTATATATATATATATATATATATATAATATTGCGATGATTTAATAATCATTTACAATACGTTTGCACACTCGGCAGTGCTCGCCAAAATATATATGTATATATATATATATATATATATATATGTGTGTGTACACTCCACTCCTAAATGGTTAGGACATGAATGATAGAGTGCACGGTTTGTGTATTATAGTCAGCGATGGGGTGGAATTCACTAGCGGCAACAGCAACAGTAAATGCATTATGCGACTCCATAAGCGTCACTAGATGTTGGTGTTCGATGATTTCCTCGGATTTTGTTGCTGCTGTTGTTGTTGCCGCTATCTCTCACTCTTTCTTCTTTTGTTGCTTTGCTTCGTTGTCCTAACCACCGTTGTTATTGTGATCGTCATCGTCCCCTTTAACGGCACGTTATCGATAATATCTGCTGATACTGAGATGATAACACTGTGTGGCAAGGCGGGAGGGGGCGTAGTATGGGACCGATATAAAAGCGAAAGCGTTCACTGAATGACAGCGCATTTGCTAAAGTCAACGGCGATATTTCAGCTTGTACATCCCGAGATACCTGTAGATAGTACGCACAGTTCGATACGGCACCATTGCAGCATAGCGACCTCCCCTTTCAGCCCGATCTTGACTCCTAGCATCCAGTTGTCGGTGAGGTGGCAAACAACTTTTCTGAGTCACTACGGAGGTCGTCGGTCATCCATCATGAACACTTTGGTGAGTATGCGACACGGTATGCAAAATGTGACTCCAATTGATATACATCAGCTGAGTTTGGACGGAGTGCCCTCTAAACGACTGCGAAACCACGGTGCACAATACACATATGAACGATGATGTTGTCGAATTCGACTTTTTGCCAATTGGGCAAATCTCTCAATTCAAGCTTTCTTCTCGGCGTTCTCCAAGAGAGAGCAAGAGGCCAGACCTCTAGTATATTTCACGTAGCGTCTAACGCTAGATGTCTTTATCTGCTGACGACGCCTCAACAAGGGCCACTCATGGTTGCGTTAATATTGATAGTATATTGCACTTATAATACAAATAAGAGCGTCACGCCACAATTACAAAAGCCTTGCCGATACGCATCAAAAGTAAACGAATCTGTTAAGGCTTGCAATACAAATATAAATCAGTAAACTCAGTTGACTCGCAGCAGTGAAGAAGAAGGCATGGTAAATCTAGTTGCCACATTCGCGGTGTTTCCGTGTTATACATAGCCTTCAAATTAATCAATCAAATTCAGAGCGGACCTGCCAGCCAATCGTTGCACTCCCCTATTCGCCCAGTTATACCGTAGCACAAGACAGTGATACCTTTCCACCCATCCATACGCCTGATTCCGTAAATGTCTGGCCATCTGAGCTGTCTTAAGTGGTAATGCTGGTGGGTCGAGCCCGGTGACATGGTGCATTCGCCTGCGCCTCGCGCCCAGAGGAGACACATAGGTGCGCGGGTTCAAGCCCCACCGTTGCACATATGTATTTGTGGGGGTCTATCTATGAAGCTATGCAAAAAGCAGCCTCGTAGACGTTAAATCTTGGCTGAGGGTCAGCCCAAAAAAATGTAAGTGGTGCTGGTGGTATTTCAATATTTCCCTCAATTGCAGTCGATGGTCGCATGCTTTCTCGGCTTCTTCGCCGCGTCAGCCATGGGCGGTGAGCTCACGACCAACTTCGGCATCGGTGACAGTTTGGGCGGCTATCGAACCTACCATGCGCCGCTGTCGCAGGTTGACACGGTGGCGGCTCCCGGCTTCGTGAAGACAATTGGGTCGCCCCGCGACAGCAGCTAGCCTCGCTCGAAGACTCCCTGTCGCTGCTGCGTCCGCCGTTACCGCCTATGCTGCTCCGGCCACCGTGAGGACGTACTCTGCGCCCACCGTACATAAGACTATCTCGTATGCCGCACCCACCACTTTCACGGCGTACGCGGCCCCCGCTACTGTGCGCAAGACCGTGTCGTACGCCGCCCCTGCCCCCGTAACGAGGACCGTCTCCTACGCCGCCCCTGCCCCCGTAACGAGGACCGTCTCCTACGCCGCCCCTGCCCCCGTAACGAAGACCGTCTTATACGCCGCCCCTGCCCTACAAAAGACCGTCTCCTACGCCACCCCTGCCCTACGAAGGACCGTCTCCTACGCCGCCCCTGCCCCAGTACAGAAGTCCATCTCTTACGCCGCCGTCCCTGCTCTACAGAAGGCCGTCTCGTACACCGCCCCTGCCACTGTTCACAAGACGATCTCGTACACCGCTCCTGACCCCGTACAGAGGACCTTCTTGTACGCCGCCCCTGGCCCCGTACAGAGGACCGTCTCGTACGCCGCCCCGCTCGTGCACAGATCGGTCGTGGCCGTCCAGCCACAAACGGATCTGGCTGGCACGCGGTTCGTGCACCAGCGGTCAACCGTGCACGCGTCTGAGCCGCTCGTGTACAACGCCGTGCCAACCAGGGGCGGCGTCGTCACCAACACAATTCATGTAGCCGCGCCGACCCGCACGCTGGCCTCGTATCCGGCTCCAACCGTTCGCAAGACCATCTCGTACACTCCGCCAGCCGCTGCACCAGTGACCGTCCAGGAGAGGACGGTTGCGTACGTGGACGCCCCCGCTCACACGCTGACGTACGCGGACGCCCCCGCTCACACGCTGAAGGACGCGGCCGTTCCAACTGAGACAGTGACGTACACTACTGGTACCGCCGCCCCTGTGGCCGTACAGCAGAGGACGATTGCGTACGCCGCCGCACCTGCTCGACAGACGCTGGCGTATGCCGCCGGCCCCGTGGAACAGAACACGGTCGCGTACGCGGTGCCTTCGGCCGCGCCCTTCCTTCAGTATCAGCAGGTGAGGCGCAACGTTGGTTTCACGAAGACCATCCAGACACCGTACTACTCGACCGTCGCCTCCAACCAGGCCGTTCCGCAGGCGCAAAAGCACATCGACATCACTCACCACTATTAGGGGCCAGGGCAGGAGCTTCCCAAAGAACCTCCATTTAAGGCCAAGGTCGTTCAATAGCCAACTGACGCTTGGCCTAGTTCTAGGTTTCGTCGAGCCTAAAATGTGTGCACACATGGTAGATCGTTCTAAGCAATATACGTTTCGGTTGCACCGCTGACAGCTGCAAACGAGAATGCCAGCGAACAAAACTGAGAAACAAGAGCTGACTACCTAGACTCCAAGAGTCTGAAGTCGGAAGGTCCTCACATCAACACCACACCCACGCAGATCAAATACGTTATCTTCATGACAACGTGCTCGGTATCATTTTAAATGAAGTAAAATCAAGATAGTTACACAGATACATACCCACATACACATACAGACACTCGTTGCGTAAGAAACACGCGTGTTAAATAAAGGTATACAACTTTGGCAAAATAAATTGTGTTTCTTTTCCTTAAAGTAAGTAAATTGAAATTAGATAATGTTTTTTTTATATTAATATATTATTGACTAACATAAGCTTATATCAAATGCATTTTGTTTTTTGGTGTAACTAACTCTCAATATTCCAAATTGAATCCAAAGATGAACATCAAATTTGTTTAAATCAATATTATGACCTGGCTGTCTGTCTTTGTCTCGTATGCTTAACCAAGAACAGAAAGTATACCAGATACAAATTATTAAAAATATGCACTAAATCGCCCCCTGCTCTTTAAATGAAGAATGTCACGAGCCGCGGTGTACGACTCCGGTATCGTAGACTCTGTACGTTTAATCACGCCACGAGACTGGGAAAGGCAGATAGATATCAAGAGCTGCTGACTGCTTATAGAGGCTTCCAGGGCTAGATCAAGGTTGGTACTACATTTAAAAGTCAAATGAAATTAAGAAGAAAATGACCTGCTCAATGTCTGAAAAGCTCTGCTTCCAGTGTCAGAAATAAAGTGTCGACTTACCGCAGTCCTGGTACTGAATCTTTCTAGCCAAAGTTTGACCGGTCATCGTTGTCAGCACAATGAGAGCCACTGTGAGGGCATCTTGCACTATGGTTGTTGCTGCCATCTTATCTTCGTTGTCGTCCTGTAGGCTGATTCGTTGTGTGCGACACTATTTAAGCAAAAAAGCCCTTGATGAGTCCGCTCCACGCTCGACCGTCGGTCAGCCGAGTCGTCACTCGTAGAAGGCCTTCACTACAACTTCACTCTTTGAAGTTGCCTATCGCGCTGAGGGTTCTGATTGTTGGCGCTCGACGTCGTCACAGTCTTCAGTCAGTTGCAGGTTGCAAGCAAAAGTCCTTTTAGCTGAGGCTCATTTGCCAGCAGCGAACTGCAGCACTGATTCACACTGTGGCCGTTACGCACACGACGCGTGGGTGTGAGCGTATTGATGTAAAAACACATTCACATCAGTATGTGTGTAAATGTGTCCGCTTTCACTGTGTATGCAATCGCCTTGCCGCTCACGAGCGCGTGTGATGGCCGCTTGGAGCACACTAGCAAACTCGTTCGCGCGCTCAAACACGTTCGGTCGTCGATGAAGTCGACTAAGATCACGAGAGCGGTACACCTGTTTAAGTTAGTACCTCAAACAGAGCGAGAGAGAGAACGAGCAAAAGCAATAGAGAGACAGGGGATGTCTCATATCGTGCGTGAGAGAGATAGGGCATGTGGCATATAGCTGAGAGAGATGGCAGAGAGAGGAACGAGACTATGAGAGTCACACTGAATGCGGGGTGGGGTGTGGTGGGGCTGGCAAAAGGTTGTCCTTTGTAGTTGCTGTTGTTGCCAGCGGTGCATGCAGTGGAGCTTCTTCCTTCGTAGCTCGCGGACACGCACACGGTCAGGATGACGTGCACGAGGAGAACGTGGCGACGGAGGCACAGGCACCTCAAGCACCGACGATGACAATGACGAAAACAACGACGGCAGCGACAACGACGACGACAACAACAACAACAGCAACAAGCAACAACAGCAACACGCAACAACAGCAAACAACAACTACAGCAACAGCAACAAGCAACAACAACAACGCGTCCACTGCGTGTGCTCACGTGAACTGTGCGCACAGGTAAAGCGGTGTTCTCGTGTGTACCACGACCGTTTATATACGACCGCTGTGCCTTGTGTAGTCGAGTGTGTGTGTCTGTTTGAGAGTAGCTGAGTAAGTGAGTGAATGTCTGAACGTCTCTATGTGTGTGTGTGTGTGATTATCTGTGTGTGAGTGTGTTAATATCTATCTGTCTGTCTCTCTGTCTGTATGTGTGTAGATAGGTAGCAATAGAGAGGTAGGCCGTACGTTGGGGAGGGCGGGCGGTCCGCCAGGTATGCTTGTATGTATGTATGCTAACAGGCGGAGTCGCCAGTTGAGGAGGCGAAGTTGTGTTCAAGCGTGGAGGACGGACGTGGTGAGCGGCGCACGGCGAATACCAGCTAGCCGCCGCAGATTAAGATGCTGTGCTGTGCTGCTTGCCGCTGAAGCTCGTGCTTGTGTGCTATATGGCTGGTTGTGGTACCGCCGGTGCTGCAGGCGCCGACGCCGCTGTTACCGCCCCTGCGGGTGCGTCTGCTGCTGTTGTTGCTGACGACGACGACGGCGGCGGCGATGATGCTGCTGCTGAAGACAATACGAAGGCCCGCCCACTTCGTGGTGCGCGCTCAATCGTGTCCCAGCCGGGATTCCGGAGAGAGGAGGTCGATACGAAACTCCACCACCACCACCACCATCACGAAGAGCATGACGACGAAATAACGTTGCTGCTGCTGCTGCTGTTGCTGATGACGACGAAGACGACGACGACGACGACGATGACCACGACCATGACGGGAAGGAAAAAAGACGAGGAAAACGAAAAATAGGAAATATATTAGGAAAAAAAGAAGATAATTAGAGCAACGTTACGGAAGAGTCAAAGTGGAAGAAAATAGCGTCGAAGAAATCAATGCCAGGTGACAACTGTGGCGGTTACAACAACTAAGCGGATAAAAACGTACAAACTAGGACGACGTCCACTATTGAGGGCACCCCTACGACTGTCGGGCGAAAACCACGAACACACAATCTCATCATGATGATCCAGCTGCCGACGATAGAAATGCATGGATATATCGCGCCGGGGGGCACCGACCCCTTAGATCGAATCGGTTCTCTAATTTGGGCTTGCGTCGTAGGTCTGTTTTAGTTACAGTCTGCTGTCGGTGATATGAAAGACTATTCTCTCGAGCGCCGACCTACATACTCTGATTGTTTTAATTCTAAATAATTAGCCCTCCCGTTTTCTACGGTTTGGAACTACGGTGAGGCATATCTTCAATGCGCCGATATGGACCGGACCTATATAGGGTTTCTCTACCGGTCGTTATGGTGGCGGCAGCATGAACGCTGACACTGGCCCAGATGGTTTACCATCTTTTTTCAATGAGTATCGCAAAGGAATCGCAAATCAATCAGTAAAGGGGATTGAATTTTTTTCAAATGCAAGGTCGATTTTGCGGGGTGCTGACTTCTCTATGGATCCGAGCGACGTCCGATTCGAACACGGGCAAAAGAGCTTAGATCACATCAGAAAATACAGTCTGCGAAACAAGACTCCGGCTCTAACGAGCCCGGTCACGGGCACTTCAGGTAAATTGGCAAAAACAAAGGGCCCACATTACAACTTCCCTAGCAAAATCAAGTTACGTTAAGCAGCCCGAATTTCGCAAAACCTAGTCGTAATGGTAATTAAATGTTGTATTGTTTCACATAGAGGTATTTGTATACCCCGGTATATGGCAACCATGTTTAGCGCAGTAGTTGTCTAGACGACACCGCCACCTGGCCCATGCTTAGCTCACCTGTTCTGACAGGTGCAATCGTATCGATTTACGCGAGCAATCTGTCGACTCACTCGGATTTACTCGCGTAAATCGGAACGCGCCATGATCACCATGATCATGTTATGTGTGTAACGTGTAAGACGTCATTACATGATACCGTCGCCGCCGCCGCCGACGACGACAATGGAACACAACGAATGTTCAAAAATTAGAACCAGACAGAGAAAACCAGACAGAATGCGCAGCTATATCCAGGTATCCGTCGGGCAGCCGTCGACGCCAACCAAAAGCCTAGCAGCCAGCCTCTGGCGTTCGATGTGACAACTCAACAAGCGCAACATACATAGACCGAGCGAACTCGATCAGCTCACCTCGGCCTGCAGTCAGAAAACATACAAAACAGGATCACGAGACAGGAAAAAAGAACTTTGTTGCCGCCTGCCTCGTTGAGGTCGCGGTAAAATGCAAAGCATTGATGTACCTGTCTCTCTCTCTCTCTCTCTTCGCTCGCTTGCTGTTATGCTTCCACCCTCTATCGCTCTGTGTCACACTGTTTAGTTCTCTCTATCTCTCTCTCTCCGGCGAGCGCTGGCGCCCTTGAGAAGAACCACCCGCCACCACCGGCGCCGGCGCCCGAGGATGTGTGTTACGAAGTTAAAGTCGACATCGTCGTCGTCGTCGTCGATGTCGTCACTGCTCTTCATCATCGTCTTTATCATAATAATTCGAGCCGTCTTGATCATGATGATCATTCGCCACAATCCCCAGCCGTTTATCATCGGCATTTGAGTGGCCCGCCACACATATTAACAGGTGACCTTTGTGGTCAGAGAGAGAGAGAGAGAGCAAGAGACAAATCGAGACAGAGATCAATCGAGAGAAGGAGAGAGAGCGCGCGCGCGCAAGATTGAGCAAGAAAAAAGTAACCCAACGAAAATAAGACTTTTGTTTTTTTTTTCTCTTGTTGCGGTCGGTTTATTTTCTTTGATCTTCTTGAGGGTTTTTTTGTTTTGGGTTTGATTTGCTGCTGCTGCTGCCTCTGTTGCCGCCGCCGCCATCAGCGCTACCGCAATCAACCGCGTGCGTAATGTTCGGCGCTTTCTCGTGTGTGTACTCGTGAGCCGCGTTCAGGTGGAACTTCGGGAAACTTCGGGATGAAAGGTGAGGTAGCCTCAGGTGTATCACATTAGTCGTAGAGTAGTAACAGTAGTAACAGTGCAGCAGCTAGCAGATCAAAGCAAAACAAGAAGCAGAAGATAAAAGAGAAGCAGAAGATAGAGGTGAGGCAGAACAAGAAAAAAGACGAAAACAAATTATGTCCTCTGGCCGATATAATTTGCATTCGCTGTTTGGAAGAACCGCGGTGATCACATAATCAATAGATTACGAATTTAAACTACCATCTGGTGGTGCTGGGGATCTGCCTCATCGAGAGGCTACGAAGAGAGATGGGCATTACCAAGCGGAAACTAAAAGATCGAACTAAAGTCGAGCCTACACTACCTCATGACTGACCCCTGAGGGGTGCGTGAGTCTTCCCCCCTTCTAGTATAGCAACAAAAACAATTTTCTATGATTCGCCCAAAACTACAAGAAAACAATTCTAGTTTTTGTAGTCGTAGGAGATAGCATTAATAGTTAATTTGACTTCGGCTTTGGCCACCCAAATGGTTGCGGGTATATATATATATACATATATATAAATATATGTATAATATGTATATACATATATATATATATATATATATATATATATATATGTATAAATATGTATATATATATATATATATATATATATATATATATATATTAAAGACTAGACCGTCGCATTGTGCAACGAATATGAATATTTTATAAATTGGCATCGTAAATTGGCTTTGATTAGTTGCCGGCCAATGGTTAAACTTTAAATGCTTACAATACGGCTATGTCGCAAAAGTATTTTCCACGTTCTCACTAAAAAAAAAAAACAGCTTACTTTGTCTGTGCTATGTACATTTGTATAAAAATGTCCATACTTATGTAATCATGTACACATTTTTAAACATGTTCGAGACTCCTTAACGGGACCAGAAAGGAATAGCTCTCTGATACGGTAAGTTTTGGTCGTTGAACTAGTTGCGTACTTCTTCTAAGTATGTCGTAAGGAGAACACTTGTGCTGCAGATTGAGTTGCTAAAGTAATGGTTGCCATTACTTTAAAATATTTCAGGCGGAGCTAAGTGACAAAACCAAACATACTACCCATAAGTTGTTATCTGGTAACAGACTATTATATGCCATTGTGCCATATTTTTTAAGACAACAGCGTTCTCAAAATGGACTTATGAATGCTCTGTAAGAAAAAACAGACCAGATGTGCTATTCCTTAATATGCTGAGAAGGAAAATGTGAAAAAAATAAGTAAAAGTGTCCATGTATGCTCAACTGTTGCATCAAGCAATATATTTAAAATTGGCGATTTTAATCGTTTATGCCTAGATATGCCGGGCGCTACAGTGTTTAGCGTTTATAATCATCGACAAGTTCTTAAACCATCTAGCTAGGGACATCCAAGGTATTACATCCGGTTAGCATACAGACCAACTTGAAACGCAAGAAATGACGTTGGCTATATATGGAAAGATGCAACGTTCCTAGTTGTTACTCTGAAGCCAGGATATATAGCGTGTCTATATGCTTAATATAACTGAACATAATATTCTACAAAAAACATAAGGTTCATTAATAATAATGTTTACAATGTTATAGAAGGCAAGTAAAATACGGCATTATATATTTGAGCCCGTTTGTTTTCTTTGGACAAGCTTTGCAGAGTACTCGCCTAGCGACAACAAAGGTATGCTAACGCAATATGGCATATAATGTCGGACCAAACTACTAGCTCTGAGCAGAAGCCATTCCAATATATCAATTGGATCCTTCTTACAGGTCATCATTTTACTTCCTGTTGTTGGGTCACACTGATGCTTCTGATTTTAAATCCGACAGATTTGTTTGCCCTCTGGTTGTACTGTATTCTGCCCAGGTATTAAGAAGATAGTATATTTGCTTCATGACCCTTTGAACGTTTAATATCTGGATGACAAGCTCCTCGTTGGTGACCCCGCGCCATAGCAATGGATTTGCGCGAGATCGCCGCAAGCTTTGGCGGTCGGTGGTTAAACTTCTAAGCCCTCCAAATGTCCAAGTGCTCACATCGGACCCAGCCGGGATCGATAAAGCTTTTGTCAACGCCTTCTTCCTGACGAACTACCGAGCGTTCCTTTTTTCCCAAAGGGTGCCTCATCGCACGTTGACGAATAGACACAAGGGTGAAGATACTATGATCACCGTTAACTCTCCTTTATAAGATCCTCGTTCACGGCTATTCGTCTCTCCTATTTCATATTCGGGACCTTCCTAACAAAATCGATTTGTTGAAGCCCCTAAATTACATGAGACTAGGTTGGTAACAAACAAGGGGATGTCTTGGGTTATCATGGTCTTCTTGTAATTATGGCGCAGGTTGGCCGTTCCAGACACGCAGCCCTCAACAGCACCCTGTTACGTGCGTTCGGATTGGTCGGACATTCGTGCATTCTTCCTCAGCGCCATGTTAAAAAGGCAAAAAAAAGCTCGCAAGGGATGACACTTAAAACATCATCAGACTACCCGACATTAGTCCGACTTGCAATTCAGGCCGGGTATGCAGGGTTTGCTAAGTTCGCCGAATTTACCAGAAACGAGAAAGAGATGTTACTGAGATAGACACCGCACTACCTGCGGTCCGTTGCATTTGAAGTTTGAGAAGTGCCGAATCCATTGATTGAAAAAAATATTCGAACAAAATTATAGCTATTACGAGTACGCATTGCGTGATGGCTACAGACGAAACACAAAGCTTACTTAAAGAGCCCGCCCGTGTATTAAAGATGTCAACCTTTCAAATCTAATCCCAACACAACAAGACGAAGAATTATATATTTAGTTTAAGATACAGCGAGGTATGTTGTCTGCAGCCTCCATTGTAGGCGCGATGAGTCTGAGCCAACGGACGATGACGGACGAAACATTATAGCGCGTTCAGAACTCAAATCAGTTTTAATGTTATTATTATTATTATTATGATTATTATTATTATTATTATTATTATTATTATTATTATTATTATTATTATTATTATTATTATTATTGCTTTACCAGAGACTGGGCCATCTTGGTAGACATCAAGCCTACTTCCTGCTCCGGCACGCAATGGGAGTGCAAAAGGTCCTGTATGTACTACGGACCTCACCTGTCTTCCTTCTACCGTCAGAAACTCTGAACCTCGACGACCAGGTGAGGAGAGCCTTGGAAAACATCCTTGACCTAACGCTTGATAATAAGGCATGGACGCAGGCAAGCTTACCGGTCCGGCTGGGTGGAATAGGCATTCGTTCGGCCACGGACCTTGCCTTACCCGCTTTCCTTGCTTCGTCGCACAGCTGCGCCTCTGCAGTGGCCGCTACTGCCGGCGGACTCACCAGCCACCAACAAGACGCCGCTCGGATCTGGGATGCGCGTCAGTCTGGTCGTCCATCTGAGGAACAGGTCACTAGGCAAAAGGGGTGGGACCAAATCGCCACTCAGGCTACCCACTTAACTCTTCTGTCTGCCTGTGAGTTAGATATAGACGGCATTAGACTGAAAGCGGTTTCATCCGACGCTGCCGGAGCGTGGCTTGACGTGTTTCCGTCTGAGCTAGTCGGCAGTAAGCTGGCTGATGACCACTTCCGTGCCGCCAGTGGCCTCAGACTTGGCATTGCCATGTTTGAGACAGAGGCATGCCCGTGTGGTGGAACGGTGGATGAACGCGGCCTGCAACGACTCAGTTGCACTAAGCTGGCTGGGCTTACGCAGGGCCGCCACGATGCCATAAATGACATCCTCGGACGCGCTTTCAGACAAGCCGGCTACCGCGTCACACTGGAGACTGGTGGACTACAAAGCGACGACAAGCGTCGACCGGACGACCTTACCAGCCGAGACTGGGACCGCAATCGGCCGCTGGCATGGTACGTCACCGTCTCCGACACGTAAGCTCTCGGCTATCGTGCACTAGCCAACGCGGGCGTCGGCAACATTATCCACCAACGGGAGATGCACAAACGGCGCCTATACGCGCATCTCCTTGAGGACCACGTTGTAATGGCGTTCGGCCTCGAGTCATCTGGCGTTTGGGGCAAGGATGCACACAAACTGACAAAGGAGCTTGGGAAGAAGCTCTTCGAGGCCACAGCGGAGCCAGGATCGACCGCTTTTCTCCGACAGAGAGTGTCATTAGAATTACAGAGAGGCAACGCCAAGATGATGTTAAGTGGTCACCGACACTCAAGCAATAAGAATAATATAAGCAGTATTGTAGATATTATATAAGTAATATATTGAAAATTGTGATACATATACATATTGATAAAATAAACCCTTGTTCCAAAGAAAAAAATATTATTATTATTATTATCATTATTATTATTATCTTCATCAACACAATCGCTAATACATGAAATAATCATATTTACTTTTCGTATATTACATTATGTTTGTGGGACACATATTACAAGAGATTAGCTAAGCCAGTGTGCCTAGCGGGAAATAATTAATATTTACAATTAATTAGATTATTATCATGAAATAATTAATATTTACAATTAATTAGATTGAAAGCGTTCTCATCTGACACCGTCAGAGCGTGTCTCGACAAGCTTCCGTTTTATCTTGTAGGCAGTAAGCCGGCCGACGATTAATTCTGCGATTCCAGTGTCCTCACACATGGCATTGCTATGTTTGAGAGAGAGGAGTGTGCGTGTTAACACACGCACACTCCTCTCTCTCAAACATAGCAATGCCATGTGTGAGGTCACTGGAAACGGTATATGAGCGTGTCCTCTACAGGCTTAAGTGCACTAGGCTGGCCGGCTTACGCAGGGCCACCACGACGCTATCAATGGCATCCTCGGGCGCACGTTTAGACAAGCCGGCTACCGCGTTACACTGGAGCCTGGTGCACTGCAGATGGGCGTCAGGCGTCGACCGGATGGCCTTGTCAGCCGGGACTAGGATCATAATTGGGCGCTAGCGTGGGACGTCACTGTCTCTCCGACACGTACGCCCTCGGCTATCGTGTTCTAGCCAACGCTAGCCTCGGTCACATTTATCAACGGGAGATGCACAAGCGACGTCTATAGGCGCGTCTTATTGAAGACCACGTTGTAATGGCGTTCGGTCTCGAGTCATCTAGCGTGCAAGGCAAGGATGCACTCAAACTTACAAACAATTTTAAGAAGAAGCTCTTTGAGGCCACAGCTAAGACACGATCGACCACGTTCCTCCGACGCAGAATGTCATTAAAACTACAGAGAAGCAACGCCAAGGTGATCCTGAGTTATTTTTAATTTTAAAATATAAATAAAAATCTTTTTTTTTTTCAAAAAATTAATACCTCTTTTTACATGATCTATTTTAATTACCGCAATTTTATTACTTTTTGTAATAAAATAAAATACTATAACACTCAAGCAATAATAATCCAATAGTGGTAAAAATTGAATTATCAAATGCCATACATTTACGGGAAGCGAGCAGAGCATGGCGAAACCCGGCTTAAACGCCTCATAATGTGATGCTTATTTATTCAAAATAGTTTATTTATATAACGTTATTTTGTTAGCATCATGGTGTGAACATAATAATAATAATAATAATAATAATAATAATAATAATAATAAGAAGAAGAAGAAGAAGAAGAAAGCAAGTTTTCCGATACTTGAAGGTAGTCTGGGAATTAGAAAAACTATTGTCCGGTTCGTTGGTGACAGCCTCGCTGGCGTATCAGGTAGTTCGACCACAACTAAGACATGAAACCAGTAAAGCACGAGACACTATCAAAACAATGCTGGATCCGGGCCCTTAGAAGAACACCCCAACCAGTATAACCTAGATGACCTCAACAGAGAAAAGAAGCACAGCGATCTTAGAGGGGCTTGTTTTCCAAAGAGACTGCGCCGTGTTCTTAGCGGGACAAGATACAGTTGGGGCTTGGCTAAAGACCTTACCTTCGGTACGATGCTATATCCCAGCTTTTTGCGCATGATGTCAGCACTTAGGATGGGCGCTTCTCTCTACGAGTCATTTTTGTGTAAATTCTGTGAAAATGGTAGATTCCAGTGATTTACTTCTACGGCTTACACACACTAATCTACTTTTCCGGTAGCTCAGTGGGTGTTGGTCGTCGGTAGATTGTCCAGACATGCTAATTTCAACAGTGTGACCATAAGGTCTCTAAGGAAAGCCGCTACATTATCTACACTTGAACCGAGATGTCTAGTGTCGTCTGAAGAAGAAGGGCCTGCTAGGGTGACCATGATCGTGACTTAGAAAATCCTTAGCTTGGGTTGCAACGGTTTCGTGCAGAACCGCGGCTTCCTACTCACATCACAGCTCAGTTAAGCCGGAACGGGCAGAGAAGCACGCGGAAGCCAGAAAGCGGATTAAATACGCTGAACTGGAAACGATCAAAGAGACCCTTAAAGCAAGCGTTGTCTTTGGTCGTTTGCAGAGGGAACGCCACATCTATCTCAGGCGTCATGGAGTGAGGTAATTCTTTAAAAGAATTGCGTTACCACCTCACAATTGTAACATTGTTTAACATGCAATAATACTAATAATAATAATAATAATAATAATAATAACAATACTAATAATAATAATAATAATAATAATAATAATAATAATAATAATAATAATAATAATAATAATAATAGTAATAATAATAATAATAATAACAATACTAATAATAATAATAATAGTAATAATAATAATAACAATACTAATAATAATAATAATAATAATAATAATAATAATAATGAATTGCCGTACGTTGACAGGAAGCAAGCAGAGCATGATAAGTCTAGCTTACACGTTCCTACAACCTCAAAACAATTGCAATAATAGTAATAAACATTTTTGTTGTTGCCAGATGAACAACAATGGTAGCCAGTGTGTCATTGTCCGTCGGTAGGATGATAGGTCGGATCGGATTGCGTCGGATAGAGGGGAGGCAGATTCGATTCTCTTCTCGCTCGTATGTCTCCCTACCGCCGCCGCCGCCGCCGCAGTTAGCTGATGAGCGCGCCGCCCGCGACTTCGATTCGGCTTCCCGCTGCCGCGGCGTCTGCTTTCACTATTGTCTGTGGAGGTGGAGGAGTCGCCTGTTGTCGTTGTCGTCGTCGTCGTCGTAGTCGCTGTATTTGATCACGTCCGAGGCGGCCACCGTGGCGGCAATACTTCAAAGGGCGGCGACGACGAACCGGACAGGCATTGATTTGGAGACGACTGTGGTGATGATGAAGACGACGACGATAATGATGATGATGATGATGATGGTGATGAAGATGATAATGGTGGCGGTTGTGGTGATGATGATGATGACGATGATTATTATTATTATTATTATTATTATTATTAGCACGGCAGAACACAGGTGAATTCACGATCAGAGATCGTATTTGGCATACAGCATACGATCGAGCAGCTTACAGAGTTTCGTTCCATGTTCTCGCATGCATATCTCGTCGTGCGGACGACGAAATGTCAAAGCCACCACACCTTTGAAGTTTGATGATGAAACCATTTATGAAACAGCACTCAAACTATAGCCACGTGTGTGCTATAGTGTCACAGAGTATACGTGTTTGCTGTTTTTTCTTTTTCTTAGGTGTGTCGACAATTCGTATCGAAGTTCCTGCGAGTTTTAACAAGGATTGCTAAAAAGAAGTATCCGTGCGTCGCCGCCAAGACTCGAACCCGCGACTCTTGGTGTTCCGGTCCGCGCGAGGAAATGGCTAAGCCTCAGTTTGTGTAAAGGAACGCATTGCTCCGATGATTAGCCACTCGTATTAGGTTAGCCAGGTTGGGTCATTACAGCATATCCGCTGTACATTTGTATAAACATAAACGTTATTTGGTAACTGGCTACAGAATTTCCGCAACGTATGGGTGAGCGTGTGTATGATGAGTACTATCAAACTAGCTAGGATAAAGCAATCCCTAAATAAAGAGTCAGCATTGAGTTGTCATAATATACGCATATCTGTGCTTGAAGGCAATACGATATATATATATATATATATATATATCGTGTGTGTCTTAGCGAGCATTCATACGCAGACTTCAGCAGTGGTCGAGCCCAGTGGCGTGGTGCATTTGCGCCTCGTGGAGACACATAAGTGCACGGGTTCGAGCCCCATCGTTGCACATTTGTATTTATGGGGTCCGTCTTACGAAGCAGTGGGAAAACAGTCCCGAGGACGTTAGATGTTGGCTGTAGATCAGCCCGAAAAGGTAGATTTCACCAGTGTTTTCAATATGTTTATCGAGAAAAGTCAACCAGATTTCGGAACAGTATACTTGTTTTAGCACCGAAACGAATATAGGATGCACAACGCGTCATCCTGCAGTATAGAGAAACGCAAAATATGTTAGGGAGTGATTTGGCTTTTATCAAAATGTGTTGCTCAATCCAAATGTGACGTCCAGGCGTCTATAGGTGTCTCGTTTTAAAAATGCACGGCATACATTTGCTGACGTTAATAATTCTTCCTGCTGCGGCAAAGCTACAGCGACCAGGTTCCGGTTGCAACCATCTGTTCTAAGATCGAGTAAAGCTTTAGCAGAAAAACGCGTGTCCTTGAAAACATGTACTAGTTCCCATAGTTGGTACGCACTAGTATATGAGGTAGGTATGTCCGTAAATGCACAGGTGCATAACTATATATGTATATATATGTTTTAAGTGCGCTTTATTTACAGTATCTTATGTGTATTACAACATTATAGTCGTGTAGTTCGTAAGGCTGGCAGCCCGTGTACGCAGCACTCGTATATATATATATATCCTTTCTCATGTCCCTGTGACATAGAGATCTCACAGGTCGCCATTAGCATGAAAGCTGCCCGGATGTGGTGGTACATATGGGAGATCTTCTAACCCACCATTCGTAACCCGTGGTCTCTCAGTATCATGTGAGAGGTGTTCTTGAACGCCAACTCCACTATAACTGTCGACCCTCTCATATATATACACAGGACCCTCTTATATATATATATATATATATATATAGGACTCCCTTATATATATATATATATATATATATATATATATATATATATATATATATATATATATATATATATATATATATATATATATAACATACGAAGCGCCCCTGTGCCACACTTAGTCGCTCCGCCCATCCCTTACTGCAGGCAGTACAAAATTCCGATCCGTACGTAAGGTGACTCAAACAATGCGTTGTAGAGCAGCTTGCATGAAGATGCTCCAATTTTGGTCACAAACTGATCAAGATACATCAAGAACAAAATTGGAGCATCTTCATGCAAACTGCTCTACAACGCATTTTTTTATATATTATTAATATATTTATTTTTCGTATATTACATTATGTTTGTGGGACACATATTACAAGAGATTAGCTAAGCCAGTGTGCCTAGCGGGTATGTGTTGTGACTATCACGTGTCCGCCTCGTCTAGGCTAGGCCACTTCAGAAGTGTGCCCCGAACGGAGGCCGCGTTTCCACGTTGTATGTCGAGATCCAGACGTTGTTTAAAAAAGGACGACGATCTTTTATCACCGGTTGACTGATCTAACAAAGTGCCGACTTTGCGGATCAGTTGTCTGGTCCGAACACCAGGACCACCCATGGTCTCAAACGCAAGTGGCCAGAATTCGTGGGGATACCCAATTGATGAGTATTTTCTTAGCTTGCTGGTCTCCGCAAGGTGGGCTGCATTTTGCCTCGCTCGAATGGTGTAAGTGTCATCCCGTCTGGACGCCTGCCGTCCTCCACGCAGAGGCCCGGGGGTTCGAGGATGCACGGACGACCGCATGATCTGAGGGCTCTGCTGAAGGTCTCATTGATAGCGGCATGTCGAGGGCGTCGGCCTGCGCTGATGATACACGATAGGCCGTGATGTCCCAGTTTGTCGACGGGGTGACCACATTGATACCGATGGGGACTAACCAGGTCTGTCCCCAGTCGTAGGCCTACTGCTATACGAATCGTCTCGTCGTCAAGAAGGTTGCCTATGGGTGCACTGGGAAGCGCGTGTAACCAGGCGCCTGAATCCTTGGCGGAAACGGCGTTTAGGCGAGCTCTGGTCGTGTCGTCGGCAGCTTCATTAAAGAGCCGTCGTTGTACTTCAGCGTGCAAAGGGGCACTCCAGTCATGTTGAGATAGTATGTTGTCAGGCCTGCCACCGCACCGGGCCTCAAGGTTCTCCTGAAGCTGGGCTAAGCGGCTTCTAAACTGGCTAACTCCTGTTGTATCTAAAAGGGGGGTTGCCCTGTTTTCTGCGCTTAGCATGGAGGAGACTATGGCAGGACCGGCCAAGGTCTGTAAGTTCGGAACCCCGAGGCCTCCTTGAGAGACGGGCAGTAATGCCTGTTGCCGTGCGCTAGGTGGTAAAGATGTGTTGAGCAGAGCCTCGAGGGTAGACAGTGTCAACTCGCTGAGCGCTTGCAAGTCGTCGACCCGATTGGATAGGTCAGCTCCTCGAAGAAGGTGGATGAGTCTCAAAGAAGAGAAAGAAGACCTGAGTAAGAAGAGTCCCCGATGGGCTCCTAGAAGAGGAAGGCGAGCGGCGGCATTTTCCAGCTTTAATCTCCAGCGCTCGATTGCTGCTGTAAGCCCTTCGGGACAAAGTGGTACACCAAGTAGCTCCAGATCGTCCTTGGCAGTCACCTTGCAGCTGGGCAGGAGGTCTCAAAGTAACTGTATATCTGGGGAAGCCTCACTGGTAGAGCCCAGGGTGCATACTTCACATTTGGCAGGATTTAACTCCAGCCCAGATATTACACCAAAGTTAAGGACCCGTCGAGTGTCCTCTGCTACTGTATGAACGTTTCCTTCTAGTAGGCCATCGTCAAAGTACCAGAGGTTCAGCGGGCTTTTGAAGGAATCTACCAGATCCTTAATACCCAGACAAAACAGAGGTGGTGCTAAGGGGTCTCCCTGCTGCAGTCCGGTGGCGGACGAAATAACATGCTCAGGCAGGACCAGATGGGAAGGATGCCGATAAGCCAGCCCGACAGGGTGGAATAGATGAGGGGCGTGGGATGCAACGACCTTCATCAGATGATCGCGTCTCATACTGTTAAAAGCGTTTCTAAAATCGAGCTTCACAAGAACCCCTGAGCGTTCGCGAGAATCGAGAAAAGCACGAGTTGCATGAATGGCTACCTCGGTCCCGCCCGGCGTCGCAAATCCCAACTGATGTGCACCAGTTGCGTTAGAAATAACGGCCTTGTTGTGGTTGCATCCGATTTTGCATTTTATAATCACCTTACGTACGGATGAAAAGAAAGAATGATATAGCCTTACTGCAGGCAGTCCAAAATCGGACAAATTTTGGACTGCCTGCAGTAAGGGTTGGGCGAAGCGACTGACTGTAGCACAGGGGCGCTTTCTTCGTATGTTTCGGGGATCGACCAGTCGAGAGAGAAAACAACACAATATATTAGATATAAAAATACCATGCGTTATTTAATCTTAATAGTGATTTTTAAGAATATTCATGGGATTGGGCCGAATATACTAGAACTTGATCGCCTTGGAGAGGGGCGAGAGAGACCAGAGCATCTAACACGGTCACACTGAAGATCCGCATGCATCGAAGCAGCAAGGGCAGCCAAGCTTTTGGCGTTCGAGATGTCAGGTAGTGGAACACTCTTCCGGTCTGCTTGCAATTGTTTGAAATCCTTAAACCACTTTAAGGGGAATTTAAAGTCACGCTTATCACTCCGTCAATCATGGGTGCACTAGTCTTCCTAAATTGACTCTCGCATAGAGGAAAACAAAAGTAATTTAATACCGGCTGCAATTTTTTGCCAACACATTTGTAACTGTAGTAGGTTTAAATTACTATCGACTCCTCGCAATAACTGTAAATATGTAAAATAACATACCGTTGTAAATGTGTATATGATAGATCAACGACCTTGTTCAAAAAAAAAAAAAAAAATATATATATATATATATATATATACTCGTATATATATGACCTTTGTAATGTAAGATGCAGGGCATGTAAATGTCCCAGATTAGATATTGGATACACACATTTTGGTAAATAATTGCGGTTAAGATAAGAATCATTAAATCTAGAGCGGGATAATGCTGCGACGATACTTGGCGCCTTGTTCAGGAGATCAATATGAGGTTTCGATATACTAATGCATATATATAGAAACCACATATTAATATTTATGTATAAATGTAAATATATATATATATATATATATATATATATATATATATATATATATATATATATATATATATATATATGGCGAGTAACTATGACTATGAGCGGGAGTAACTATGACTCTCTTACCGGCCTTGGTCCGCTGGTGCGTGACTGCCACGCGCTGCGGGGACCTTCACTGGCCCACTTGTAAGTTAGTCAGACGGTACAAACTCCCGAAACCGACACTCCCGTGTTTTAAGAACTAACCGGGGGGCAAGGCATACGATAGATTTGGGTGTCAACGAATTTATATTGTCATCCTGTCGTGGCCCATTCGAGGGCTGTTAAGGCTACTGCCAATACGGGGGACTCGTGCTGCATAGAAGTCCCCCGGGCTGGACGGTTAACGCCCCGAGTGACACTCGGTGGTACCGTCCGGGACGCCTGCTGCCTTGGCTTAATAGGCAAAATGAGCGAGAAGTGGCCACACGAACGCAGACCACCGGTCGAGAGGGCCTTCTGGCCCCGTATTTTACGGGGAACCCCTGCTCTGGAGTGGTCCAATGCCCTTCGGGGAGAAGGTATATTCCGGGGTGTAACGCGGAATCGCGAGGTGAATGCGTCTAATCGGTACGGTGGAGTAGTGTGGTACCCCCATTCCAAACCTCGATAGGGGGGAGGGTGGGGAATCTGCTGGCCTGTCAATTCGGGCTGGTGGGCACTCCCGTTCGGGTCCGCGCGTATTAAATCGCGGTTAAAGGGCGGGAGTGTAAGTATTTCTCTCTTTTGCTATATATGGCGACAATAATTAAATCTAGAGTGGGATAATGCTGCAGCGATACTTGGCGCCTAGTTCAGGTGATCAATATGAAGTTTCGATATAATATATACCAATGCATATTCAGTCCCTGAAAAAAATATAGGGCCACCCATTTGTGTTGCATTTCACGCATTTATCATAACCAATCGTGTAAAGATCACAGTGATACATGCTCACAGAGTAACAACGAAAACTTCCATCGACATTTGGGCTCTCGGTTTACTTTGAACCAGTAAATGTCCACATTTGGCACAGCTACGCCGCAAAAAATGATAATGGCACCTGCAAGATGCATGCCCTAACGAGTGAATTAAGCAGAGTAACGACGTTTATGCTTATTTAACGACTCGACAGAAACAAAGGCAGACCTCCTATCAGAAGTTTTTTCTTTGTTGAAACGATAGGCTTAGGCTGGCGCCTCATGGGTGAAGAAAAGGCCCATATCAAGTTTTATAAGGACATCGCCCTCTCTAATCGCAAAATTTCCCGCCAATTGGGGCGTTGTGCCCAAGTAGTAAATAACTTTGTAAATTAAGGTGAAAAAAACGCATTTTAAGCTGATGGGAGAGCAGACTTTGTTTTTATACACGATAACGCCACGATTCACACCGCCAGGCTGATCGGAAGCTGGTTCGACCAACGTCACATTGAAGTCCTTCGCTGGCCTGCAATCTCACCTGATCTTAATATGATCCAGAATGTGTGAAGCTGGCTCGAACAATAAGTTTACACCGATAAAAATAATTTTTGAGGCTTGGGACGAGGTCTTGCAAAACGTTATCCAACATTTTTTAACACTATACCAAACCGCTCTTTTGAGGTTATCCGACTTTATGGGAAGTTCGCTGAGTATTAAGTATAGTTGCTAAATGCCATGAAATTAGCCCAAATGCCGGTAATTCGTTTAATTAATTTGTTAGAACAGGCATCTGTAGCGGTGGTGTAGCTGTGCCAAATGTGGAAATCTCGTGGTTCAAAGTAATCCGAGACCCCAAATGTCGATGGAAGCCTCCGCTGTTACTTTGTGAGCATCACTGTGATCTTTACACGATTGGTTATAAATAAATGCGTAAAATGTAACAAAAATGGGTGGCTCTATATTTTTTTTGAGGGACTGTATATATATCTCTAAGTATATATATATATATATATATATATATATATATATATATATATATATATATATATATATATATATATATAACCACGTATTGGCATTTATGTATAAGTATAAATGATCTATATATATATATATATATACGGGGCTGTGCTTTTGCGTGCCTACACCAATACGTGCATGATGTGTGGGATACGTGAGGAGGAACGACGAACGTGTGTCCATGATGAGAGGATGATGTACGACGAAATGGCACTATTCCGCTTGGCGACTATCTCTCATCTATGGCTGTTGGTCGGTCGGTCTGCTGCTGGCCGGCGGCCGGTGGTGGTTTCCTGTGGCAAATCTTCTGCATCGTGGCTGTTGATCCATCTATCTATCTATCTATCTGTAGGCGGGCGATTCGTGTAAGCACGCGAGGAATGCCGTACAGCCAGGCGACCGCTCTGACCGCTTCATGTCCGTACATGATCGCAGGCGTCGTAGAAGGCGCTGTGATGGCGCGGCGGTGGTGGCCGTGGCGACCGCTGTCGTCGTCGTCGTCGTAACAGAACAAGCAAGCAGTTGCTGTAGCCGGCGCGAAGTAACCCTTTAGTGTTGGATCATCGGTATGCCGACGCGCGCCGCCTGGGATGCGAACATCTCTCCGCTTCGTCATGCGTCGTCGGCGTCGTGGTCTTCGACGCCGGCGGTGCGCCTATCCGAAGTCGTTTGGAAGCACAAGCTGCTGCAGCAGCAGCAGCTGAAGAAGTCAACCGCACCCAAGTTTCTTTCGTTCTCTTTCTCATCGCTTTTCTCTTACTTCAGCGAGGGCCGCCGCAACGAGAGAGAGATGTTATATTTCTTACCGTACTTTTGCTACAGGTATGACTTGTGCCCACTTGTGTGTGAGATCGATGACGGACCGATGAAGGCAACGATGCTGGAGCCACGATCATGGACGAGATAGAGAAGAGTGCGAGGAAGAAAATGAAGAAGCAGAAAAACACGAACATGATGACGATGAAGTTCATTGATGGCGGTCATGCTGATGATGATGATGACGATGATAATGACGATGATGATAGTGGTATTGGTATGCATATATATATATATATATATATATATATATACGAATATATATATGTATATCAGCAAAAGTAGAAGTTACGTATCGCCGGAATGATTCACGGTCATTGGCAATCGTATGGCATACCAGTGACGATTCTTCGATTTATTTGTCTGCTCACATCCTCAACCATAAACAGCACCAACTGCAGCAGCAACACCACTAACAACAACAGCAACAACAGCCGCAAGGCGTCGTTGTTGATCCCTAGTGGACACGATGAAGATGAGACGTAATTATGATCAGATCTAGAGATACAACACGACTAATTGGTACTGAGTGTTAGCCGTGTCATTGAAAGTGTATTTCTGCTGGAATTCGGGATTCGTCGTCAAGGGGGTGGGGAGACCTCACTATGTTGTTATTGTCGTTATTGGTGTTGTTGTTGTGGTTGGTTTTCTTTTTGTTGTGGTTTTGCTACTGATTTTGTTACTTGTACAACTGCTGAGCCCCGTTTGATGAGACGAGTTCGTCAACGAAAGCATACGCCTTCCTTCTCTGACCCTGAGCCTCAGAAGAAGCTCAGTTGACAAACGGCAAAGTAACAGCCAAGGTAGTTAATTGTTCGAACGCATGCAATCTTACATTTCTCTCAACTGTGTGATTGTTTTATCGTATCATTGATCGATTACGAGCACGCGAATTTAAACATGCATAGAAGAACGGCAGGTGGTAATTGCTGACCGCTGGTAACCCTTTACAAAAACAAGAATCACGGTTGTCGCCCTTAACTACTAACGCTACCAATTACTCAATTGACGGACTGAATGATGATACCCGAATGGGCCGGACGGACGCAGGTCGTGCAGGTGGTGCATTTATTGTGTGCCTGGTATAAATAGCCTAGACGCAAACATTTAACATACACACAGATCGTTTTAATTAAACACTCTGTTGCGATCAAACAACGTATGTTAAAAGTGGAACTGTGACTGGTTAGTAAGCGCCTACAAACTTAGTGGCCCTTTGCATACAAACCCTTCAGCGCGCATTCTTTTTTGCTGAGATCTGGCACTCAGTGGTCTACGTTTACAGCAAACAAATGTAAGCGTAACCCAAAATATGGCACCATGCACGTGTGTGGAAAATGCGCAAACTAAACACACACACATTGTGCTGAGGTTTTGCTGTTCTGTGTTTAAG